>OW026301.1:25690936-25833436 GCA_932273695.1 Apotomis betuletana
TATGCCTTGGCTCTATATAATTTCTTCAACACACTATAGTATGATTCCTGCACAAGGAATTTAACTCCTTTGAATCTATTTGCGCGATAATTTAGCAGGTTTTTGGCAAAAAAAAAAATGATTTCCTGTAAATGCTGTGTGTACCGTAGCGCCCAAATTTATTAAGATGTGAAAATGTTCTGTATTAACATAGGTATCATAATTCAAAGTTGTGTACTATGATTGTTGCGGTGAATATTTACCGTAAAGTTGAATGATCGTTATATTTTAGGAAACGGCTACCTTTTAGGGTTTTCCTTACTAAGAAAAAGAACAATGTAACATTAAAAGACATAATCGATGTTGTACAAATTAGGTGTCATTTTTTCCTCGGATTTCCTTTTCCAGCAGACATTCATACATATTTTTCAATAATTTGTACATCTTAATAATAATTTTATTAAAACTTTCGTGAGACATATTTAATTATTGTATTAAGCGGCCGGGCCAACATGTCGGGCCAACATGTCGGGCCGTTCCTGACAATTTCACGTGAGTGTAAACCGCTTAATACAATAATCTTAATAATAGCTTTTTAATAAGGCAGCCTGTCAATTCATTCACTGTCATGCATTAGCTTCCTCTCTGATATCAACTCTTCAAATAAACGCCCAAAAGAGACGCACAAGAGGACGAAAACTTATGCAAATTTACACGAGTCTAGACTGAGCATCCGGCACTTACTCAGCTCTATTAGTTGACAGACTTTATCAAAATCTGCTATTTTTGGAATACTGGGTGTAAAGTGACCATAATAATGTAGCTATGTAACCAAGAATCCTGCATACGAATGGACGAATAGAAAATATTTACTCTCATCTCGTTTTTTTAAGCTTTTTTCTCGTTCGAGGAACAATTCGGAGATTTGGTCATAAAAAGACCACGTTTTTAAGGAATCGGTGCAATCAAAATGGAATTTTAATTCTAATTATAAACCAGTTTATAGGCTATTTTATTACATAAGATGGGATTGAGAGTACCTTTTCGAGTTTTATAGCCTGTTTATTATGATAGGTTAGTAGAGCCGCTAGACTGTTGATAGGCTACGGTAATCGCATACCATTAGGTGAGCCGTAGATATGCTTATTTGCCACCAACATGGTTTAAAAAAAAATACACGTGTATAATCAAGCTTATTTTATATAATAATAATAACAACACAGCAGCACCCGAAGCTGTTCTACTCAGTAAATAAAACATTTATTGCATGTGATCGTTGCTGACAATTTCTAATTCCCAAACGTAAACAACATTTTGTTCGGCTGGATATTAAAACTTATCCAAAGGTCTACCTACTTTCATTTTTCCATACCGACATTTTTAGTCTATTCGAAGTCATAAATGTCACTAAACAAGTAGAAAGAACAGCTTTGTATTTTAAAATAAATATAAAGATAGAACCAGTGCAAAACATTTTAGACCCTGACCAGATTTGAACTGGTACCATATGCCATGCCGGGGCGATACGCTCTTACTAATTAAGCTACAGATTCTGGTGAGTGGTCTTTGAATTTTATCACTGCTTGATGTTGTGTTTAGATCTTTGTGCGAATAGTAGTTTGCATTCAACCGGTTTATTATACCGTCAACGCCTCTAGTAAGAAGCTATGAAACTGAGTTCCTCACGTTCCTTTCGTTGTTTCTATCTTGGTATTTGTAATATATAAGAAATAGTGATCAACTTCACTTTAAAACTGCGAAACTTTTTTGCGAAGATTTTTGCATAACAATCAATGGTTTAGCTCTAAAAACAACTTCTGTTCTGTCTAAACAACCGTCGCAACATCATGATCATATTATCTAGATCGATCACTTTGCGTTAGAGGCAAACCAAACGTCTTCATTCCTACCGGTTTCAATCTTCACCATCGGTCTACCCATAACTTAAATTGTCATAATGAATATCGATTACGAGTGATGACTGTTGGTTTCCAGGCATGGTGTTCATAGCGGGCTTCATCGTGATCCTGTCGGCGCTGATGTTCTTCTTCCCGAAGCAGATCCGCCAGGAGCCTGTTCCAGTCATCAGGAAGAGCAAAGATAAGAGTCAGCCGTTCTTCAAAGGTTCGTGCTACAATAATCTTTAGCTAAGTCAGTTCTTATAATACTTTATAGAGACACCTTACATACATAGCTGACCTTCCAGTACTAAAAAAGTACTCAGTTGTTTATCTTTTAGTCGTATATTGTAAAATTCAAATACCAACGCATTTTTGACGCTTTGCACACCAATGTCCTTTCCTCTAAATGTTGTTATTAACACACATCGTTTGAACTGAACACAGTGTTCTTATGCTTCCAAACCGTATCCATCATATATCATTAAAATGTGCATGCACTTTTGGATATACTAAGGCACCTCTGTAAAAAAAACAAGACCATGAACGATCCCATAGCACCCGCACCCAACATTAACCAGACCGTCATTGACTTGCAGATTTCTTCGCCACGATCAAGCGGCAGCTGACCAACGATATCCTCATGTGGCGGACGGCGAGCTCTGTGCTGCATCTGATGCCCATCTCTGGAGTCTACAGTTTCCTGCCCAAGTACTTGGAGAAGCAGTTCCGGCTGCCCACGCACGACGCCAATCTAGTCTCTGGTGAGGTACTATGACGAAAGGTGCTATAGCGAGATATTGACTGATATTTCGTTGCCTAGTGTAGTGGTAGCCTAATGAGGAGTACGGTCAGTTCACTTTTGTATATAATGCCCATCTATGGCGTCTTGCCTAAGTATCTGGAGAAGCAGTTCCGGCCGCTCACACACGAAGCCAATCTAGATTTGGGTGAATCTTGGGTGAGGTACTATGAGAGATGATAGCGTCTGAATGGTGTTCCTGCTTATTTATGAGGGAGTGGACCAAAGACAACTTAAGACTGTTTGTACTATTGAACACAGTTCCAGTTTTCATCAAGTAGTAGACGGTCAAGGAATAAATAAATATCAGATAACCTCACAAATCGACCTTGTCCCAAACTAAGTTCAAGAAAGCTGGTGTTATGGGTACTGGACAATGATACAAGTATTTGCGCTTGCTGGG
Organism: Apotomis betuletana; assembly: GCA_932273695.1. Taxonomy (NCBI): domain Eukaryota; kingdom Metazoa; phylum Arthropoda; class Insecta; order Lepidoptera; family Tortricidae; genus Apotomis; species Apotomis betuletana. The sequence continues at coordinate 25,694,019 of OW026301.1, forward strand.
ATTCGAACCCAGGACCGCCGGCTCAGTAGGAAGCTGCACTACCACTGCCCCAACCGCCTCGTCAATAAGATAAGAATGAAGCCAATACTTCACCACATGTATCGATTATATAAGGCTTCGTCTTCAGGAATTAGGAGAAGTAGGTATAGTTACAGCGCACGATGCCAATTCAGTTTTATGTGGGCTACTCTACCGTGTAAGCCTAGCTCACGAAGAGAACTGAAAACTTGTTTTGGGATAATCAAGCCCGCCAAACTAAATGTAATAAAAAAAAAAAAAAAAAAATATCGGACAACCTCACACAAATCGACCTAGTCCCAAATTAAGCTCAAGAAGGCTTGTGTTATGGGTACTAGACGACGATATATATACTTATATAGATTAATATATACTTAAATACATAGAACAACCATGACCCAAGCACAAATATTCGAGTTCATCACACAAATATTTGCCCTGGCCGAGATTGGGACCCGGAACCGCCAGCTCAGTAGGCAGGTGTCTACAAACCGAGCCAAACGCGTCGTCGTTAGTAATGTGCGCTTTGTATAGTCTTTAAAGGCGATGCAAAGCACACCTAAAATATATAGCTCAGTAGTAACTTGCTACTTGATGTTATTGAGAATCAGCGCTCTGCAATTTTTAGGATGTTACATGGAAATAAAATAGCGACATTAAATGTGACACGCATATAAGTAATAAAATAGCTGACAATTTACTCATGCTTTTTATATTATATGACATAGAATTGAGTTCATGAATAACAGCCAATTTTATTGTCAAGTTAAATTATAGCATAATGTGCTCACAAAATGCCCTGCCGTGCCGGCTGAAAGGCTGACCTCGCATAACTATTTATGTGGAAGAGATGTTATTAATGTAATGTTACTCATCGAATTAGATTTTTTACGCCTGTTTTATTTTGCGTCATGGGTGATTCACATTAGAACTGCATTATAGGTTTTATATTTATCTAAATAAATAAAAAATCTAAATATCAATACAATACTTTATTGACTGTATTTTCTATTCTGTGACTCAAATCAACAATGTTTGCTAGTTTTGAAGGACAACAAACATAGAAATGAAGCTGATCAAAGTGTTAATGGATCATCATCATCATCATCATTAGGGTTCCGTACCCAAAGGGTAAAAACGGGACCCTATTACTGAGACTTCGCTGTCCGTCCGTCCGTCCGTCCGTCCGTCCGTCCGTCCGTCCGTCTGTCACCAGGCTGTATCTCAACAACGGTGATAGCTAGACAGTTGAAATTTTCACAGATGATGTATTTCTATTGCCGCTATAACAACAAATACTAAAAATAAAATAAAATAAATATTTAAGGGGGGCTCCCATACAACAAACTTTTTATAGATTATATATATATATGTATAGGTACGGAACCCTTCATGCGCGAGTCGGGCTCGCACTTGCCCAATTTTTATCATTTCAGCCTATAGCAGTCCACTGCTGGACGTAAGCCTCCCCCAGGGTTCGCCAGAGCATACCCCTTTCCATAGCTCGCTGTGTGACGTGTAGTCGGTGGGCTAGTTTCACTGTCAGGTTCCACGTCTCGGCTCCGTATGTCATGACCGGCAGGACGCACTGATTGAATACCTTGGTCTTCAGGCATTGTGGCAAGGGTGACTCGAAGATGTGACGCAGCTTTCCAAATGCTGCCCAGCCAAGCTGCACTCTTCTGGTGATTTCACCCTGGGTTAATGGATAAACTTATTAATTTAGTTCGATGTTTGTTCCAGGTCTGGGTGGTATTCTAGTGATGGGGCTGGGCATCATCACGTCGGGCGTCGTGATCCTCAAGCTGGTGCCGACGGCGCGGCAGGTGGCCGCCTGGACCGCCGCCACCGCCGCCGTCTACAGCGCCGGTGAGAACTGCACAACTCCAGGGCCGAGCGGACCAGCCCTTCGAGCACAACTGTGACACACGGCATAGTGTCAACTGTCACTCTTTCATTGTACTGAGGGCTTGTGCACAAATCACGTGAGGTTCAATAGGGGGGGAGAGAGGTCACGAAAAAATCACGATATATCACGTTGGGGGAGGGAGGGGACCTCACGTGTATTTTTCTACAGTGAACGAACTAAGAAAAAGAATCGATATTTTTTCTCGGTTTTATTAAAAATAAATCTTCACTTGTTAAATACTTCAAAATAGCGAGTCTATTTTACGAAATATTGGCGGAGAAAAAATACACGTGAGGTAGTGAGGGGGAGGGGGGGTTAGCAAAGTACCTCACCAAATATCACCAGGGGGGAGGGGGTGTCAAATAGTAGCCGAAAAAACCTCACGTGATTTGTGCACGAGCCCTGTACAGATAGAGATAGATAAATATCTCGCGCGTGAAAGAGTCGCGTATCACAGTTGTGCTAGATCTGCAGGCACGCCGTCGCGTGACCACAGAAGCGAGCGGGACAACGCCGCTTGCATATACAGGGTGGAATTTTTCTATGGGCCCTGGAGGGAAACTACCTTAAATCCTGAACAATAATCCTACCACCGATTCGTGAAATAAAATATCGAGGTTTTATTTTTTAATTTTTAGTTGGTTCGATTCCCGGTTGAGGCAAGCAAATTTTGGAACATCTTTGAATGCAGTTTTGTTTCTTTGTAGAAATAAAGGAATGTTTCCTTTCAGTAAAATGAGCTAACTAAAGGATTTAAGGTAGTTTCCCTCCAGGGCCCATAGAAAAATTCCACCCGGTATATGGCTGCCTTTCGCCGGTCGCGCGCAATCGTGGCCGGGCGTGACGCACACGGAGCGTGACGTGTACCGAGCGTTCGACTTTCAGTACATGGCGGACTATCGACGTACGATGAGTTCAATTCATTTACTTCAGCCATCAGAGGCTCATACGTATATACAATATAACATAGTACAGTACAGAACAGCACAGCACAGCACAGCACGGTACAGTACAGTACCGTACTAAAGTGCAGTGCAGTGCAGTAAATTGCTCACCTCAAATACACAGGGATACAAGTCATGGCAGATACACAGTAAAATAATAAACAGAAGTAAACAATAGGCAGTTCTACTTTACACCCACCTTATCTTATAATAAGAAAATCTATCATATGTTAATACAGTAAACAAAACACACAAACACATTTAAAACTACGCAACGGATTTTGATGCGGGTTTTTTCTTATAGATAGAGTGATTTAAGAGGAAAGTTTATATGTATAATACATGTATAATATCCGTGCGAAGCCGGGGCGGGTCGCTAGTTTGTACTAAGTACGCGTTTATATTCCAGGCATGGTGGTGTTAATGTTCGTCAGCTGCCCGGAAGAGAGTTTCCGTGCATTAGGCAGCGCGGGGGCGGGGCCGAGCAGCAACCTCAGCTGCAGCGCCGCGTGTCCGTGCGACGGCCTGCCGTACAGTCCCGTGTGCGGGCTGGTGAGTCACATACCAGTCTGTTCGTTTTTAGGGTTCCGTACCCAAAGGGTAAAAACGGGACCCTTTACTGAGACTTCGCTGTCCGTCCGTCCGTCTGCCACCAGGCTGTATCTCAAGAACGGTGATAGCTAGACGGTTGAAATTTTCACAGAAATGATTTATTTCTGTTGCCGCTATAGCAACAAATACTATTCATGATAACACTATACAAAAATAGGGCTTTTTGCATGATATTTCGTTCAACGGGCATTTTCTCATGAACCGTTATAGGTAGACAGTTGAAATTTTCACAGAATGTATATTTTTGTTACCGCTATAACAACCAATAATAAAAATAAAAAGTAAGTAAAAATTAAAGTAGGACCCCATACAAAGAACGTGTTTTTTGTTCAATATTGGTACGGAACCCTTCGTGCGCGAGTCCGACTCGCACTTGGCCGGTTTTATTCTATGCAGAGGAAGATAATGTTGCCAATCTCGTCAGAAAACGCAGCCTCGCCTCGGGGCTGCATTTTCCGGGGGCGTATACATTTGAGGACAAAATACTACAGATTGTTTGTCTTCAAATGCACTATGCGTATCAAAGACATTGAACAACTTAGTAAATGCAAATTTGTTATCCAACCTCGCGCGTAAGGGACCCGGTACCGCCTACATTTTTTGTCCGCCCGCCTCCTAAGATGGCTCAATCTGTAGCATAATTAAATAAATAAATAATTATTATGGGACAATCATACACAAATCGACCTAGTCCCAAACTAAGCAACGCTTGTACTAGGTACTAGACGACGATATAGAGAAATAGGGATAGATATAGGTAATTCTCGAATTTTATTGTATTTCTCGATACATGAAATACATTTTAACAGAAAAAATATGTACAAAGGAGAAGTTATCCCTTTAAGGTATCTCTTATTCTTATCCTCCGCCTCCGTGCATCATAATCCTCATTGCTGACATCCACCATGGATCAGCTCCCTCCGGATGATGTTGCGTCACATCCCACGGACCTCGGCTATGCGAGCGCGTCATGGAAGTTGGAATCCAACACAACGGGCTGCGGTTTCGAGGCCTCGTCCCCTGGATCTTGCCAGTGACCAATAGTTTTTTCAGATTATCGTCTTCTCTTATAGTGTGTGAATAATGATGTGTATGTATTCCAGGACGCGTACACGTACACGTCGCCGTGCCAGGCGGGCTGTCGCGGCAGCGTGCAGCTCGACAACAGCACGTGGCTGTACCACGGCTGCGCCTGCATCGACGCCAACGGCACCGGACTGAAGGCCCGCACCGCGTGAGTATACAGTGTGCACGTGGCACACGCGCCGTGCCAGGCGGGCTGTCGCGGCAGCGTGCAGTTGGACAACAGCACGTGGCTGTACCACGGCTGCGCCTGCATCGACGCCAACGGCACCGGACTGAAGGCCCGCACCGCGTGAGTATACAGTGTGCACGTGGCACACGCGCCGTGCCAGGCGGGCTGTCGCGGCAGCGTGCAGCTGGACAACAGCACGTGGCTGTACCACGGCTGCGCCTGCATCGACGCCAACGGCACCGGACTGAAGGCCCGCTCCGCGTGAGTATACAGTGTGCACGTGGCACACGCGCCGTGCCAGGCGGGCTGTCGCGGCAGCGTGCAGCTGGACAACAGCACGTGGCTGTACCACGGCTGCGCCTGCATCGACGCCAACGGCACCGGACTGAAGGCCCGCACCGCGTGAGTATACAGTGTGCACGTGGCACACGCGCCGTGCCAGGCGGGCTGTCGCGGCAGCGTGCAGCTCGACAACAGCACGTGGCTGTACCACGGCTGCGCCTGCATCGACGCCAACGGCACCGGACTGAAGGCCCGCACCGCGTGAGTATACAGTGTGCACGTGGCACACGCGCCGTGCCAGGCGGGCTGTCGCGGCAGCGTGCAGCTGAACAACAGTACAACACGATTTAACATACGTCACTTACGCTTGCAGACGGTTAGTAACAACCAATCCGTACTGTTCCAGACTGGAGCGCTACTCGCTGCTCAACACGTCGGCCCGCGAGCCGTGGCCGGCGCCGGCGCAGGGCTACGCGGTGTCGGGCGAGTGCGGCGGGCCGTGCGCGCAGATCTACGCGTTCATCGCCATCTTCGCCGCGCTCATGTTCGTGCACGCCAGCGGGGAGGTGGGCGCCGTGCTGCTCATCATACGGTGTACAGACAAACACGGTGAGCTACATAAATAGTTACACCTAACCCCACTCCTGACATAAATAGTTACACCTATCCCCACTCCTGACATAAATAGTTACACCTATCCCCACTCCTGACATAAATAGTTACACCTAACCCCACTCCTGACATAAATAGTTACACCTATCCCCACTCCTGACATAAATAGTTACACCTATCCCCACTCCTGACATAAATAGTTACACCTAACCCCACTCCTGACATAAATAGTTACACCTAACCCCACTCCTGACATAAATAGTTACACCTAACCCCACTCCTGACATAAATAGTTACACCTATCCCCACTCCTGACATAAATAGTTACACCTAACCCCACTCCTGACATAAATAGTTAGACCTAACCCCACTCCTGACATAAATAGTTACACCTAACCCCACTCCTGACATAAATAGTTACACCTAACCCCACTCCTGACATAAATAGTTACACCTAACCCCACTCCTGACATAAATAGTTACACCTATCCCCACTCCTGACATAAATAGTTACACCTAAACTATTTATGTCAGGAGTGGGGGCGACCTTTCCGTTCTCGCATCGGACTACACAGTCACCAAAGAAGTTGTCTCCATAGTATTGTATAAAATACAAAAACACGTAACCGTCTCTGATTGATATTTTCTTTAATGTTTAACTATACATAGGTATACAAGGATATTAACAAAATGTGGTATTTGTGCAACACTTAGTACACACACTCGGTCGTTTTTAATTTTCGAATGTTGTTCACAGATAAAGCGATGGCGATGGGCGTGATCCAGTTCGCAATAGGAGTGTTCGGGAACGTGCCGTGCCCCATACTGTTCGGGGCCGCCATCGACGCCGCGTGCCGCGCGCGCGACGTGCTGTGCGGCGCGCTCGGCGCATGCGCCTCCTACGACAACGATAGCTTGCGGCATCTGTTCCTAGGTGAGTACACGTGCCGTGCGTCATACTGTTCGGTACTGTTCTTACCTGCTAAGATACCGCAAGCCATACGCGGTTATATTTCTGTGAGCGGCTGACATTACTCAAGACCTAATCACGCGGTGTCTTCCGGTACGTGGTTCCCGTTCGAGAACCTATCTTTCACATTTATTATCTATAATAAAAACAAGGACAGTCATTTTAAATGGGACGCAACTCCGCACAGAACAACGATCACAAACAAAATGAAATGATCGGCGAAATCGAAATGCCAAAATGATCGGGGCGGTGATACGGTGCTACGATACGGATAGCGTCCAAACTACTGCACGCCGAAATGATCGGTGCGGCGATACGCAACGAGGATACGATACGGCAAGTGTGGACGCGTTTCTTCGCGCGACGGCGCAAATGATACGGAGTGCCCGCAGTGAGCGTCCAAACAGCACGATACGCGGTGGAGATATGCAACGGGGATCGGATCGGCGAAATGATACAAGTGTGGACGCACCTTTATGTGTTAAGCATCGAACTTGGCGTCTATTTTGAAATTTGTGATACAATCCAGCAGTTTCAATTTATTTGATGATATATCGTGCTCACAAGGGTAAAACGTCAATAAGTAATGATTGTACTTGAACTTTCGAAAAAAAAATCTTTCTAATTTCTTTCTCTCTTTTTTGATTCATCTTATTAGAAGCAGTCGTCAGTGCACATATCGCAGACACCATACGATAATTTTTTTTTGTTACCATGGGCGTTTTCATTAATTATGTCAAAAAGATACTAGGATCGTAAAATGAGTATAAGTGCGCTACTAATAACTACTGTGTTTCCAGGGTTGTCATCAGGGCTGATGTTCCTGGCGTTCATAATGGACATGCTGGTGTGGAGCAAGGCGGGCCGCATCGACATGAACCCCGGCGACGCGCCGCGCGACGCCGCGCCGCTCGCGCTGCCGCCGCCGCCCGAGTCGCAGCTCTGACAGCTTTACGAGTCACACTTCTAACGTGACAACCCTACAGCAGCAAACTGACACTGGTGATGCGTGACAACCCTAGAACTTGAATGGATGCGGGTTAGTCGCCGGCCCTATATGTCTACGTTCGAAAACCGTGTGGCAACCCTAGATCGGAGCCAGGCGTTATCACGACAGCGTAGCTTCGAAAACTGTAAGTCACGTTTTCAATTGTGCGGGGCGACCTTATGGCAGTGCAGTGTTGCTACGGCACTACTACGTCTCTGATTTGAGTCACACTTCTATGCCGCTTGTCACACCTAGAAATCTAATGTCCCCATGAGACATTCGTTGTGTGACTACCCTAGAACAATTCGCAGCGTTGCCCTGGCAACCGTAACCGAGTCGACTCCGTACGAAGCGTTATGACAAAGTGCGATACAATTAGTGTTTTGACATGCATGTTAATATATGTTAGTTTCGTTGTCTTGTAATGTTTATCGGTAATTAATTTACCGATGTTATATTAACTACGAAATTATACTTAAGATTCGGTCACTTATTTTCAAAATTTTGAAAAGGATCTTATGAAAATGCGTTCGAATGATGGGTGTCGTAACAAATAATGTGCAACAATATTTTTATATTTTAACTGGCATCATTTGAAACCAGTTTAGCGATTATGAAATTAGATCAAATTTAAATGAACTACGTTTGCATTTTCTGTTATATTTATGCATTTTATACACTAGTTACATTATATGAAATAAGTATTTCTGCTCAATTTTATATGAGAAATAGTTTGATCAATCGAGCATAATAGTTATCAATTGTAAATATATAAATAAATGAAATAAACTGGGATCAAATATAAGCTTAAACCAATACTTGTATATAATAATATACGAATGCATAATCATTTTTGTGGTACACTACGGATTTGAATGACAGATCTCTTCGGGCGTTTTGTGATAGTTCGACTACAACACTGTCGAAGGATCACTAAAGCTCTGGTATCCTCCAGCGGCGGCTATAGGTGGGAGCGGGAGCACCGAGTGCGGTGTCTCGCTCTCTCCAATGGCTGCCGCTCGCTGCTGACACCACAGCTATCCTCGGAAACCAGAGCTTATACAGCAAATACACTTAATTACATTAGTCACTGACGAGAGGGATGCAGCAATACGAAGGAGTGAGATGCAGTTATACGTGTCTCACATATTGCTGCATCCCTCTTGTCAGTGGCTAATTTAGGAGAGTGTAATAGCCGCATTAGCGCTACATATTATGTGTCAACGACAAATTTATTACAGTGCCAACAACTGCGTTGGTTCCAAATACTACTTTTGTAAAATCTTTTCATTCTCATTCATTATAAATATTATAATGAGATTAGTCTTTGTTTTTAAATTGACCTCCTGTGCCTAAGGCAGCTTATTTCTTGGGAATTATTTAAACCCTTAATAAAAAGGTTACGTTTTAGCTTTTAACCTATTAAAGGGACAATTTGAGATTAAATACTGCTTCCCAAATTATATCTATTTAGAACCCGGTTCGTCTCTTATGAAATGTTTAGTCGTTTGTCGATATAACATTTATTGGCACGGATAAATTTGTCGCGCCACATAATTCTACATCACTTTATAATAAACGCTGTTTAAATAGCTATCACATATATATGGGACTGAGATTGTTATAAAGCTGGGCTCACACTATGGTCAAATGTAAAAAAAAATGCGTGCGAATGGAATCATGAAAATATTGAATAAATTGACGACATAGTATGAACGCAGCTATATTTTAATCGATTATTGCGAATTACATGGCTAGTGATTAGACGTTATATTAGTTAAGTGCAAGTTTTTTTTACAAATTACTTTTAAATTGTAAATATCATCAAATAAACAATATAATCACATAATAATAATTAGCTTAATTATACGTTCTGTGTTTAGTTTAGTCTGTTGTCTATTATATTTTAAATCTACTTTATTACTTAATTCTACTTCTTATTGTATTATAATGAACCTTTTACAACGGTTTGAGGAACTATGGTGCCGCACGTATTCGTTTACAAATTAATTTTAGGCTGTTTTAAATTGTAATTGACTATCGAAGCTGAGATTCGATTCTTTGTCGGAAACAAGGTGTATTATTCCAAAATAATAAGCATGGGAGAGTGAATTATTGCACAGGATCGGGATTGTTGGAAGAAATGGGGGAGGCCTTTGGGATGACATACTCCTAATATAATATAAAAATAATAAAGTAATATAGGTTTCTTTATTTGGAGCTGGGTTCTCGGCAGAAGATAAGAATGGAATGAAAAAATAATACAATTTTATAAGTTTGTAAGCATTGATTGTGCGTAGTGGTTGTTTTGGCGATCAAGGTATTGTTCTAGTAAAAAATAAATGGTAAGGGGAGGGACATAAGAAAAGCAGGGACTGAAGTTTATACGTGTAGCATACCAGTGAACATAAATATACAAATAGTATGATAGGAAGACGGCTTGGTCGCCTACATCAATTGTACCATAGTTTCTTAGCGAAATAATTATAATATTTCTTTTTAAAAGGCTGGGTCGTGTGTAACTTCTTAATATATTAGAATAGCTGATGGACTTAGAGTTAGACTTAATGAGAACTAGAACTCTCTTGCCCGGGATTTTCTATTGGCAATATCGGGATTCCGGGATATTGGGGTCAATCAACTTTTTTCTGTTGCTCGTTGCCATGGCGATGTCCCCTGGGTTACTCTTTAAAACTACGATTTTCGGCGGCAATATTCAACCAAAATGTTGTAATTGCAGCAGTTATAAGCCCATTCTTATTGGGAATATCTCTTGAAAATACCACTATTATAAATTATAAACACTTTTCTAAGAAGTTTAATCACCATTGTCTCCTGGGTGACGGGATAGAATAACAACAACGATAAATTTTCTACTCTGCACCCGCTTGAAGCATCTCTGTTTGGCCTGACTGGTAGAAAATGCCATTAGGCATAAAATTCGCCATTTGTACTGACTTTTGTTTTGTGCAAAAAAGTTTAAATTAATAAATACATAAACAACAAGAAAAAGTTGATCCACCCATTTATATAAAATGTCCCGGGATTGAAAGCTCTAGTGTGAACTCGCCTTAACTATGACGTCAGGAAGTTTTAGATCTGTGATCGTTTAAATCATAATAAACTACTTATTTTCGTGTATACATATTATTGCTCGGGTTTTCTTTGCATGTGCAATACGTTTTTATAGGCATTTTAATGTTAGGCTAAGGAATATGTCGGACCGTAATGAGAAATGTAAACAAATGTAAAAGAAAAGTTGATAAAGTAGCGCGCAATTTTACATTGTTGTCTTTATTTGAATGTTTTTATTAATAGTTTTTACTAAATAAAACACTAGCAAAAAAATCAAGAGAAGCCATCTTTTATGTGTAAATTTCCTCCACTAGACATGGAGATGATATTATTACTTTTTAACTATTGGCTCTCGAAATGGCCTCTTTAAATGAATTCACTGAATTTCTTTAGCAATTAATGTTTCCTAAATGTGCATTATGTTGGTGCAATTTCGCTTTATAAAATTATAGTTCAATTTGTAAAAAAACTTAGATATTTCTATTAACTTTATCTACTTATCAGCTTGTATTTTCTGTAATTTAATATATGTAATTTAATGTTTTTGTACTTGATTATAATATTTTCGCTGCCATACTTAGGTATATTAGAACGGACCATATTACATTTTTCAGGCCAGTTGCAATGACATAGATAAAAGTTAAAACAAATATACTTCGCAGTTTTGTTTGTTACCCCTTTTCTAAACTAAATAAGAACCATTTGTAATCTTATATCGATTCATATTTTTTTATGTGGTAATACCAAATTTTTATTTTTATAAATAATGACACAAAGGTAAATTAAGAAAGAAAAATTGAATGCGATCCACTACAATCTAAGCGGGCTAATGCGCATAAGCATTTCAAAAACATATATGACGCAGAGGGCGCTCCAGTAGCGTAAAGAATTAAGGGATGAAGGATTTGGTGTGATTGACGTAGCGATCAAATAGCTCAGTTGGAAGAGCAATTCGCTGGTAACGCAGAGGACGCGGGTTCAAATCCCGCTTAGATTGTAGTGGATCGCATTAAATTTTTCTTTCTTAATTTACCTTTGTGTCTTTATTTTATATAAATAAGAACCACTTTATGAACAAGAATAAATATGACTGATATGAACTGTATCTATAAGTTTTTTAACATAATCCGGCTATTACACTCCTAAATTAGTCACCGACGAGAGGGATGCAGCAATACGTGAGAAACGTATGGAGATAACTCCATCTCACTCTTTCGTATTGCTGCATCCCTCTCGTCAGTGATTTATTTAGTAAAGTGTAATAGCTGCATAAGTCTTAACACTCATTTGATTCTTGGCCATTATCTTTCATACACCGTGTTTTTTTATTTATTTTAACCCAGAAAGTGTCTCTAAATATTCTTATTGTATGGTATGTAGTTATTTGGTTGCTTATTTGTTGAGACAAATAAAAGCCTTTACTAATAATATATTAAACGGTGTGAACTATCATAGCTTTATTCAGACGAGACGATATTAAGAAAACTTAAAAAACACGGTGTTATGTGTAAATTATGTATGTATACGTTATAATATCAACCAATTCTTAGTACTACATACAATACTTGGTCCGTAGCATTATACCTTATTTGTTTAGGTATTTAACTAAAAGCATCATTCAGCCAATCAAAGTATTTTTTGATATAACATTATCAGTACGACATAAAAGAGTAGAAATTTAAAAGCGGCAATACTGTAGTGCCGTCCCTGTTTTCTTAGATTGATTAGAAAGGGACGACACTACAGTATTGCCGGACTGTACATCACTGGCCGAATGACCATCGTCTCGTGGTTTTCTTTATTGAATAAATAGGGTATAGTTACATAATATAGGTATACAATCATAAACTCAGTGTACACGAGCCAAGTTTTTGACTGACATTTTTTTATTGTCTCAGGCGTTACTCAAAATGTATCTCGAGTTACTAAGTCTGTTTATTAGGTAACTTTAACAATTTGGATCAGGTATCCATTAAAATTGAGATATGTTTCTAATTTGGCGTTTCTTTTTCAAACAATATTAAATAGAATCTAGGTGTCGATATAGAACTTTGAAATTAGGTGTAATAATAAGCGAAAAACCGAAATTGAATACCGGTATTATGTATGGTGCCGATTACCGGTATCCAATCCCTGGTTGGAACACTTTAACTTACCGTATAGAAAAGGCATTTGAAGGTGAAATTTTGCACCGAAGTTTAAAAGTTTTGGACAGATTTATGTCGATTTAAACTGATACGATTTTCACACATTATTATAACAAAACGGGATATAATCGCGCCCAAAAAGCGTTTATTCAGTCCCTTCGAGACTATGAACGTAGTATCACGTTCGAAACGTCGAGGTAATTAAAAAAGGTTGGTGAAAAAAAGTTGATTCGCTCTGGTATCTCGTTTGGTGTAACGTCGCTAGAAGTCCGCGTGAAGGTTCCTAGTCTACGTTAGTTATAGTTGTTAATACCTCTGGACACACAATATGGCAGTGCTGACATAGAACCTAGGATATTATAATAATCTTTTTGGATTTTCTATACGCGAATTGTACTAGTTTTATAGTAAAATCTAGTGCAAATATTTTAATGACACTCGACTCCTCTGAGTGTTACCTTTATCTACTTAAGTGTATAGATATGTTGTTGAAGCAAAACTTGTGTTAATATAGTTACTACTACTAGTGAGATTACTGAACTATATAACCTCGTGAGGCCTAATGTAGCTCTCAATGCACAAAGTAACACTTATTAACTCGGACCCAGACAGACTATGCTATACGAAGGCATAAACGCTCAATGTACATTACGATGTACAAGATTAATTCGGTGCATTCTATTCGTCTAGACCTAGTTTAGATCTTCACAAAAGACAAGTCTTGTCCGCAGGCACATGTAAAGAAATTGTACATTGGAATGTACAGTGAAAGAAACTGACGTGTATCTACCTTTTTTATTCACCCTTATTGTCATTGTGACAATAGCGTAAATGGGACGTTTTTATATATCCTTGACTGTACATTGGGCTTTTAGGCCTTATAGTTTTATTTAGGCTTGAGCCTAAGCCTACGAGGATAAAGGTGTTTGTCACCGCGAGCATTCCCCTGTTATGGGACAAAAATGAGATTTTGATATTAACTTTTTGTTACATTATAAACGAATGAGAGCATCCTAACAACCCTAACAGTTGTTAGGGTGCTCTCATTCGAGGTCGATGTCGATATTAAAGATGCAAGTTTTACATAAAAATAAAATACAAACCACTATATTGACAGCAGTTTTGTTTCGGTGATCCGTCTATGATAAATGATAATGTATAGGCAATGCAAAAGCCCTTTTTTCATAGTAGGGTAGCGTAAAGAAAACTGTTCTATTATTGGTATCTCTATTCTCGAGGTATCAATGTTGCAAGTACAGTGTAGTAGTAAACGTTTGGTACATTATTGAGTGCCAATAAATTGGATTGTTTACCCTTCTGTGATAAAAAGGGTACCGCGTTTCCTAAAAAATGTTCTTCTTCGCTGTAAGGAAATAAGTAGAATTAAAATTGTACCAAAAACGCACACTTTGTGAGGAATTTTGTACGAAGCCGTACCGAACCTACTTAGCGGGGAACTTTCAGGCGCTACAAATATGTAAGTGCTCAAAAAATACAACTGCATAAATCTATAATGATAAAACATAGGTAACACACATCACTGCCTCCGTATTTTTAGTTTTCGAAGAAATAAGTGTGTATTCATGGCGTTTTCATTTAGTGCAGGCAAACCAATTGACTTGACTGCAGACCAAAATTCCAAGATAAAAGTTTCAAATCAAATCCTGTCGTCACTGTCACTCCTAGATTTTATTTCACAACAGTAAGAGGGATAGTTTGATACTTTAACATCTTCGAACTCAGGGTGCGAAAAGCCAGTACCTGATGTAGTCTTACATCAGTAGCGTGGAAGTTCCCCCAAGTGTATATGATTAATTTCACAACGTCCGTCTTATCATGATCCGGTGAACTGTTTACGTAATATATTTAGGTATCTATAGATTTGTTACTGTGACCGCTGTCACATATTTTTTAATTATTTGTAAATAAAAAAAATATTGATATAATCTGGTTGTTTTCCTATACCTCACCCTGCTCACCCCTCTAGTTATTACAACAACCGTCTTATGTTATATACGTTACGTCACCCTAGGCCGTAAGTGGGATTTTCTGCCCGCTACGCGAGGAGAAAATCATACTTCCTGGCCAAGGCAAGACGTAAAACTTTAGACAAACCACGGGTGGTAATTCGTAAAGCCCCAGATCGCATATTTATGATCCTCACCTTCGGTTCGGTCCACAAACACCTAAGATCTGGGGCATTCACGAATTCACCGCCCTAGGTATGTAATATTCTATTACGTCACCCTAGGCCGTAACAGAGATGCCATGACTTTGCGCGACAGCGGTGCGCTGTGGTAACCTATCTCAAACACTATAAACCATTGATCGAATTTCATTTGTCCGAAAACTATTCGAATAAGTATCGTTTGTCCGATGTCAGGTTTCATACATTTTTCTTTTTACCATTTCACATTTAGTAGAAGTATCGTTTGTCCTTATAAAGGTCGCCGGAAGGCGCTGGATGCAGGTCGCTTCCAACCGGTATATATGGAAGTCCAAGGGGAGGCCTATGTTCAGCAGTGGACGTCCTATGGCTGAGATGATGATGATGATCGTTTGTCCGAAAATCTTTTCCCGTCACATTCACTTGCCCTATGTGTTGTTACGTATTTTGTTTCGTAGGCCATTTTTCATTTACTCAATGATACTTTTGGCACTGCATACACAAATTTTCAGTTTACCTTTTAACTTTTCCCGCCCCATCTACTTGCCCTCTGAATTGAGATGTCTTTTGTTTAATACCCTTTTTTTCATTTACCTGATAGGGTAAGCGTACCAGTGAATGAACAGTGCTAGTGAATGAACAAATTGAGCATTTTTTCGTAAAATAAGAATTTGGTGTGTCTTCTTCATGCAAAGTATTTTTTTTTATACTGACAACATTACCTTCGATATTATGGTAGCATTGGTTCCAACCTAGGTGCATCAGTAGCAAAATGGCGGTCATCTAAAGTGAACGTGTCGCGGAAGTGTTTCTTTTGTATGAAGCAGTATTAAGGAGACTGGTAAGTAACGTTGTGTTTCATGTGATACTGTACTTATTTCATGCAACTATGATTCATAGTGAGTATTTATTTAAAATCTTAACGATATATACTTGTTCTTTACATATCTTTTTTAGTGTTTTTTCCATTCATTATATTTTTTTAGCAAATGTTCTATAACTAGAACATAAAAACCACTAAAACCAATGAATGAACTACGGTGTTCATTCACTAGAACCGCGTGAATTACAGATTAGGCAATATTTTGTTTTTCAGTCATTGTATTAAGGTTTCATTTTCAGAGTTTTAACTATAATCCATTGCTCATCATTTGGCCAGTATTCGAACACAAACTTAAATGGAGGGTTCGTTCACTGGTACAAAATTTCCAGTAAATGAACTACCTCCTTGATGAGATCTTTTATTCCCATAAGTTATTGATAAACTTATCGGTTAATCGTTTTTGAGTTTCTTTTCATTTGTATATTACATACGTACTACAAAAAAATAATAGAAATGATAATCAACAATAATTAAGGTAAATATTTATTTTTTATGTTGCTAATTAAGAGCTACCTATTACTTAATTATAGTGATTGATAACTAAAAGAATATTATTCTTGAAATTATGTTTACGAATAAAAATGTCCTAGGTGTACTATTTTGTTAAATGACACTCAACTAACGCAAACGTATTTACTTTTTAGAGGTTGACTTTTACAGTTATTGTATTACGACACATGGATGTGTCATAAATCATGCCAAAAAACGCTTACTGTGTATGTACATTTTTGTGATTGATAATTTAATAAGAATATAAAACGTAAAATAATGTTTAAGAAGAGTTGAGACTGACCATTTTGTAACTTAATTTTATCATAATCATAACTCATTATAACTTATTTGTTTAGGATACATTATTGTAATGGCACACAGGAAAAGAAAATCAAATGATAAGGCGGATATTGTAGATAACTGTATAAGAATACTTGGCTGTTAAAGATATATTTATTTTATAATAAGATATGAGTCCAAGACTGACTATTTTGTTACCTACTTTATACCTATATTCATAAGAATAATTGAAACTACCTATTATCAAACTGATCTCAGAGGTGTACTGAATTACTTTAGTTAGTTATGATTGTCAATAAAAGAAAAAAGTGATCAAAATGTTGATTTTTTTCGTTTTAAATAAATAGTTAAGACAATGTTCATTCACTGGTTGTATTTGTTCATTTACTAGGAAATTCTGTTCATTCACTGGTGATTTCGGGTATTTTTAAGTAAAAAACGATGTAAGTTTAAATTGTATAGTCTAATGATCAAACAAATGTTATCTCAGTAAACTAGAATAGTTATTCAATATATAACGCCCGCAATAACTGACGATTAGAATTTAAAATCGGCCAAAATCTTTTTTTAAAGTTCGAAATCCCCTTAAGGGTTCATTCACTGGTACGCTTACCCTATTTTTAGCATTACATAAGAACTGCGACCTGTGTGCCGGCTGCTGCCGTGGCATGCTAGCCACGGCAGCAGCCGGCAAAGCGCCAAAACCGACCTGACTGGGTTAGGTTAGGACTGCGACCACAACAGCGCGCGAGCCGAGCGAGTGAAGCTAGCATGCCACGGCAGCAGCCGGCAAAGTGCCAAAACCGACCTGGCTGGGCTAGGTTAGGTTAGAACTGCGGACACAACAGTGCGCGAGCCGAGCGAGTGAACCTAGCATGCTAATACGGCAGCAGCCGGCAAAGCGCCATACCAACCTGGCTGGGTTCGGTTAGGTTAGAACTGCGACCACAACAGCGCGCGAGCCGAGCGAGTGAAGCTAGCGTGCCGCGGCAGCAGCCGGCAAGGCGCCAAACCGACCTGGATGGGTTAGATTAGGTTAGAACTGCGCCCACAACAGCGCGCGAGCAGCAGCCGGCAAAGCGCCAAAACCGACCTGGCTGGGTTAGGTTAGGTTAGGACCACGACCACAACAGCGCGCGAGCCGAGCGAGCGAAGCTAGCGTTCCGCGGCAGCAGCAGCCGGCAAAGCGCCAAAACCGACCTGGCTGGGTTAGGTTAGGTTAGGACTACGACCACAACAGCGCGCGAGCCGAGCGAGCGAAGCTAGCGTGCCGCGGCAGCAGCCGGCAAAGCGCCAAAACCGACCTGGCTGGGTTAGGTTAGGTTTAGAACTGCGACCAAAACAGCGCGCGAGCCGAGCGAGCAAAATGAGCATGCCGCGGCAGCGTGCAGCGGCCGGCGAAGCGCCAGAGCGAAACTGTCGGATTTCGTTAGGTTAGGATCTTACTAAAATTATAAAGTCCATTTGAGAAAAGCCGAGTAGTTAAAAACCGAATCGTTACATCGGACGAATGAAATCAAAGTCATACAAAAAAAGTCGAATAATTAATAAACCGAAACGTTACGTCGGAAAACTGATGATATTACGGACAAATGACATTTAGGGAAACGTATCATTAGTCGAGTGAATAAAAAACCTAAACAAATCATGCCTAATCGTAAAATATCGAAATGAATTTTTGGACAAATGAAAAAAAAAATTAAAATGATAAGTATTTGTCGAATAGTTTTTGTCGAAACGAAAATCGAATTTACGTTTTTAGTGTTTCAGATAGGTAACCGTGCGCTGTACGTGTGTCTCGCTCACTCGTACGGCCGCCGCGTTTGAATATCTCGCTCAACCGCTCGCCAAATCAGTATTATATCGAAAATCATCACTAGACAAACTTCGGTTAACAAACACTTGACAGTCGCAACCTACAAAAAGCATTATTTATTATTAAAACCTATTCCCTAGTTGCAACCCGCCCACAACTTACCTGCTTTGACCAATGGTGCTGCCCCCCGTTACGTTCGACCACGTCGATGTCACCAGGCTGCTGAAGGATATTATGTTCCTGAAGAAGAGCCTGACCGAAGTCCAGACTAAGTTAGAGGTATCCAATAATACCATAACTGATCTGCGTTCTGAGGTAGTATTACTACGTAACACTATTTCAGAATGTAGGTCAAACGGTGCCTCGAACATAGTCGCACGTCACGGCGCGCGGAATGCATCCGTCAGCGACATCGCTGTTGCTGATGTAGCGGATTTCGTCGCGTCGCCGGCTGACCCGGCGCCGCTCACCCCGCGCCCCGCCGATCACCCGCCTGCTATAGAAGTGAAGGCGAGTACGTCACGTGTAAGCACTGTGACCCCTCAACGTGCTTATGCTGAGATCGCCGCAAAAAGTCCCGCTGTTTCAAGATCTAAGCAGCGGGCATCAAAAGGGGTGCAGAACCGGTGTGAACCCGTTCACAAGGATCTGCCGAAACCGGCTCCTCGAGAGTCAAAATGTGACAAGGATGGCTTCATCAAGGTGGAAAGGAGGAAGAAGCCGGCTTGCCGAAATCAGTGCGGTACCGCACCGACTGGGCCCAAACACCTGCTGCGTCCCGCCCTGCCGACGACGCAATTGTATGTGTCCCGTCTACATTACTCTACGAAGGCCGAGGAGATCGTAGAGTATGTACGTGTGAAGACCGGAATTATCCTGAGGGTCGTGAAGTTGGAGTCTCGCCACAAAGTGAATTTTAATTCTTATGTGTTGGGGGTTCCAGCTGACCAACTAACGACCTTCATGAAGGAAGAATTTTGGCCGAAAGGTGTTTTATTCCGGCGTTTCCGCGGTCGGCTATCCAACACCATGGACTCAACTCAACACATCGTGACCTAGTTATTTTAATATTTAATATGTATGTTGGATTGTAAGGTATTTATCTATGGGCCTTTGATGCCTGAAATAAACGAATTATTATTATTATTATTATTATGGTTGACTGGTAGAGAATGCCCAATAGCACTAAGTCAGCCTTTTGTTCAAACTGTTTTTCATTTATGCAATAAAGATTAAATAAATAAAATGAATAGTGGTACAATTTCCATACTAAATCCCGTCTTAGTGATAATTCGTGTGTAGGTATGATTTACTGTGCTGTGACCAATCACTTGTCGCTTACGCTCTTTTTGAACGAGGAACTTTTCAAATGGTTTTTTTTTCATAAATGTAAAATTCGTGCTGTGAAGAGAGCGTATGTGGGCCGGCCCAGCGGAAAACGCCCGGTGGGCCGAGGGGCCGACCCAGATACCGCTGGAGCGACGAAGCCCTCAAAGATCTGACCGCCCTTGGAGTACCCAAGCCAGTGGCGTAAAGTGGCGCAGAAAAGGGAAGAGAGGCGTTCTCTCGTGTCAGAGGCCAAGACCCTCTTTGGGTCACCGAGCCAGCTTAGTAAGTAAGTAAGTAAATGTAAAATTGTGGTAATACCTATTACAATTTTTATCCTATATTTGATTATATCGGAAAAACGCCTGAAAGAAAAATGAAATGTTGTCAATTGGCAAATCAACGAATGGCAAAGTAACGTTTAATAATAAATAATTTTATGATGAATAGACCCGACTTTATTCAAAATTCATAAAACAGTTTGTGGAAAAGATAAGTATATTCATCTACGCGTGGAGTGCCCATTAGTAACCTGGGTACTCATTTCGTCTAAATGGGAGACTTTAGCAGAAGGCCGGTCACAATGGAGGCACACTGTGAACACGCAGGTGCGTGAATTTGAAACGGGACGACGTAATGAGCTCGATTCTAAGCGCGACGACTGACGAGCTCAAGGCCCGACCACCGGCGGCGGCCATTCAATATAAATATGTCGGAGGGGTGCTGACATGCAGTGAATGTGGTCGCACGTTCACGGCTAAAATCGGCTATGTCAGCCACCAGAGAGCTCACCAGCGTCGCTCTCATAATTTGTAGAAAAGTAGTCGCTGTACCCGAACACGGCTTGGAGAGTATATATATACTTATTTCAGATAAAATTTTCCTGTTTTGGTCGGCGACCGACACGCCATTGATACCGTGACACCGACACCATTGTCAGATCAAAGCGTGTCTCGTTTAGAGCCACCTTTATTTGCGACTCGGTTAGCTAATACGAGCATAGGTCTAGGTCACTCTTATTATGTTTAGGTTTTTAACGAAATATACCCAATTCGTTTGCGCTTTTTTTATATAGGTAACTATCTCTTTTACCAAATACATGAGCAAAATCAGGGCCGTCTCTACCACTGGGCATTCTGGGCAC
This sequence comes from Apotomis betuletana, assembly GCA_932273695.1. NCBI lineage: Eukaryota > Metazoa > Arthropoda > Insecta > Lepidoptera > Tortricidae > Apotomis > Apotomis betuletana. Next base: position 25,714,959 of record OW026301.1, read on the forward strand.
ATGCCCAGGGTGAGTAATTAATTAATGCTGATAAAAAGGTAGGTACATTTCTTAGTTTTATTAATAAGTAAGTAATTAAAAAAATATCAGTCAAACGCACACAAATCGATCTAGTCCCAAAGTAAGCCCAAGAAGGCTTGTGTTATGGGAACAAGACGACGATATAGTTACTTATAGATAAATAGATATATACTTAAATACATAGAACAACCATGACCCTAACACAAATATTTGCCCTGATCGGGATTCGAACCCGGGCCTGCCGGCTCAGTAGGTAGGAGCACTACAAAGTGCGCCAACCGCGTCGTCAAAGTAATAAATAAATTAAAGGCTTATTTTTTATTGTTACAATGTAAATATTATATTTTTGTATCAAGTTCCCAATTAGTCTCTAAGAATAGCTACCGGCCTACGAATATGTCACCGATTTTACACCAATAAAATAGGAAGTCGTAATCTCTAATTGTAATTTCTTGCATTGTATTTCTCCTGTATATTTTATGAGGTGTGCAATAAAGAGTACTTGTATTTGTATTTGTAATTGTAAGTCGGAGCCGGTGTCCGCTGGCACGTAGACTACTAGTGCGGTTCGCGGCGCGTAGTATACGCCATCTTGTTTTAAGTTTAAAAAACTGATGATGAAAGATACAGTTGTAATCCTCTCCCTCACTCTCAAGGCCATCTGCTAGTTAATACAAAATGCTTGACAAAGTTATTAAAACACGCGTCTTGGTCATCGACCCTCCATTTCTTTCGCGCGGTGTTATTGGCAGGAAGTTGTAAATACCTACTGTGCTTCCAGGAATCGGCTCGTGAGGTAAACAGAGGACGACAAGTAAAAACTAGCGAAAACCGTCAGGCACGAAATTAATGTACATTCAGCGAACTTTACAATAAGTACAAAGGTTGACTTAAAGTTTTCTGGTTACTTAGAAACTATAATACTGCATTACTTATTAAATTTAAATATGTATATTGAAGATTTTACCTAATAAAATAGAATAGGCTATTTAGAAGTACTTTAATCAAAAACTATAATTTTTTTATGAAGGTATATGTTTATGTAGGTTTGTATGTGTCTTTGTGCGTTCATCACGCGGATGGCTACAGTTGGTTTTATACTTATAGGATACTTTTTACCCGACTACGGCAAAGAACGCACGTCTAAATTTTTTGACTCGAACACCTAAAGTGGGGGTGAATTTTTTTTTTCGTTTCTACACTAGTGTGTGGAGTGTCGTTGAATAGGTCTTTTAAAAATAATAGGGGTCTCCAAACATTATTTTTTGATAAAGTCAGCAGTTTTGTAAATATCCGCTCCGAAAAAATAAAAAAAATAGCGTCCCCCCCCTCTAACTTTTCAACCACTGGTCAAAAAATTATGGGAAAATTCATCAACATGAGGCCTTATAAGTACTTTCAATGAAAACTATATTGAACAAAAACGGTCGAGCCGTTTTTGAGTTATCGCAAAATTTCATAATTTTCTTAAAAGGACGTAAGTAATTACAGTTACATTGGCGTTTACGACTTTTTTATAGAGCTTGAAATCTTTCTCGTAACTTGAGTCTATTGTGCAGGATGAGCAACTACGGAACCCTACACTGAGCGTGGCCCGACATGCTCTTGGCCGGTTTTCTTTTGTGGAAACGTAGTTTGCGGGCACATTCTAGTTTACCATAAAAACAAAACTTTAGGAAAATTAATCAGTTCCACTTCTAAACAGACATTTAGAGATTTCAAATAATGAAATAATAATGAAATAATGAACTTTATTCTGCAAGTAGGCCACAAGGGCACTTTTACATGTCTGAGTCTACCGGCATTTCACAAGAGGAGACCACTGTTGAGAAGAAACGCCGAAAGAAACTCAACAGTCAGTCATTTTTTCATAAAGGATAAGTACTTAACTATTACAGTACCTAATATGAACTTAACTATACGTTAGTTCTCGAAGAAAACATATTAAAAGTGTATTCTAAGATATAAATGAGGACTAGTGTATGAATAAAATATAGAAACTACAAGAAAGTATGACGGTTTAACACAATTTATGTACGTTTGATATGCTTTCTTATTAGAACTGTGTCCCTTAAACTAGTCAGGTACAATCTAAGGAGTCTGTTACTCGGTTTCTGGTTTAGGCCATGCATTTTTGTCTGTCAGATAGTCCTCTACTGTATAATATATGCTTTTGACATTAGAGATTTTTTTTAATAATTTTTGAGAGATGGAAAGGCTAATTTTAAATATGATCAGGTAACTTGTTATAAAAATAAACAATCACAGCATTGGCCTTAAAATGATTTTACGAACACGAAACTTTCTAATAGCAATTTTATTTTTATTTCTAGTGTTAAAATTGTGGACATCGGAATTTTTTGTAAATAAATCTATGTTCATCAAAGGAGAGAAACTTTGAAATTCAGTGGTTCACCACGTACGGATCGCCGACAGATTCGCAACAAAAAAGGGATGACTTGTATTTTCAGCGATTTTGCGCAAACAGCTAGCATTAGTTGACAGATTCGAGCGATATAAAACGGGTACAGGGACGGGTTCGTCACAGTGGCCACCCAGTGACAAATCAGAGAACAACGCTAAATAAAAGATAATAAAATATGGCCAAATTCGTGCTCTTCTTCCTGGCTGTTTTAGCGTTTGTAGCTTGTGTTATTGCTGCACCAGGTAAGACGATATTAAATAATATTACTAATTCTGTTCTTAAATCTATATTCTGATGGCTCAAGAGATTTGCCGCTTTTTCTGGGTGCGCCTTCGACCTCGATCTCATGGTCCGAGAAGATCTAGCAGGACAGGTACTCTGGAGCTATTTCATCTGCTTAAATATAGTCCTTAGTCAAGTTCTACATACAAGTTTGGAAAAGAATTGCGCTGAGCTGATTCGAAATAAATCGCGTCAGCTAAAAGTTCTTCAAGATCCCCCATCTACAGTAACGTGTTTAATCTCCGTTTGAGTACCATCGTTAATAAAAAATTTCTTTTTTATTAAAATGTAACATAATCAGCATCAAACTATCATACGCTGATAAACGTCTTGTCATCTTGTGTTATAGCTAAGTACAGTTCGCGAGCTCTTAGATTGGAATTCGGGTTTGGGTGAAATCGGGAGGAGTAAGAGCGAGAGACAGGTATAAATCTCGAATCACAGCATTTATGTCCGCTCACTGACTGTAGTCATGCATAGACAAAACTTCAATCTCCAGAGAGTGCGGATAGTATAGCACCTGTCTTGGGAGATATATTTTTACCCCATCAGGTGTATCTTACACAGGTCGTGAGAGGCGGTTCTACGATGGCGGCTATAATCTCGGGCACGGTGGGATCGGTGGCTATGGAGGTCACGGAGGACACGGCGGCTACGGCTTCGGGGGCCTGGTGCCACATTCCAACACGCAGAGCTTCTCCAAGTCCTCGGCCAGCGCTAGCTCCGTGTCGGGCGGTGTCGCTTTAGGATGAGACCGTGAGTAAGAAAATTTTCGTTGTATAAGGTACTGAGTGGAGATCTCACGATGGCGATTCCACATTCCTACTCACTAGGAACATCTTCGTCAAGTCATCTACCAGTGCGTGGTGACGTATTCCAGGGCCCTCAAGCTCTTAGGGACGTTATGCTTTTGACCCTGCATGGAATTTACAATAAGCCCCAATCTTTTGCATAGGGATTCTTAACCAATCAGCTGTGGAAATACAGACGAAGAGTATAACACGAAGTAGATACTTGATTATGATTAGTCAGAAAAACGATTCTAACCCAAAGCGTTGGTTAGAGTGTCTTAAGAGCGGTGTGTTCTATTTAACTTGAGCTGCACTAAACCATTGATGCAAAGATCAAAGCAGAAACAATTGAAATGCGTAACCTGGCGTAAGATACCGGGAATCAAACCCGGTGCGTCTGGATTACCGGTCCAGCGTTTGTTGGTCGGTTGGTTGAGCTGCATTATTTAGCACACACACACAAGTATTTCATACTAATATGTAACGGTGTATGTACCTACATAACAAAATCAATTGAATATGAATCCTTTTATTACAGATGAGAACCAGACTATAACGCAAAGAGGCTACGTAAATACACTGAAGTTCGACTGCGGATTGTGTTTGTGTTGTATTTAGTATAGTTATAAGTTTAGGAGATTAACGTAAAAGTAAAGCAATGGTATTTCATATCATCTGTAGAGATTGTAAATCAAACCTAACGTGATTAAGTGGTAATTAACAAATTTAATACTTATATCATCGTTATTTCTACGTTGAATACTATTTTTCATCAATAGCGTTTTCATTGTGGTTCACTTATTTATTTAGAAAGGGTAACGTAACTTCTAATAGTATATTGTATTATGTAGTAATGTATTATTTGTAGCTGTTGGTTTTACTAATAAATAATAAAAAAATATAAAGTTGGTTCTACTAATAAATATTAAAGATTAAGTGTTGTAACTTAATTCATTTTAAATAATTTATTATTTTTTATACAAATACTAGTTTGTAAGTGTTTGCTAAGCAATAATACCATAGAAAGGGCATGATAAAATAAAGCACAAATTCATAAAGTCGTTTAAATTTATTAATTGCGGTCCTTACTCTTAATACATTAACATCAAAATAGGTACATTTGAAACGTGAAATAATTAGAGTACCTACTATTACTTTTTAGAGATTTTTCACATTTTGCTCCATGAGCTGCAGATTTTAGATCCCATAGCAAGGATTATCGAAAATAAAATATGAATTGTCTTCCAAGAACTGTACCTACCTTATTGTGCCTTGAATACACGATTGTGGACTAAAAAGAAATTATTCGATAATACTGTAGTCATTACAGTTGTATAATATTTTCTTGGTGTCAATTGAACCTGCATGTGTGGTCCAGGGCTCCACCAGTGATCGGCACGGCCCGTGCAACATCAGGCATCGGATAATCGGATGATTTTATACCTAAAGTTTGGTGGCGGTTTTGTTGTTCAGTTGTAGGTATAGGCGGCTTTGTTTGAGGTATGAGTGAGATAGCAATAGGATTTTGTCAACTTTTGTCATTTCCGATGCCTTTCACGGTATTCGGATGATTGAAGTAAAATAAATTTAACATTATTATATTACACTCAATAGAACAATTTTCTTGCAATGTTGTTGCACGGGCCCTGCCGATTACTCACTCTGTGCGATTACTAAAATAACTTATTTAGCCTATGTAACTAACACCGAATTCCCGTATTCTATCGCGCACGAGATGGCACGCGGACTTGTGACAAGTTGGTGACAATGGTGACATGACTTGCGGCGGCAGGCCGAGTCTTCACCAAGCTGCGCGTGGGTTGGTCCTTCGCCTCCCGCTTGTTAATGATGATGTACGCCCGTTCTATGCTTTCACTGCTAAAATAAGGGTTTCATTAATACAAAGTAAAAACTAGTGGCTCAGTGAAAGTTAAAATTGATATTCCGCGAGGTTTACAGCTGATTGAAATGATTTTATTTTTTACACGTTTTCAACCCTTTAATATCCGCCATTTTGAAAAGTTTCGAACATTAGAAACGACAAAAAATACTATATAATTAAAATTAACCTTGTACTCACAAAATTTCATGAGCATCGGTTCAGAAATGTGACCTCTAATCGAAACATTCGAAAGAATTGTAAGCCTCGATCAATAAGAATAAGAATTCGGATACTTGAAAGTGAAAAATCTATGGCAGCAGTGCATCAAATTGATGCACTGTGAAATGAAGTTGGCAAGGCGAAATGGATTGATTATTGACCTGTCGTCATCACTGCAGTCTGCCACACCAATATGGTCGCCGGCGATGCTGGCATCCTCCACAGTGTCCACCAAGTATCCATTCACGTAGTTCCGCCGCATCCTTGCGCCTGAGGGAATGGATGTTATTTATTGCATAGTGTACATAAAAATAACTTCAAACAATTACAGTATTTTTTCTAAGGTCTATAATATTGATCTCATTCGTTTCGAATCGACTTGGCAATTATGTAAGGAGAGTCTGCAGACCGACTTTAGTAAAGGCTGCAGTTATATACTATATTGTTTGACTGCAGTATATTGTTTGACTTGATTGCGATAATATTATGTTAATATCTAGGTATTATTTTTCACCTGTGCCGGGGACAAGATTATGGTGGCGTGGCGTAAAACAAAATCTCTGGGACCGATTTAGTTTAATTATTGTATTAAGCGGTTTAACAAACAACAATTAAACAATAATTTAATATGTCTCATGAAAGTGTGAATACGATTTAGTTTACTTTATGTCAAATTATAATATGCAATATTTTCTATATTGGGCAAGGTTTAGGATCCCTTCTAACATGGCGCTATTAGGCAAAAAAAAGTACTTACTGGGAACAGCAGCAACAACAACAAAGTAAGCAGCAACAGCAACAACACACGTTCCTACGCCGACCATTTTTTTTATATTGAATACATTTTATTTTAGTCGACTCTTTTATGCTGATAGTTGGCCTAATTCCAGCAGGATGTATGGTATTAACGCAATGACAGAACCGATTCCAATGTCAGATTTGGTGATGAGCGGACAGAACAAAGGGCGACCTTTTGCATTTAGATTTGTCATATTATGGTCTCAAGTTGATTTTAATGACTTGATAACACTCGACTCGATGTCCACCACTACCACAGAATACGTAATTACTAATACTACATAACCTGTGATATAGCTTCATAGAATTACCAAAAAAAATGTATATAGGTATATATAATGGATCATCATTACTAATAACTAATTCCGTGGCCGCGAGTTGCGTAGCAGCACGGATAGCTGCACCTGATGAAGAGCTCCATAAGTTCGAAACATGTCCGGCCGTTACTGACAATTTTTACGTGAGTTTAAACCGTTTTTGTAATCGATTACCTATTCATTATAAATAAAAAAAATATTATTTCCTTTAATAGCCTTTCCTCTGCCATATGACAGCCAGCCCAAGCCTCAGTATCGTAACATACGGAACATGCATGCAGCTGGAATTCATAGTAGATCAAGATAATTAATAATGTTTTCAATGAAGCGAAAAATTGAGAAATTTAATAGTTCAGACAGGATTCGAAACTACGTATCCAACGGCTTTCCGAGCCAACACGAGCGTCCTACCTACTGGACCACCGAACCAGATGTCAGAGCCATTGAATTTTTCAACCAGTTCCTTCTACCTTACGGTGACATCGTGTTGGCTCGGAAAGCCATTGGAGACGCAGGTGCGAATCCTGTCTGAACCCCTAAATTTTTCGCTTCATTTTAAACATTTGATTTACGTTAGCAGAGTTACAGCTTTAATAAAAATAAAAAAAATTAATAATATCAGGGGAAATAAATCGTGAAGTCTTGAAAATTGGTGTCCACATGGATATACTAAAAGTCCTCGAGGGTGGGGAGTGTGCTGAGGGTGTAGGGGGAGTTGTAGGTACTTTTTTCGGATTTTTGCTCATATCTCGAATATTTAGCTGTACAAATAGCATTATAATTTCTTCAGACAAAAAATTCTACATAAAATTTTCTACAAAAAAATATTTATTTTTACTCTACGATCAATTCTTTGGGAGCTACAGGATGTTTATGTTAACAAAGGTATAAAAAAAATCGTTCAAGAAATCGTAGATTTTTCGTAGTTGTTCATCATAACAACAAACCGCAGTCGACCACCTAGTTCGGTGGTGTCGTGCCGTCGGGAAAGTCCCGTTACCGGTAAATTCTCATTTGGGAATATTCGGGTAAGTAATAGAACATATATAAACAATGGATATAACACTCATTAGACATAGGTTCAATTGGTATAATATTCAATTTGTATACTGAACGAAACATATAACAATAAAATGCCTCATACATCAAATTACAAAGACCTGAGACCAATAAGTATATTACCTTTCTATCTAAAATTCTCGAGAAAGCGGTTTGCATACAATTGACAGAATATCTAGAAAGCTGCAGTATATTACCGGATAGACAATCAGGCTTTAGAAAAGGGCATAGCACTTCCACAGCATTACTGGATGTGGTGGACGAGATTCTGACATCACAAGATGAAGGTAGAGGGACTATATTAGCGCTCCTGGACTTCTCTCGCGCCTTTGACTCAATTAATACTTCTATTTTGTTATCAAAATTAGCATATTATGGTTTTAGTAGTTCAGCTGTAAAATGGTTTGCCAGCTATCTCGCTGACCGGTCTCAACTTGTTGAAGTTCGCAATACAGAAGGTGTAACCTCAGTTTCGGGATCACTTGAAGTCTTTAGAGGTGTGCCCCAAGGTTCTATCCTGGGGCCAGTGCTTTACAATATATACAGCGCAAATATAGTTGATAACATCAGACACTGCAAATACCATATATACGCGGATGATCTTCAACTCTTTATATCTTGTAAGCCAGGTGACACACGTGAAGCTGTAGCCAAATTGAACGAAGATCTGTTTCGCATTGCCGATTGGTCAGAAAATAATTGCTTAGTCCTCAATTCCACAAAGTCGAAATTCCTTGTATTGGGTTCCAAAAAACAAGTAAAGCATATAATCGCCTCAAACCCTTGCGTTAACATTGCAGGGAGCAATCTGGAGCAAGTCTCAGAAGCTCGCAATCTTGGACTATTGATGGATGGCTCCTTGCATTTCGAAAATCACGTGTTGGAAATGGCACGGAACTGTTTCTACAGATTGAAGGTCCTTTACAGAGTACGTGATTACCTTAGTGTAGATATGCGCGTGAAGCTATGCGACTCTTTAATACTGTCCAAACTCAACTACGCCGACACGGTGTACGGGAACTGCTTACTGGCTCGCACTAAAAAAGTTATACAACGTGTCCAAAACGCTTGTGCACGGTTTTGTTTTCCCATTCCTCCTCGATCACACGTAACTCCGCATCTTATCAATAATAAGTTATTGAATATGAGCGCACGACGTAACCTCCACTTCGCCACTCTTCTTTTTGGTATTTACCGCAGCAAGAAGCCCAAGTACCTATTTGATAAGCTAACATTTTCACAACGGCAGATTAGACACAGCTCCAGATTAATATGTCCGAGGCACAGTACTGCAGCATTTCGTGGCAGCTTTCGGTATGCCGCTACGAAATGTTGGAACAATCTTCCACCACCTATTAAGGATTGTAAATTAATTAGTCTCTTTAAAATTAAACTTAAAAACATGTTCTAGACTCTCAAAGTACTGCTGCCTCGAAATAGATTGCTGATATGTATAAATCCACCGTCAAAAAATCAACCGCCTACCTACATTATAAAAAATATATATTAACTCCGAAATAATGTATCGTAATATTTTTTATTTTTATTTTAACATATACCTATTCATATATATACATATACATAATAATAATAAATTAAGAATAATAAAAGTTACTTGCTTCGTTTTCGTGTTTGATACAAGTCGCTCAGTATGCTGTCCCGCGAAACCGTCCCTCTGGCTCCACAGAAAACCAGCGCCGTGGGCATTTGCTACCTAGCAAAGCCAACAGCATTGCTGAGTGGAGACCATTTCGGATTCACATCTCTTGTACTCTGTCTTTAATACTTAGGTACCTACGTAATATTGTAATTATAATGATGTGTTATCTTGAATAAAGCTTTTTCTATTCTATTCCATTCTATTCTAAATGCATATTTTCATAGTATATAATGAACTGTAGCTATAATTACATTGTATATAATCATCTAGTGGTATAACATTTAAAACACTTAATTAGTATTACATATAATATACATTTACTCGAAACATCGAAGCAATCGAAGCATCGAAGTAATGTTAGAAATCGTAAGCCACGTTGGACCTGCGCGGCTCGCTCGCTTCGCTCGCTCGTTAGGGTCATAGTTCAACCTAACACTCCTCCTCGCTTCGCTCGTCGTCGTACCTAACCTAAGCAAAGTCAGATCTGCCTTAAGGTAAAATAAGTAATGTTAGGAATCGTAAGCCAAGTCAGACCTACGCGGCTCGCTCGCTTCGCTCGCTCGTTAGGGTCATAGTTCAACCTAACACTCCTCCTCGCTTCGCTCTGACTCTGGACTAGAGCCACGTCGGGCTTTTAACTCTTCGATGTATTCACGGAAATAAAAAAACTCGGACTTGAAATTCGGAATATTAAATTTCGTGGTTTTTAACGATCGGAATTTTATTTCTTAGGAATAATGAATAAGCAAAATCGGATTAAAATATTTCGGAGTATTTGGGTGTTCCCTATAAAATGTCATATAATTTTATTTTATATGATAGATATTTCAAATGATATTATATTATATGTCATGATTGTTATACAAAATACATATTATATCAAAGATTATTAGAGAAAATAACCATTATAACATATGATATTATATGAATTGAATGTTATACCTATCAAGCCTTATATTTCATGAAAATATGGTATTTCTTATTATATATAATCGTGCATTATATCTTTTGTATGTTTATAAATTGAAATTATACCAAAAGTTTGTATATAATATGGGACGCACCCGGAATATTCTGAGTAAATTCCCATTGTTCCCGGGAATATACGAACTAGGTGGATCCATTCGTTTGTTATTTAGTTTTTAGCTAACTTATTGAATACAAGCAAGCTGTTTTCGCTTTTCGACTCACCCTGAATCTCCGCTTAGAGTCACTATCATAAAATTGACCTGATGCTGGACCATAGATTCCCGTAATGGATCGGTCTCAAGATACGTTCAAAGCAGATATGTGCGGTTTTCGCATTTCAGCTCATCCTGATAAGCAATTAGAGACGGTATAATAAAATTGACCTAATGATGGACCTTTGGAGTGTGTAATTGGATCTTGGGATGACCTAACCTAACCTACGCGATGTAGGTATCTATCTTGTTGTTTATAAATAAAAAAATAATATTCATAGAGACATACTTTATTTTATACATATCTGTATCATGGCAAACGTAGATCTATAATTGTATCGCATTTGGGCTTTTCAATTTCTTCCGTCCTGAGCGCAGAGGGAGCGTTTAATAAAGTTTAGTAGAAGGGCTGTAATAAAAAAAAATCATATTTAATTTCGTTGCAAATATATCAAAATATATAAATGAAAATATGAAACATTCAGTCCTGCCAGTCAGTCCGCGGAGCACATAGGACCCGGCTCCGCGGGCAGGTGTACACGCGGGGGACATAGTACTTTATGAAATAACATCTCTGATTTTGGTCGCTGCCAAGTAATGTAGGTCCTTAACTAAGGTATCTGAACTCGTTATGGTAATTTAATATAGATAAAGTTCATTATTTCATTATTCCATGACAGATAATGTATATTTCTAATCGTAAAGACTAGAAAAAGGCAGAGCAAAGTAAATCTTAAACTAAACTAGATTCTCTGACAGAGGTAAGCGCCAGCTCTGAAGTCTTCGAACGCGTCGATCAGCCGTTTCGACAAGGCCCTCATAAACATTGTCATGTCAGGCGACTATCTGAGCTGAACTGGGCCCAATGTCTCTACTGTAAGCGCCGCAAATTCCTAGTTGTTTAGTAACGAGGAGTATTTGCAGCGCTTGATAATTTGGGCCGGTCAGCTGTAGCGCCGATCTTTGAGCGGGTCGCCTGGATGCGGGACTGCGCGAAACTGTCAACACACGTGGCGTCCCACACCGGTGCCCTGCCCAGCTTCCACGGCACCAACGTGCTCCGTCGGGGCCCTTGCCATCGTTTCTTGCCATATAATTGTTGGTAGAACAAAGTGTTGAAACTCACCCGTATCCACCATTGTAACCATCACTGCCGTAGCGTCCGCCGCCACCGCCGCCACCCCCACCCTTTCCACCACCGCCACCCCCACTATTTCCACCGCCGCCACCCCCACCCTTTCCACCGCCGCCACCCCCACCCTTCCCACCGTGACCACCCCAGCCGTAGCCACCGCCGCTACCGCCACCCTTTCCACCGTGACCACCCCAGCCGTAGCCACCGCTGCCTCCTTTTCCACCGCCGCCACCGCCGCTACCGCCACCCTTTCCACCGTGACCACCCCAGCCGTAGCCACCGCTGCCTCCTTTTCCGCCGCCGCCACCGCCACTACCGCCACCCTTTCCACCGTGACCGCCCCAGCCGTAGCCACCACTGCCTCCGGGTCCACCGCTGCCACCGCCGCTACCGCCACCCTTTCCACCGTGGCCGCCCCAGCCGTAGCCACCACTGCCTCCGGGTCCACCGCCGCCACCGCCACCCTTTTCGCCTTTTCCACCGTGACCACCACCGCTAGTACCACCGTGGCCACCGCCTCCCATTCCGCCACATCCACAGCCTCCTCCTGCTCCACCTCCAGGGCCTCCTCCGGGTGCGCCACATCCACAGTGATCACCACATGGACAGCCTCCTTGGCCTTTGCCACCGTAACCACCGTGGCCACCTCCGTGACCGCCGTGGCCACCTCCGTGACCGCCGTGGCCACCTCCGTGACCGCCGTGGCCACCTCCGTGACCGCCCTGGCCACCTCCGTGACCGCCGTGGCCACCTCCGTGACCGCCATGGCCACCTCCGTGACCACCGTGGCCACCTCCGTGTCCTCCGTGGCCACTTCCGTAGCCGCCGCCGCCACCTCCGTGACCCCCGTGGCCACCTCCGTAACCACCGCCGCCACCTCCATAACCGCCTCCGCCACCTCCGTAACTGCCGTCGCCGCCTCCGTAACTGCCGCCACCACCTCCGTAACTGCCGCCACCACCTCCGTAACCGTCGCCGCCGTCACCTCCGCCACCCTTGCCACCCTCGTTGTAGCCTGAAAATTACGAATGTTTGAGTTATTCTCACAATACCTGTATGATAATTATGTATGTATATTTGTAAACATTTCATTGTACAAAACAATAAACGTTTAAAAAGACAAAGGGCGTAAAAATACAACAAATCCAGAGGCGAATTTACAAAGGATCTCTGCCAGTTAACCTATACATTTTAGATAATATAGCCCAATGGGGTCCAGCCCAACCATATTGCGAATTATTGTGGTACTAATTTATTTTACTGGTAATTACAAATTTTTGGTAACTGACGATGAAAGTCGGTGAATGTCACTGTCAACAAAGAAGAAACAGGACTAAAAATTACGCTCAAATATTGTATTGCATAATAAAATGGATAGTTTTAATCCATAGTGATGAAAGTCAAGTTTTTTTCAATAGGATTCAGTCTTAATTTTTCAAGAAGAACGAAGGATTGAGCAGCATTCCGGAAACAATGCTTAATTGTAGGTAATTAATTTTGTTAAATAATTATTTTTTATTCCTCGCGCTGGACCTCACGGCGTAGAGGGGCGTCCCCCGGCGGGCGGATGGGGGAATGGTCGGTAGTACAGCCTAGCTACGCTATCCGGCTAAGTCCGATGGACTCGCTGACCGAAGTAGGGTGTGGTCCTCCAGCATTTCGGGGGTTGTGCGGCGGGTTAACAGCCCTCCCACGGAAAAAAAAACCTTGTTACGACACTGACACAGAGAAAGAAACGATCGGATCCCAACGACAACCTTTGGCACGGAATTAAGGAACTTCGATTTGCTTCTTGGAATGTTCGCAGTTTATACAGGCCGGGTGCTGTTTACCAAGTAAACAAGGAACTTCACCGTTATAACATCCCAATCGCAGCACTGCAAGAAGTACGGTGGCCCGGAAATGGGGAAAGTAATATTGACAACAATGCTGTCCTTTTTTACAGTGGGGGGGATTTAGGAAAACATGAAAAAGGAACAGGTTTTATAGTAGCTAAGCAAGCTTTAGGAAATATCATCCGATTCCAGGCTATATCCGATAGACTTAGTGTTTTACGTCTTAGAAGTACATTTTATAACATCACAATCATCAATGCATACGCTCCAACTGAACTCGCCGAAGACGATGCAAAGGACCGCTTCTATGAAGAACTTGAAGCTGTATTCGACTAGATCCCAAACTACGACGTCAAGGTGATTGTAGGGGACCTTAATGCACAAATAGGACGCGAGGACACGTTTCTACCTACCATTGGTAAACACAGCAGACATAAGGCGACGAATGACAACGGTGTACGGTTAATCAGCTTCGCCGCCTCAAAGGCAATGGTTGTTAAGAGCACCATGTTCCCCCATAAAGACATACACAAGGGGACGTGGAAACATCCCAACGGAGTAACAGTCAACCAAATTGATCACGTCATAAAGACAGTCGGCACATGAGTGTAATAGAAGACGTGAAAACCTACCGCGGGGCTGATTGTGATAGCGACCACTATCTGCTTGGTGTAAAATTTAAAGCTAAAATTAAAATGGAACGCAGTAAGCAGAAAACAGATTCATCATCATCATCATCATCTCAGCCATAGGACGTCCACTGCTGAACATAGGCCTCCCCTTTGGACTTCCATATATACCGGTTGGAAGCGACCTGCATCCAGCGCCTTCCGGCGACCTTTATAAGGTCATCTGTCCATCTTGTAGGTGGACGTCCTACGCTGCGCTTGCTGGTCCGAGGTCTCCACTCGAGCACTTTTCGGCCCCATCGGCCATCTGCTCTGCGTGCTATGTGGCCTGCCCATTGCCACTTCAACTTGCTAATCCGGTGAGCTATATCGGTCACTTTAGTTCGTCTACGGATTTCCTCATTTCTGATTCGATCACGTAGCCTCTCTCCATTGCTCGCTGAGCGACTTTGAGCTTTGAGATGAGGCCGATAGTGAAAGACCACGTTTCGGTGCCGTAAGTCATTACTGGTAACACACATTGGTTGAAGACTTTCGTCTTGAGACACTGAGGTATGTCGGACGAAAAGACATTGCGTAGTTTCCCGAACGCTGCCCAGCCGAGTTGGATTCGGCGGTTGACCTCTTTCTCGAAGTTGGGCCTACCTAATTGGACCACTTGTCCTAGGTAGATGTATGAGTCAACAACTTCGAGTACCGAGTTTTCAACAGAGACTGGGATGGGCACAACCTTGGCATTTGACATGAGTTTCGTCTTGTCCATGTTCATTTTTAAGCCCACCCGTTGAGAAACTCGATTGAGGTCATCGAGCATCATGCTGAGTTCCTCCATCGACTTTGCCATGACTAATATGTCGTCGGCAAACCGAAGGTGAGTGATGTATTCGCCATTGATGTTGATGCCAAGTCCTTGCCATTCCAGGAGCTTGAAGGCGTCTTCCATAACGGCCGTAAACAGTTTCCAACACAGAAAACAGATTACCAAAGCGTAAATATAGATAAACTCAGGGATAGAGAGACACGCTGACAGTTTCAAATTGAATTAAATTACCGGTTTAAAGATTTAGATTTGCAGGGGGACATTAATAAAAATTGGGAAGTCACTAAGGAAATAGTAACTAAAGTGGCAAAAGATATCCTGGGCAATAAGAAGCGAATAAAGAGAAGGAAATGGTGGAATGAAGAATGCGATTTGGCTATGGATGAGAGACGAAAATTTAAGATTCTCTCTGAACGAGATGCTACATGGAAGGACAAATATCGGGAGGCTCGGAACAGGCTGAGAAACTTGATAAGGAATCTGAAACGACAGCGCTTGGAATTTCAACTAAGGGAAATGGAAACTTTAATCAAAACTAATGAGAACAGAAAATTTTATCAAGAGGTAACATCTGTCAAAAAAGGATACCAGCCAACCGTGCAAACCCTCGAAAACAAAGAGGGAGATCTCATACTGGACCAGGAGGCGCTGAAAACTGAGTGGCGGCAGTACTTTACCCAGTTGCTCAACTGTCAACCGATAAATAGTCAGATAGAGGTGGATACGACTGTAGTAGGGAATGTGGATGTTGTAAAAGAACCAAGCTTCGACGAAGTGAGGAAAGCAGTAATGAGGCTGAAAAATAACAAGGCCCCGGGGATTGATGGAATATATGCTGAGATATGGAAGTATGGCGGAGGAGCAGTGCAATCCAGATTATATAAAATAATCACTAAAATCTGGAACTCGGAAAAACAACCTAACGAGTGGAATATAGGAGTGATATGCCCTATTCACAAAAAAGGCTCCAGACAAAAGAGCTGCAACTACAGGGGCATTGCACTGCTTCCGACGGCGTACAAAGTGCTCTCATATATTCTGTTGGGGCGACTGCAGCCGTATGCCGAGGACATTATAGGCGATTACCAGTGTGGCTTCCGTCCGAATCGCAGCACGGTAGATCAAATATTCCTTCTGAAACAGCTGATGGAAAAGAGGTGGGAATACTCACACTCCATCCACATTCTCTTCGTCGATTTCGCCAAAGCGTATGACAGTGTTGACAGGGAGACACTATATAAAATAATGAGTTCTTTTGGCATACCGAACAAATTAGTGACGTTAGTTGCTGTTGCCACTAAAGTGAGTAGGATGAGAGTTAAGACAGGTGGAGGTCTGTCAGACGAGTTCGAGGTTGCTACTGGCCTAAAACAGGGAGACTCACTTTCGCCAATGCTGTTCAACTTGGCACTCGAATACGTCATACGAAAGGTGTTACAATATGATGGGGGTGTTGAGCTGAATGGCAAGCACAAAATCATTGGCTATGCCGATGACCTAGGGCTATTGGCGCAAAACAAATGGGACCTGAAGGCCATGGCACAGTTGGTGGAACAAGAGGGAGAGAAAATTGGTCTCAGAATCAATCACCAGAAAACAGAATATCTCCTCATGAAAAGGTACAAAGACGTCAGAGCAAAAAGAGCGGATTTAGCAGTAGGAACAACCATCTACAAAGGCGTAGATAGATTTAAGTACCTTGGTTGCATAGTTACCGACACCAACCACAGGGCGGAGGAGATTGATGTTCGAATCCAGAACGCCCTAAGATGCTCTGCAGCACTCCATAGAGTTTTAGCGTCCAAGTTGATCAGTAGACCAACCAAGATTCGCGTCTACAAAACAGTAATCAGACCAATCCTGATGTATGGGTGTGAAGCTTGGACACTGACTCAAAAGGAAGAAAATAAGCTCTTAGTGGCGGAAAGGAAAATCTGGCGAAAGATTCTGGGACCAATAAGAAATGAGGATGGCAGCTGGAGAAGGAGAAAGAATAAGGAGTTGGAAGAGCTGGTGGCTACACCCAACATAGTTGGCGAAATCAAAGCCACTCGACTCCGCTGGCTGGGTCACCTGGAGAGGATGGGAGACGATCGGGCTGTGAAGAGAGCGTTTCAGGGGCAACCGAGTGGAAAACGTCCGGTCGGCCGCCCGAGATACCGCTGGAAATATGAAGTGGAGAAGGATCTGTGCGCCCTTAGTATCCCTAACTGGCGGGAAAAGGCGCAAAACAGAGAAGAGTGGCGTTCTCTTGTGTCAGAGGCTAAGATCCTCTTTGGGTCACTGTGCCAGAGTAGTAAGTAAGTAAGTAATTATTTTTTAGCGTCAGTTATCTGGTGGCACGGCAGTGCCCCCCGCCAAGATGCGCAAACGCGCGGGCACGCCGTACCAACCCTTTCCTCGAAGCCTTCAGACCATGAAGCCTGAATATTCAGTGACCAGGACAGGTCAAGCAAATTAAGCCGAATATAGGAATCAGGGGAAATAATTCGTGTAGTTTTGAAAATTGGTACACTTATACCTTCCGGTGTCTAAAAGTCCTCGAGGGTAGGGGGTGTGCTCAGGGTGTAAGGGGGGTTAGAAGGTACCTTTTTTCAGATTTATGCTCATAACTCGAATATTTGTAGAAATAGCATTACGATTACTACGGACAAAGTTTCTACACAAAATTGTAGCTCCCAAACTATTGATCGTGGAGTAAAATGAATATGACCAAATTTGTAGGACATTTTATGTAGAAACTTTTGTGTAAGTTAACAAAAATATTAAAACGCAGTTGTTAAAGAAAACGTAGTTATTTCGTAGTTGTTCACCATAACACTTGTGTTGTGCAGTTCAGAAATTCCCGTTACCAGCAAATTCTAATTTGTGAATATTCCAAAAATTCCCATTGTTCCCGGGAATATACGAGCTCGGTGGATCTATTGCTTTGTTATTTCGTTTTTAGCTAACTAATTGAATACAAGCAAGCTGTTTTCCTTTTCGACTCACCCTGAATCTCCGCTTAGAGTCAGTATCATAAAATTGACCTGATGATGGACCATAGAATCCCGCAATGGATCGAATCTCAAGATACGTTTAACGCAGACATGTGCGGTTTTCGCATTTCAGCTCATTCTGATGAGCAATGAGAGACGGTATAATAAAATTGACTTGATGATGGACCTTGGGAGTACGTAATTGAATCTTAGGATAACCTAACCAAACCTACCCGATGTAGGTATCTATCTTGTTGTTTATAAATAAAAAAAAAATATTCATAGAAACATACTTTATTTTATACATATCTGCATTATGGCAAATGTAGATCTATTATTGTATCATATTTGGGCTTTTCAATTTATTCCGTCCTTAGTGCAGCGTTTAAAAAAGTTTAGTAGAAGGGCTGTAATAAAAAAAATACATATTTAATTTCATTGCAAATATATCAAAATGTAGGTATATACCAACATTGCTGCCCCAACGGCCGTCCATTCTCCGGGCTACATGGTCTGCCCAGTGCCACTTCAAACGTGAAATCTTGTGAGTTATGTCGGTTACCTTGGTCCTTCTGCAGATATCCTCATTTCTGATTCTATCGCGCAAAGAAACTCCGAGCATAGCCCTTTCCTTGGCACGTTGCGTGAATTTTAGCCGCCTTATGAGTCCCATTGCGAACGATTAACTACATTCGGCGTGTGTTTATCGGTTTGTCCAGTTCTAAGTGGTCACACAGGTGAACCCGCTGAAAGATCCTAGTCCACATCCATATAAGAAAGCATACCAAACGTACATAAATTGTGATTAAACCGACATACTTTCTTGTAGTTTCCTTTTTATATTTTCACGTATTTATTACTTAAAAGTCAAATATTATTATTTTATGGGCAGATGTTTAATATGTTTTCTTCGAAGACTACATATACCTAAGCCTAAATCCTTAAGATAAGTACAAATTAGGCAAGTTCGTATTACTGTAATAGTTAAGTATCCTGAAAAAAAAACTGAATGTTCAGTTTCTATTGCCGTTTCTTCTCAACAGTAGTCTCCTCTTGTGAAATGCCGGTAGACTCAAACATGTAAAAGGGCCCTGTGGCCTACTTATAGAATAATAGTACCTAGTTTATGAAACTGTTGCGTAATGAGAGATCTAAAAACACGAGTGCAGTTTTATTTTCATAATAGGATTACATGAGTGTTTTAAGACTTTATTATATACTGTTTAGGGTTGCCAGGTGTCCCGCTTTGCGCTGGTTGTCCCGATTTCAGGGGTCTAGACGCGTCCCGATTAAAATAGGATTTACTGGTAAGTAATATTAGTTACGAAAAGCAATAAATGAAGCATTTATAAGAAAGTAATTATTTTTTTATTTGTCCCGATTTAAAAACCTAAATCCCGATTTGTGTAACCAACTGCCCCGATTATAATCCGAACGGACCTGGCAACCCTTATACTGTTGCATATTACACTACTTACTCTGTTTAAAGGTAAAGTTCATTATTTCATTATTCCATTATAATTGTTGGGAGAACAACGTGTTTCTTACTCACCCGTATCCACCCCCGTAACCGCCGCCGCTGCCGTAGCGTCCGCTGCTTCCGTCTCCGCTCCAACTGTAGCCACCGCTGCCTCCGTGTCCGTGTCCGCCACCGCCACCGCCACCGCCACCGCCACCGCCGCCACCGCCACCCTTTCCGCCTTTTCCACCGTGACCGCCCCAGCCATAGCCACCGCTGCCTCCGTGTCCACCACCGCCACCGCCACCACCGCCACCCTTTCCACCGTGACCACCCCAGCCATAGCCGCCGCTGCCTCCGTGTCCGCCACCGCCACCGCCACCGCCACCACCACCACCGCCACCCTTTCCACCGTGACCACCCCAGCCATAGCCACCGCTGCCTCCGTGTCCGCCACCACCGCCACCCTTTCCACCGTGACCACCCCAGCCATAGCCACCGCTGCCTCCGTGTCCGCCACCGCCACCACCGCCACCGCCACCCTTTCCACCGTGACCGCCCCAGCCATAGCCACCGCTGCCTCCGTGTCCGCCACCGCTACCACCGCCACCGCCACCCTTTCCACCGTGACCATAGCCACCGCTGCCTCCGTGACCACCGTGGCCACCTCCGCGACCTCCGTGGCCACCTCTATGACCTCCGTGGCCACCTCCGTGACCGCCGTGGCCGACTCCGGAACCTCCGTGGCCACCTCTGTGACCTCCGTGGCCACCTCCGTGACCGCCGTGGACGACTCCGGAACCGCCGTGGCCATCTCCGTGACCCCCGTGGACGACTCCGGAACCGCCGTGGCCACCTCCGTGACCTCCGTGGCCACCTCTGTGACCTCCGTGGCCACCTCCGTGACCGCCGTGGACGACTCCGGAACCGCCGTGGCCATCTCCGTGACCGCTGTGGACGACTTCGGAACCGCCGTGGCCATCTCCGTGACCCCCGTGGCCACCTCCGTGACCCCCGTGGCCGCCGTCACCTCCACCACCCTTGCCACCCTTGCCACCCTTGCCCTCCTCGTCGTAGCCTGAAAATTACGAATGTCATGTCATGTCTCACAATACCAGCTGTACAATAGATAAATTATGCAAGTATGTATTTCTGTAAACATTTTATTGTTCAAAACAATAAATGTTTAAAAAAACAAAGAAGGGCGTAAAAATACAACAAATCCAGAGGCGAATTTACAAAGGATACATTTTAGAGAATATAGCCCAACGGGGTACAGTCCACGCCATATTGCGGATTTTTGTGGTACTAATAAAGGACAATGGGCAAATTGGACCAAGAACCAACAGAGATGAGAGTTAAATCATTAGATATATATTTAAATATACTTCATTTTTTATTATGGGCACCAGGCTGGATTCCATTGCAGAGCTGAGATATTCCTGTTTGAAATAGGGACATGTGGCGGAAATTGGTACTAACTAACTCATACTGCACAGTGACCAGTGCGTAGATAGTGGCGCCAGAATTATATTACAACGCTAAATGGGCTTAAAGTTGACGCAAATCAGTTAGTTTATTATATAAATACATGAATATTATATTATGCTATCCAAATCAAAGTTTTAATCACATTAAAAGCTATTTTTTTATTGGTACTTATGCCCTCTAGTATGGAATAGCAAAACTCGTTATTGTCATTATTCTTGACAGTTTTTTCTTGAAATGGTGAGTAGCGGAACTAATTACATGTCAATAATGATGTGTCCATACCGTCGCTGATACACGCTTGGAAATACCAAAAAAAGTTAATATAGGTAGGTTTCAAAAGGAAAGTGGAAGGTAAGTGTATATACTTGTTTATTATTTTATCTCTTGCTTATACTATATGGGTAAGGTAAGAGCGAATAGTGAATATACTTTTGATATCTACATTTGGTGCGACGTGTATTAATTTCCATTGTAACTACCAAATATATAATAAATGAATTTTTATTATTTCTCATGTGTATTCTAAATCAATTGTTCAGCGAGGGAAAAGCTTGATTCTTACAATGCTCGTAATAATCAGTGCGCATCTTCATGATGATTGATCAGTAATCAATTACCATTTACAGCATTTTAAGGAGTTCATTTGGTGATAATTTTCATGCAAAGTAAGCAAGTATTTTACCTAGACTTCACCTGACGAAAAGTTACTATGAAATCAAAGAAAGAGCATGTTTCCTAAGAAAATGCATATCGTCTCTCAACTGGAAGCTCCAAGTTATGATTTTCGGGGAAGAGGTCTAAGGAACAAATACTGCTGCATATTTAGACCAAGCGGGATTTTAAACAGAATACTAGGCAGACGAGATCGCAGTTTGTTTTTTAGACCACTTGCTGTTTCGGGCAGCTATTGTTTAGACGAAATTATACTAACCCCTTTTAATTCATTAACAAGTAGCTTTTGAAGTCCTAAACTGAAACATGTACCCGACTCTTTCGCAGATTAGGTATAGTTAGAAATTCTCATGTTGCAACCACTGCACCAGATAACCTACTTGTCAATGATGGAAATAAAAAGAAAAGAGCAGGTTCCAAGATACTGGTATATTTACATAAGCGTAAAATAAAAAGCAAAAAAATGCATAAAAAGATGGTAAAAGATAACCACTTCCTAAACCGACCTATTCCCAGAAAGCCGCTCCCCGGAATGACCACTTCTTATATTGACATTAAAGCCAAGTTTCCGGAACGACTACTTTCCCACGAAAAAACGGGTGTAGGATAAAAGATTTAGGGGTTATAAAAAATGTGTTTCTACGGATTAAACTAGTTTATTGCTAGCCATTTGTGTCGTATACCCACTCGTATATATAGATCTTATATTATCTAATACTAAACAGGTAAACCATTATGGTGTTATTTGAGTTAAAAAAAATTACCTATTTATTACCAAACTAAATACCAAAAAAGTTTTTTTGTATACAAAAAATAACGAATGCTTACTTGAAAACAGTATAAAGGTTAATAGGTAATTTAGTACATGTGCATAGCGGTGTACTGCCCCGCTCACTGTCTTGGTGCCTACTAAATTCGGCAGCACAATAAGACACATAATTTTTAGCTTTTATTCCAAGTAGTGGTCATTATGGCAGTGGTAAATTCCAGAAATGGTCGTTTTATCAAGTTGTCGTCTTGGGAATTGGTCTTCATGGGAGTGGACAATCCGGGAAATGGTCGCTTTGGGAAGGGGAACTGGTCATTATGGTCATACATAATTATAAAGGTAATACGTGTTGTAACTATACAGCATAAATAAGATTTTTTACTTCTGTTACGGTAATAATAAAAAATCGTTAAAATGATTATATTTTTGCATTTATTGTACTCTAATACTTTTGTCATTCTGGTACAGTCGTTATAGTTTCTTGCTGGTACTCACTTCCTGGCACGACCACGCGATTTGTTGGTAGGTAATCTGAGAAGATGTCAATGATAAAAGTCAAAAATAATGCGTAAAAATTCAAAAAGAACTTGTTTCACAACAAAAGACGTCGAAAAATCTACAATTACAAGCGCTATTCCTTTGGGTCCATAGTGTCCACTGTATCAAAACGTCCACCGTATAAAAACGTCCACCGTGTCAGAACGTCCACTGTGTCAGAACGTACACTATGTCAAAACGTCCCCTGTGTCAGAACGTACACTATGTCAGACCGTCCACTGTATCAGAACGTTCACTGTATCAGAACGTCCAATTTAAAATGTCCACTCTACCAAATTGTCCACTCTATCAAATTGTCGACTGTATCGATAGGTCATCTCTATAAAAAGGTACACTTTGCCAAAAGGATCACCATATTATCTACCAAATAGTCCAACCTACACATACTACCTACGTTTTATTTCTGTAACTTTGTCGGTAAATGTATACTCTACTCAGAATGACATATTGCAGCGCGGTAGCAAACTGATAGTATTTTTTTTATTTCGAAACCGTCTTAAACTCATTTCTAAATAGAGTGGGTATTAAGATTAAGTGAGATATTTGATATAGTGGTCATTTTGACACAGTGGGCATTCTAAGATAGTGGACGTTTTGATACACTGGACATTTTGGTACAGTGGACGTTCTGACACAGTGGACGTTTTGACACAGTGGACATTGAGACAGTGGACGTTTTGATACAGTGAACGATCTGACACAGTGGACGTTCTAACACAGTGGACGTTCTGACAAAGTGGATGATCTGACACAGTGGACGGTTTGATACAGTGGACACTGTGGACCCAAAGGGCGCTATTGTGTTGTGATACTAGTAGTGTTATTGCAGTAAAAATCTATGTTACCTAGAGTACAATATTTTTTTTAGCATTTTCAATTGACATTTTCCCTTTGATTGACATTTAAACATTCTTGGCTTTCAAATGATTCGTGAACGTGCTAGGTAGTACCTACCTACGACTGTTGGCACAGTCGTTGTGGTGAATGACGAAACTAGGTATAAAGGTATAATCAGTTTATGCAAAAAATTTAACAAAAAAGAACCAACTTAAAATAAAAACTGTAAAGCCAAAAATAACCCCTTCATGTACAGATTACATTTGAATCATTTTTTTTAAGTCGGTGTCAAACCACTCAATTATTTATTACTATGAAAACAGATGCCGCGCATAAAGCCCAAGAAGTATATAAAGAAGAAGAAGTATATTTTAGTACCGTTATTTATAAATTGTATTTGTCTTTTGTAAACTTTTATTGGTGTGCAATAAAGTGGTATTGTATATTTGTTCGATAATGAAGTATACGTGAGGTTTGGCACCGACTTCAAAAGATGATTCAAATGCAATCTGAACATGAAGGGGTTATTTTTGGCTTTACAGTTTTTAGAAGTCGGTTCTTTTTAGTAAAAAAATGTATTTTTTTGATTTTGAGTGATTCAATCATAATCAGAATCACTTTTACACAAAAAAATAACCGACTTCAATGAGCGAAATGGAACATACAATAAGACTTATATGATTTTCTCATAGATGCTTTTATCAGAACTGGACCAAATTGATATGAGACCACACGGGCAGCAACAGCTTTCAAATAAAAAAAGAATCATCAAAATCGGTTCACCCATTCGAAAGTTCTGAGGTCATAAACGTAAAAAAAATAGTCGAATTGAGAACCATCCTTTTTTTTTGAAAGTCGGCTAAAATGTACATGTACCTCAAACTATTTTAATGAATTCATATCACAAAAAAAAACCTTCCGGTGCATTCGCACCTAAGCTCAAATTACCCTTTTACACAGTACAACCCAATGTCAAAAACACAAATTGTCATATGAACATAAATTCAAAATAGCCCAATTTCTAAATACGAGAGTCCCAAAAAACACTAAAACCAAAACGACTTTATCTTGATTATGTGCGACTCTCGTGATCACCTAATGTCATAAAGTTTGAAGCTCAAAACAAATGAATCTCTCAATACACTCGCACTAAAATACACCATTCTCCAAATAACATAATCTCCAAACAGGCTAGTCTCAAAATACCCTAAATATTTTTGGTCCTGACTCCTAAGTCCTAACTCTACAATATTAGGTAGTTACCAAAAAAAGGTACTAATAGTGAGGCGTGGCAGACTAAAACGAAAGCCTTTTATGTTATTATTTTGGCTAAACCGTGTACCGCAAAATGGGGATGAGTAGGGATAGCGACGGCAGTTGGGTCATGAATGGGGAGAGTAGAGATGATAGAGGGGTAAGTTGGTGTGGTTAGACCAAGGTTTTCTGTGAACTCTCCGTCGACAACCAATGTTTTTTTTGTGTATCTGACGTAGCTGGACGGCTTCTTAGTACTTTGGCAGTATGAGATGTCAATGGCGCGAAATAAATTTTAATATTTTTTTTATAATTTACTGGCGGTACCTAAAAATCTGTTATTTTTCCTGCTAATAAGGAACGTTATTCCTACTCATAGAACAATATTCAGACACTTCGAAAAAAATATCGACTACACAGACGCATTTAGAGTATTTTGGGATTAGCGTGTTTTGAGACTATTGTATTTTAAGAATGGTGTATTTTAAGACTAGTATATTATGGGAATAGCTCGTTTTGAGCTTCAGCTTTTATGACATTAGGTGATCTCGGTAGTAGTACATAATGGAGTTATGTTCGTTTTGGTTTTAAGGTTTTAGTGTATTTTGGGACTCTGGTATTTAGAGACTAGGCTATTTTGATATTATGTTTATAGGACAATTTGTGTTTTTGACATTGGGGTGTACTGTGTAAAAAGGTAATTTGAGCTTAGGTGCGAATGCACCGGAAGGAAAAAAAATCCGCTGTGGACGTGCTGTAATAGTATCTCATATATATTTGTAGTTCTAGACAAACTCAATCTATGCTAACCTACTAAGTCATCGATGACAGACTTTTTTATGAATTTCCATCTGTCATCGTGTCAATTTCATGAAATTGTCACAATTAATTTGGTTATACGATTGCAAACCCACAACGCATGAAACAATTTTTGGTGCAGTAGACGATGAATGTTTTTTATTATGCGGCGCTGACTTAGAATTCGCGGGTCTACTTTCTGCGACAACGTCCACATAATCCTGACCGGACGTCTAGTGCCTGCAGCCACTGCAACGTGCGACGTAGCAGTTGGCTCAGGAATTATACCGAAACGAGCCTAGAGGTCAATTTCATGTGCAGAGGATATCGACTAGAATTTCTAGCTTAGATTGACCTCTAGCCTCGTACCGGGCGGCATAGTCTAGCCATCCATCTATATCCATCTCAATAGGGGTAAAATAATAAAAAAAGTGGTAACGTAATTATCACCTGAATTCCGGTGATCTGTGGCATTCCGCATGATCTAACAAACGAATTACCTCAACACAATAGCTAACGCGACTGGCAAATACAGCAAGATTTCTATCTTCTCCGCTGATGAGCAGTAGCACATCAGCAGGCATCGCGGCCACCTCGCGCGTCACGAACAGATCGGGACGACCACGCATCCGGTCAAAGGAGTGCATTTAAATCATAAAGGCTAAAAGCTACCACATTAGCGCCGCTTCGCGAACCTAAAATAACCTTCTTTTTAAGCAGGGATAGGGTAACGTTATTAATTGCGAGGTTATAGCCTTTATTTAACATTATCAATCAACGCTTGAAGAGAATCAAGAAGTTGCGAAACCTTCCCTTCTTCTGTGGCCAGCTGCGGGCGCGTCACCGCGTTCTTGGGGCGTTGGCCGCCGACGGCCCAAGAGACTTGCGCTTCAGGGTCTGGGTTTGTATACTTCTGAAAGCATTCTCAAAAATTCATGTGTCACGATTATGGCCTGCTTCCTATTCAATTAATATGTCCTGCTTTTATCGTAATTACTAATTATATTCATATTTCTAGCAGGTAATACAGTTCTGCAATGAACTTCTTCCGTCCGAAAGAAAAAGTCATAATTATAACCTTCTTCTCATATATTATGTTTATCTGTAGTTCGGTAAAATATGTCCATTAACCATCCGTGAATACCTAGCCACCTGTCCAAAAATTGTTAAAATTGATTCAGCTGTTTAGGCGTGATGAATGGACAATGATACAAATATACAAACATAACAAATTATGACATGTAAAATGTATTAATTTTACCAATAAAAATCTGTATCTGTATAAAAAGAAACCTTTTCGGATTGCTGACCTCCAAATGGCCTTACCTATAGCAACAACCTAAGATGAAAAACCGGGCAAGTGCGAGTCGGACTCGCGCACCGAGGGTTCCGTGCAAACACTTCCCATCTTATCTGGCCTGGTTAGTTAAGTTTGCACCTGGTATGTATAGCGCCGCAAACAAGTGGGGTGCAAAGTCAACGCAACTGTTCACGTTTTTTTGTATACGGGAGCCCTACTTTAATATTTATTTTATAAAATTCCGACACTAGCTATCACGGTTCATGAGATACAGCCTGGTGACTGACAGACGCACAGACGGACAGACGCACAGACGGACAGACGGACAGACGGACAGACGGACAGACGGACAGACGGACAGACGGACAGACGGACAGACGGACAGACGGACAGACGGACAGACGGACAGACGGACAGACGGACAGACGGACAGACGGACAGACGGGCAGACGGACAGATGGACAGGCGGACAGTCTACAAAATCAATACTGAAAGTTATATTATCACTATAAAAAACCAACTGCCCTTATAGTGGATCGTAGTTTCGACTACCAAGCAAGAGGGTGGAGTTTCGAGCCCGGGACTTCCGATATTACTTATACAGATTACGGATTCGTTATCGTAGAGTACACGTAAAATTGGTCTACACTTTTTTAAACAACTGAAGATCATTTGTCGCTAGTCGCTGCAGTGGTGGCCGCTTGGATAAGAAGGGTCCCGAAGAATTATGAAAAGTCCCTCCTGGCACCTATCATTAGTTCATGAGTTAGTCATAAATAAAATAGTAACATTAGGGATTATTATATATATTATTATATTATTCATTTAGTCTAATAAACGTAGTATTAATTTTAATATCATATTTTTATATGGACAAGTAAGTCATAATATATCATAATATGGAACTAGGACTCAAACCTGAGCCAACTGATTTCACAGGCAAAGTTTCGTTCGAGTATTACACCACCAGGAATCGAACCTGGGCTAAATTTTTTCACAGACAAGGCTTCATCCAAGTTTTATACCATCAGGAATCGAACCTGGGGCTCACTGTCTTCACAGGCAGAACTTCATACGAGTATTATTTCACCAGGAATCGAACCTGGACTCCCTGTTCACAGGGAGAGCTTTAATACGAGTATTATTTCACCAGGGGTCGAACCTGGACTCCCTGTTCACAGGGAGAGCTTTATATGAGTATTATTTCACCAGGGGTCGAACCTGGACTCCCTGTTCACAGGGAGAGCTTTATACGAGTATTATTTCATCAGGGATCGAACCTGGACTCACTGTCTTCACATGCAGAACTTCAAATGAGTATTATTTCACCAGGGATGGAACCTGAACACACTGTGTTCACATGGAGAGCTTCATATGAGTATTATTTCACCAGGAATCTAACCTGGACTCCCTGTTCACAGGGAGAGCTTTATATGAGTATTATTTCACCAGGGATCGAACGTAGGCTCAATGTATTCACATGGAGAACTTCATCTGAGTATTATTTCACCAGGGATTGAACCTGGGCTCTTTGTCTTCACAGGGAGAGATTCATTCGAGAACTATACCATCAGGAATTGAACCTGAGCTCACCATCTTCACAGGCAGAGTTTCATCCGAGTACTAAACCACCAGGGATTGAACCTAAGCTCACTGACTTCACAGCCGAAGGTTCATCCGAGTTCCATACAACAAGCAGAACTTCATTCAAGGGCAGAACTTCATCTAAATATCATACCATAGAAATCGAATCCGAGATGATGATGTTGCTCCGTAGACGTATTTCCATCAACTTACCATGCTTTACCGTGAATGATTGGCTCAGTCAGTCGGAAGAATTACTATTTTTTTACTTTCAAAGAATTAAATGACAGTGGATTTTTCAACGGTGTCAAAATGTCAATGACGTTTGTTTTTTAAATGTATTTCACAGACTATGGTTTCCGATGTTTTTTTTTAATGCTATAGCGAGACTGACGTGTAAAAACCACATTTTGAAAGAAGGTAGCGTGATCTACTCTGCACCAGATGTCACTGCGCCAGCGATATCAGTCTCTTAAAACTATCAAATAACTGCAGAATATTCTGCGCATCATTTTACATTAATGGTCTTTTCTGTATTGTATTTTTTGTTGATGTGTAATAAAGAATTGTTGCATTACAATGTACACATAACAGTACTAATTGTTGAGGTTGCATTACCACTAGACTGGAAAACTATTTTATAAGTGGTTGCTATGATACTAAAATTGATGTGAAAAATAACAGTTGTGTCGTGAGTGTCATGATATATCGTGTGTGTAAAATAAACTTAAATATAAAAACTATATAAATAATAATCTAAATCTGTGACTGTGACTTCCGATTCCACTGCAGCTCTGTGAGTATTAACTCTATTAGGTTCTGTGCCCAACCGGAAGGATCGCAATGGATTTTTCAACAAAAATTGAAATCGGCAAGTTAGCTGGCAAGGAAAATTGGGCTACATGGAAGTATAAAATGACCATAATGCTTGAAGGTACAGAAGGTGCCATGGAGGCAGTTGAGGGGAAACTCAACAAGCCGGTCCTTGCTGCAGGAGCAAGTGACGCTGAAACCAGCGCCTATAATACTGCTATGGTGAAATATAGGCGGACTGAAACTGGCGCTTTACTCATGCTGACGACTAACATGACCGAGGAGACACTTAAGAAGGTTATGAGGTTTAGAATAGCACACGATGTTTGGCAAGAGCTACATAGGCTATTTGATGGACAATCAGACGACAGAGCGTATAATCTATGCTTGGAATTTTTCGGGTTTCGTCAGAGGAAGGAAGATGATGTTCCTACTCATATGTCGCACCTTAAGAATCTCTGGAATGATTTGAAGGCGGAGATTGCTAAAATCGACGCTACGGCTAAGCTCCCTGAGTTGTTCCTGATTTGTAAAGTCTTGGATACACTTGACGACCGTTATTTCAACTTTAAGTCAAGTTGGCTAATGCTGAAACAGTCAGAAAGGACTATTGACAGTTTGACGACACATCTCTGTACGTTCGAGAGAGAGTTAGGTAGTCAAGAGAACTCACGGCAAGAGGCACTAGTGACTACGCCTAGTGAACGTCAAAATAAAAAGAACCCGGATGAGCAGCTGATATGCAATTACTGTTCTGGAAAAGGACATAGAGTTCGCAAGTGTAAGAAGTGGATTAAGGATGGGAGGCCACCTAAGCCAACTTCGGGCACATCAGCGTCTAGCTCAAAGTCCAAGCAAGTTCAACAGATTTCCCTGATGGTAAATGCGTGTTCAATAAATCAAGTACAGGATCGTGAGAACTGGTACGTTGATAATGGAGCAACTGTGCACATTGCAGTAAGGAGGAATTTCTTCACGGAGTTTCAAGAATTCGATTCGGATCACACCGTAACTACGGCAGACGGAACTACCATATCTGCTTCTGGA
This sequence comes from Apotomis betuletana, assembly GCA_932273695.1. Lineage (NCBI taxonomy): Eukaryota > Metazoa > Arthropoda > Insecta > Lepidoptera > Tortricidae > Apotomis > Apotomis betuletana. Next base: position 25,745,573 of record OW026301.1, read on the forward strand.
ATGGGTTCTGTAGTGGTAGAATCCAATGTTAATGGAAACAAGGAGAAGATAACCCTTAATGATGTGTGGCTAGTACCATCCTTAACGAAGAACTTGTTTTCGATGCTTGCGGCGCAAGATAAGATGCAAAATAGCCTCTTCACTTCTACGACTAGAGAGTGCAAGTTAGATATTGAAGGCACAACTAGAGTTGTTGGAAGCAGACTCCGTAATGGCGGATTATATAAGTTGGATTTGAAGACTGTCACTCCAACACAACATTCGACTATTGAGGTCAATGTTTTAACTGGCTCAAACATGCTACAGCTATATCATGAGCGGCTAGTGCACCAGGACAAAAGACACGTCATTCGCGTGGTAAAACGTGAGTTAGGCATACAGCTTAGTCCAGATAAAGTGACATGTGAAGGCTGCGTTTACGGAAAGTCTCATCGAAAGCCGTTCGGGACCAGAGAGAGAGCTAAAGCAGTTGGAGAGCTGATTCACACAGATGTTTGTGGACCCTTTGCAAAAAGCATATCGAAGTACCAATACTACGTACTATTCAAGGACGATTATTCGAGCTATCGCTTGGTATACTTCATGAGGCTGAAGTCAGAAGTAAAGGATAAACTTCTTCAGATGCTTCAAGAAGTAAAGAACGCTGGGCATACTGTCAAAACATTATTGAGTGACAACGGTGGCGAGTTTGATAACGAAGCGGTTCGTAGCATATTGCAAAGTCATGGTATTCAGCATCGGCTAACTATGCCTTACACGCCTGAGCAAAACGGCTGTAGTGAGCGAGAAAATCGTACTTTAGTAGAAGCTGCGAGGTCGATTATGCATGGAAGAGGAGAGATGCCACAAATATTATGGGCTGAATTGATTAATACAGTAGCATATGTACTAAATAGGACAGGTCCCACGAGAGTGGATAGTAAAGTACCATATGAACTGTGGCATGGGAAAAAGCCGAAGATATCCCATCTAAAAATAATTGGAAGTGTGTGTTATGCGCATATTCCAAAACAAAAGCGTAAAAAGATGAGTAAGAAAGCTGTTAAAGGCATACTCATAGGCTACGAGAATGATGATGGCTATCGAATCTGGGATGGAGTCAAAACGTTAAAGTCGCGGGACATTACGTTTGAGTCTGACGTGGAATACAAGACTACCATCAGCATTCCTATTGCTGCAGAGGGAGTAGCAGATGGCGAACGTATTCTCGAGCAAGAGCTACCCGAAGATCTTGATCATGTTCCTGAGGGAGATGGAACTATTGTCAGAGAAGACCAAGATCAAGAAGACGAACCTAACGAACACCAGAACTTTCATGAAGGAGATGAACATTTTGTCGATGCTGATCAAGGGCAACTGGAAATAGTAGAGCCACTACCAGAACCTGTAGCTTTAGGTGAGCCCGTGGTTGAAGCACAGCCCCGTTATAGGCTGAGAGACAGAGGAACCATGAAACGTCCTGAAAAGTTCGATGATTATGTGTGTTTCGTAGGCACGGAAAAATTCCCTGAAACCTATAACGAAGCTCTCTCTAGAGAAGATAAAGCTGAGTGGCAAAAGGCCATGGCAAATGAGCTCAAGTCTCTAGAAGAAAACCAAGTTTGGACGCTATGTGATTTGCCGCCAAGCAGAAAAGCGCTTCCGTGTAAATGGGTTTTCACAATTAAACGCCAACCAGATGGCACAATTGACAGATATAAGGCGAGGCTCGTAGCCAAAGGATTTAGGCAACAAAAGGGAATCGACTATGGTCAAACTTTTAGTCCGGTGGCCCGGATGGCTACGATACGAGCCTTATTAAGTGTCAGCGCTAAAGAAAACTTGCATCTGATGCAATTTGACGTGTCGACCGCATTCCTGAATGGCAAGATCGAAGAAGAGATCTACATGAAACAGCCTGAAGGATTCAGCGATGGCACATCAAAAGTCTGTAAACTAAGGAGAAGCTTATACGGACTTAAACAGGCACCACGTTGCTGGAATTCTTGTTTCGAGGAGATCCTGTTAGCGAAAGGTTTCGTACAGAGTACTGCTGACAGCTGCCTATTCACGAAGAATGTCAACAACAAGAAAATCCTGATAACACTTTATGTGGACGATGGGCTTGTGGCGGCTACAGATGAAGCTTTAGCACACCAATTCCTGGAGGAATTAGGTCGTAACATAAAAATCACAACAAAACCGGCATCATACTACCTTGGGTTGGAAATTCAGAGAACTAAAGACGGTTGTATAGGTATTAAGCAAGAAGCTTATACAAAGAAAATCCTAAGCCGCTTTGGAATGTCCGATTGTAATCCGGTTTCGACGCCTATCGAGAAAACGTCGACTACTGAAACAGGGAAAGTTACAAACGGAAAGTCTGAGAATAAATTCCCTTACCGAGAGGCAGTCGGTGCACTAGCGTACCTGATGACAGGCACACGCCCTGACATAGCGTATGCTGCTGGAGTCGTATCTAGGAAACTAGAAAATCCTACTGAAGATGACTGGCTAAGAGTCAAAAGGATATTCAGATACCTGAAAGGAACTATTTCCTACGGCATTATGTACAATGCAAATTGTACTAGAGCCATCGTTGAAGGCTATAGTGACGCAGATCACGCTGGTGATGATATGACTGGACGTTCAACGACAGGAGTCACTTGTCTATTTGCCGAAGGAGTTGTTTCCTGGCTAAGTCAGCGACAACCATCAGTTGCGATCTCAACGACTGAAGCTGAGATAGTAGCAGCGAGCGAAGGTGCACGCGAGCTTGTCTGGCTTCAAAGGATCTTTTGTCAGCTAACAAAGTTGGATGGGATACCAACATTAAGAGTTGACAATGAGGCAGCCATACGTCTTGCCCATAATCCCGAATTTCACAAACGGACGAAACACATTCGAGTGAGGCATTTTTACGTTCGTGAGACCGTGCAAGAAGGTCTTGTTGATGTCAGGAAGACATGCTCTGCTGAGCAGTTGGCTGATCTTCTTACCAAGGCTGTCCCAAAGCCGAGGCTACTTCAACTTAGAGCCGACTTGGGACTACAGGACTTTTCCTGCTAGTGAGGGAAAGTGTTGAGGTTGCATTACCACTAGACTGGAAAACTATTTTATAAGTGGTTGCTATGATACTAAAATTGATGTGAAAAATAACAGTTGTGTCGTGAGTGTCATGATATATCGTGTGTGTAAAATAAACTTAAATATAAAAACTATATAAATAATAATCTAAATCTGTGACTGTGACTTCCGATTCCACTGCAGCTCTGTGAGTATTAACTCTATTACTAATGACATCTAGTGGGCAATAGAAGAACTATAATTTGAGTAAACTTGAAAAATAACTATAATTACACACTTCTACACGCATAATATGAGGATTATTACTTGTAATAAAAAGGTACCATTAATACTACAAGCTTAACATACGATATCGTCCATTTAAAATAATTTTAGCGTTGTATTACTACACTGTCGCTACTATCTATGTGGAACTGGTTTTAATGTATGTATTTTTTAGTTCCAATTTTTGCCACATCTTAACTACAAACACGAATATCTCAGATCTGCAATGGAATCCAGCTTGGTGCCCATAGTAAAAAATTAAGCCTTTGTTAATACCTATCTAATAACCTAACTCTCATCTCTGTTGGTTCTTGGTCCAGCCTCCATACAAATTTGCCCATGGTCCTTTTACTAATAATTACAAATTTTTGGTAACTGACGTTGAAAGTCGGTGAATGTCACTTTTTCCGATAGGGTTCAGTATTTATTTTTCAAGAAGAACGAAGGATTGAGCGGCATTCAGGGATCTGGAAACAATGCTTGATTGAATTTTGTTAAATAATTATTTTTTAGCATCAGTTATTTACTTTGACGCCTTGAGACCTTATACATCTCAACGGAATTAAATTATTTCATCAATTGTATATATTGTATGTGTATGTCGTGAAGCCTAGAGACCTTTTACACCTTTGAAAAAATATTTTTTTTTATACAATTACTGTAAACATTGATTTGGAGAATCTTGTTCATCTCCTTTAAATGTATCAATTATATTATATTTATTATACCTTGTTATTATCACTACATAGTATAAAACAAAGTCGCTTTCTCTGTCCCTATGTCCCTTTGTATGCTTAAATCTTTAAAACTACGCAACGGATTTTGATGCGGTTTTTTTAAATAGATAGAGTGATTCAAGACGAAGGTTTATATGTATAATACATTCATAATTTATCAGCATTGCACCCGTGCGAAGCCGGGGCGGGTCGCTAGTAATTATAATAATTTTAAGTATAATCTACGAAAAAATACTCACTGTTGAGTTTCTTTTCAGACTTCGTTTCAGACTTCGGATAACTCGACGATATGCCACCGCAACCTGCATAATTCTTCATAGAGTACAGTGATCCTCTCGTCAGTTCGCAGTGTGCTCGTGTTATATGTTGCCAGAGCCAGAGGTCGTCGGTGGTGGTAGCCAGATCTTTGCCGGAGATCCTTCGCACCCTTGACCCCCGCTAGTACCCTGACCGCTACCGTCGCCGGGGCACCGGCGGTCGTCGGACCTTGGGGCCGTGGCTCCATTTTGTCTTCTCAATTTAGGGCGTTTTGCCATAATCGCCACGCTTGGCATGCGAGTTAGTAATCGCAGTAATATCCACCGGACTAAAAACAAGGATGCTGCTGCCTGTTAGGATTATAACGATGAATAATTAATGTATTTGTTTACCTGGGGCTGCGTGAGCGCAGACGAGGAGCCCTAGGGCGCAGGAGGCCAGTACCAGTCGAGCCATGATGCGAACTGTGCCGACTCGCCGCCGACCTATCTCTTATCTTTTATACGCCGCGTTTAATGTAGTGTTCAAGTGGTGCAATGTTTGCGATTCCATCTTCAGTTTTTACACCGTTAGGGTTCTTTTTTTTTTTTTTTTGTTTCGTGGCAATTGTCTTTTGCCATTTTTGCCAGCGTCACGTCGATTTCAAGAATAATAAAAATACAGAGTCGCGGAAGGTGACGTAAAATCAGATCAGCAGGGCTAGCATATCTTACCGCGATTTCGCTTGTCGCGCGACTCAGCACCTCTCTTGCTCGGACGGCATTGAAAGGAGAGTGACAGGTAGTATTTGTCGCGCGACAGAGAGTCGCATTTCACAGTTATGTTAGACGTGAAGAGATTTAAATAAAAACCCAAGTTAGTAAATATTCTTAGCTAACAAGGCTCGGTTGGCCGCCGCCGCGACTGATCGGGTCTCATGATGATGAATCGCGTACCGATTCGAAACATGACGAGCGATATTCGATTTGTATAATATGTCTGAGACTCACGATAGTTTTTTACGTCAAAAAGTTGGGAGGCTAAATAAGGGGAACATAATTAAAGATCAACATGGCACTTTTCGATTTATTCAGACGAGTTCTAGTGGCCAGTGTTTAGAACACACAAATTGCCCTAGTCCATAACCTCAAGTAGCTGAAGTCCGTGGTCGTCGGTTTTGCCACTGCCCCACGTACGATGATTGCAATTAAGATCTTCCAGTATTAAACGGGAGTAGGAAGAGATAACAAAGTTGTCGATAGTTCGTTTATTTAAAATATCTATTGCCGGGCAATCATCGACGTTTAGCAACGGTGTAAATTTGTTCGCAACCCTCGGTGGGCGCGCCCGTCTCGCACTTTTTTTTGTATTCAATTTTGCGGATACCTACCTTGTCCCGGCTAAACCAATTAACGATAAGCAAAACAATCGTGTACTTATCGAAATTAAATTTTTGTTCCGAAAAATTGTTTTCAAATTAGTTGCGCTTTAGCGATAAAGCCGCCTGTTTATTAGTCACAAGCTGTGCCCGCGGCTCCGCCCGCGTGGAATTTGGTCTGTGTCAGTGAGCAGCTAATTCACCCCGTATTTCTCTCCCTCTCCCCTGGAGGCGGAACTAAAATATTTTACAATCACCACTAAATACAACTACACTCCAAAATCAATAGTATTTTTCGCTCTTGTTGTTGCTTTCAAAATCTGCAGGATCCAACGAAAAACTTTAGGTCCATAACTACTTGCACTTTGTCTATTTGATAAATCGAGACTGAGACGATCATACATTAACCATCACTTGGTCTGGGCGGTGTTTTAATCATTTTACGATGCATGTGATTGAAAAAAGTGTTTTCCAGACATTAAAACTGTGCGTAAAGTACTACTTTGCCACACTAGTCCTTTTACTTTTCAATTTTTTTTTAAATTTCTGGCCGTGTCTAACAGCCTGACGCAAAGAGGTTTTACTATTTAATAAAAGTTTGATAAATTATAAAAAATAAGATTAAGTAGGTATTTATATGTGATGATGTAGGAATAAAAATATAATATTCATAGAATTAAACTTTATTTTATACATATCTGCATTATGGCAAACGTAAATCTATTGTATCACATTTGGGCTTTTCAATTTCTTCCGTCCTGAACGCAGAGGGAGCGTTTTAGCGGCTGTAATATAAAAAAATACATATTTAATTTCGTTGCAAATATATCAAAATATAGGTACACATATTGATCTTATGGGAGAATACGACATTTAAACATTCCTGCACAGCCTGAACCCGAAGGGGATTCTATGTGACTGCTCACACTGTGCTCTGTCAGCGTCATCTCAACGTCATTGATTGAAAACTGTAAAATTTTGTATAATTTTGTGTATTTAGTATGAGAGCATTCGCAGGCTGCGACCACATTGTGCTATGGGGGGGGGGGGGGGGGGGGGGTCTGTAAGAGCTCGCGGGCTGTATGTACCTACATTCGGAGTGTGTTTATTGGTTTGTCTAGTTCTAGGTAGGCTACACGGGGAAACCCGCGAAAGATCTTAGTGCGCATACATAATTTATAATAGTTGGTAGAACTAAGTTTTATTAAGGGAATTCCTAGTCCGTAAACATATAATTGTTGGTAGAATAAAGTGTTTCAAACTCACCCGTATCCACCCTTGTAACCGCCACCGCCGCCGGCACTAGACTTCGCGCTGGCGCTGGCCGAAGCGCTGGCACTAGAGCCGCCGTAGCCACCGCCGCTGCCTCCGTGTCCGCCACCACCGCTGCCCCCGTGTCCGCCACCACCGCCGCCGCTGTTGCCTCCGAATCCGCCACTTCCACTGTGCCCGCTACTGCCGCCACCGCTGTGGCCACCGCCTAGTCCGCCGCCGCCTCCGTTGCCCCCGCCGCTGCCACCACCTCCTCCTAGACCACCACCGCCGCCGTAGCCACCGCCAAGACCGCCACCGCCGCCGTGGCCACCGCCAAGACCGCCACCGTCTCCGTGGCCACCGCCGTTTCCTCCGCCGCCGCCAAAGCCGCCACCGCCACCACCGCCGCCGCCACCTCCGTAACCGCCGCCACCATTGCTACCCCCGCCGCCGTAGCCTGAAAATTCCGAATATTAGATTTTAAGAAGTTATTTTCACAATACCTGTACAATAGATATGCATGTACCTATTTTTGTAAACACTTTATTGTACACAATAAACGGTTAAAACACAAACAAGGGCGTAAAAACTAAAAATACAAGTAGTCTAGAGGCTAGTTTACAAAAGGATCTCTGCCAGTTAACGTACACATATATAGTTTTGGAGTTATTTTAATTATTTTCTCTACTAGTTTACAAAAGAATCTCTGCCAGTTGACGTACATATGTATAGTTTTGGAGTTATTTTAATTATTTTCTATCGGATCGAGTTGCACAGTGAATCTCATTAAAGTCGATGCTTGAAGCACTTGCTAAACATCTACAAATCTTTATAAGCAAGCTTCAGTGAAACTAATATTTCGGAGTCAGGATTTTTCAAAATGCTGAATTATCTTTGCTGACAATAGATAGTGGTAAAATACTAATAGGGATCCGCTGGAATAAAACATTGACAGAGGGCAGCGAGGGCTATAGAATAAACCGAGGCCGTGCGAGCAAAGTAAAGTCACTTCAAGGGGCATAAGCCCGGGACCTCGTGTCATAAATTGATACAGGATAGTTGGTTGTAATTATTATGACCTGCAAAGTCCTGGGTTCTAACCCAACAAGGGTATTTGTGTGATGAGAACGAAGGCTCTGTTTAGATGAGTTTAAAATCGTCTCAGATTTTCTAATAACGCGCAACTCAGCAATACCAAATAGTTAGTAATTTCTAATAGACTACGTGTGCTAATTAGTAGTTCTAATGTGCTCTTACCGGAGCATTGGCAATGTTGGCATAGCAACAGAAAAATCGCAAACTGCCGCGACTAACCATCACTTTTATATTACGTCCCCAGTGGATTGTGTCTTAGTCAGATTTTGGGGATCGTGGGAAGTCGCTGGACAGGGATAATACAAAACCAGCCATCAAGGAGATCCTTAAGGATTTAATTCTGTCAGCAATGTTCAGCAATAGTCGCCTTTCGGCTGATATTAGTATGATAACGATGAATAATTAATGTATTTGTTTACCTGGGGCTGCGTGAGCGCAGACGAGGAGCCCTAGGGCGCAGGAGGCCAGTACCAGTCGAGCCATGATGCGAACTGTGCCGACTCGCCGCCGACCTATCTTTTATACGCCGCGCTTATGTCATGTGTGCAGTGTTTGCGATTCGATCTTCAGTTTTTACACTAGGTTTTTGTTGAATCACGGTTAGGGTTCTTGTGGGATTGTATCAATCTAGGTTTGGATTTGTTCATGATGTTTTGCTTGAATTTAATACTGCTGTTAAGGAAAATAACGTCATTCTCGAATCTCGATAAAGGTTATATATTATTATAAAGGTTATATAATATTTACACGGTGATAAATGTCAGTGGCAAACATACAAAAAAAGGTAGTTTTTATACTCATTATACTCAGTATTATCAAATAAAAGTACTCCTATTGTAATGATTGTATTAAGCGGTTTACACTCACGTGAAATTGTCAGGAACGTCCCGACATGTTTCATATTAGAGTGGAGCGTCGATCAAAGAATCAGTGACGGAGTTACCGCGCCGCTTTACGGGTAGCAGTCCCTGACAATTTCACGTGAGTGTAAACCGCTTAATACAATAATTAAATATGTCTCACAAACGTTTCAACAAGATTACTCTATTACCTACTTCTATTATTGTGGAATAACTTTGCGTAGGTATTAGTCATACATATATCATTAGATTATTCAATAATACGATGTAGTAATAACGTTGGTCCGGCCAAGGGATAGTGGCGCTACAAACAGCTTTCATATGGCAATAATGTGTATACGTCATAGGTATATTTGAATTATTAAACGTTAGTAGCGATTTATCAAGGATTTGTCATGAATGAAATTCAAAACATTGTTTAATGGAATACTGCTCAAGCCTTCGTTCTTCTTGCGAAATAAATACTGAATCCTATTGAAAAGGCTTTATTATCCAAAAATAACTTGAAGTATGCGGCATATTTAGTCCTGTTTGTTCTTTGTTTACATCAATGACATTCACTGACTTTCACCGCCAGTTACCAAAAATTTAAAAACACCCTGTTGGGCTACACCGTTTTTAGGGTTCCGTAGTCGACTAGGAACCCTTATACTTTCGCCATGTCCGTCTGTCCGTCTGTCCGTCCGCGGCTTAGCTCCGTGATCATTAGTACTAGAAAACTGAAATTTGGTATGAGTATGTGTATGTATCACGCCAACAAAACGGTAAAATAAAAACTATTTTTTTTTTGTTTTCAGGTACCTCTCCAACACCTAAAGTGGGGGTGAATTTTTTTTTCGTTCCAACACTAGTGTATGGGGTGTTGTTGAATAGGTCTTTTAAAAATAATAGGGGTCTCCAAACATTATTTTTTGATAGTCAGCAGTTTTGTAAATATTCGCTCCGAAAATAAAAAAAAATAGCGTCCCCCCTCTAACTTTTCAACCACGGGTCAAAAAATTATGGAAAAATTCATGAAAATGAGGCCTTATAAGTACCTACTTTCAATGAAAACTATATTGAACAAAATCAGTTGAGCCGTTTTTGAGTTATCGCAAAATTTCATAATTTTCTTAAAAGGACGTAAGTTGACTTCCAGAAGGTAATAAGTAACTACAGTTACTTTGGCGTTTACGATCTTTTTATAGAGCTTGAAATCTTTCTTGTAACTTAAGTCTATTGTGAAGGATGAGTAACTACGGAACCCTACACTGAGCGTGGCCCGACATGCTCTTGGCCGGTTTTATTTTAGTTTCAGTTTTCGTAATTTTACCTAGTGAATAATAAATGACTAATATTCAAAGTCATTGAATATGAAATATCTAACCAGGAAAACGCTGCAAAAGTAATGTAATTATCTGCAAATTAGTTTCTGGCAACCTTCAAAATCTGCCAAGCAATAATGATCAAAATTACGTTGTGGTAACATTTCTATCCCTATTCACATGTCACTCAACTGTTCGAAATTGTCGCTCCCCTTTAATGGTTCCGTACCTCAAAAAGAAAAAACTGAACACTTTGTTGTCTGTCCGTCCGTCCATCTATATCATTTATCTCGGGAAAGCGTAGGGGTAAGTATCGAGTTAAAATTAAAACCATATACACAGGTCTGGGGCGTTGGGGCAGCAAAGTCCTGGAGCAGCCCCCGACTAGACGGACGGATGACCTCGTGAGGATAGTGGGGATAATGGATGCGGTTTGAACGGGATCGCACTTTGTGGCGAGCCATGGGGGAAGCCTATGTTCAGCAGTGGACGTCTGCGACTCAGGTCTACCTACAGTCCCTTGAAGCTGTGAAAAAATTAACGAAACGTAACAAAGTTAACGTAATAAAAGATACAGCCGTTTATGTCGCATTAAACATATATATTTCGTCACTCTCAAGGGAATCAAAATTAATAGCCGGTATTTTCCGTTGACCTAGCTAAAACAAAACTATGAAATTTGACAAAGAATATCGTTTTATACTACTGAAAACTATATACATATTTATAATTAAATCATAAAAAATATAATCTGTATTAAAAGTACGTAATCAATCATCGAGGTTTAGCAACGGTATAAATTTGTACGGGACCCTCGGAGGGCGAGTCCGACTCGCACTTGATTTTTGTACTCAATTTTGTAGATACCTTGGCTTGGCTAAACCAATTAACGATAAGCAAAATAAGCGTGTACTGATCGAAATTAAATTTTTCTTTACGAAAAATTGTTTTCAAATTAGTCGCGCTTTAGCGATAAAGCCGCCTGTTGATTAGTCATTACCTCTCGGTAAAGCAAAATGATAATAGGTAAACAATAACAATTTGAACTCGATATTTCTTAAAGTACGTTTCAAACTGCACCTATGATAAATTCGTGTACCTAATTATAAATTATTATTATTCTTATATATAGTATAAAGATGAAAAATATTATTGGAACAATAATCTATTTCTTTTTAAAGAAACAATTATTAAAACATTCGGTTGTTCAAAAAATAATAATGCTATTAAAACTTTTTCGGTAATTTTTTAAATTTTATGTTACGGTTTATAACGCGTATCGGAACGTTTTCTTATTCGAGGTCGGATTCGAAAATCGAATTTTAATATGTTTTTATTATAGAATTTTCTAATTAACCTGGCTGAGAAATGAAAATGACAATTCGTGATCAAAAATTGAAAATAATTAAAAGTGACTTTGACCCACGCTCGAATCAAAATCGCATTTTGTTCACTGTTATCTCACAGTAAAATAACCATGTTTGAGCTGTATGTCTAGCATAACTGTTACTGTTACACGACTCTTCGACGCGCGACAAACACTACCTGTCCCTTTCCTTTCAATACCGTGCGATATACTAGTAGGTACAGCTGGTGAGGTGACAATTTATAAACCCGCACTCAATTTTGATATACCAAGGAACCAATTTCATAGTACATACTTATATTAAAAAACATAAACGGGTTTACTCACGTGGTAGAAGTCGAATAACGCTCGAGCGTTTATGTTTTTTTTTTTTTTTTTTGATGACTGAGACTCATGGTAGTTTTCTATGTAATACATACTTATAATATTAGGATATTGAATATGATCCAAAACAATAAACACTTGTAAGCGTGTTTTTGTCTTGTAAGTGAGGCCGCCGCGATAGTTTTTTGATTACCTATAATTTAACCAAGCGTTATGATTGTTTTTTGCTAAAGCTTAACAAAAAGTTCGCGTGGGGCTTCGGGCTTATCGCTTTCGGTTAGTAACTAATTTTCTTTGAGCTCTAAGTACTTTAAAATCTGAAGAGAAGACAGAAAGAGGCATAGTAATTCCTTTTGTGTCGGTTTTCACAGTACCTAAAGTTTTTTTTTAGACAGCATGGATAAGGTTTGATGATCCACAAAGAATAGAATTGGCAGTGCCATGAGCAAGGCGGCGCTCCAAATAGAAGGATCACCGCAAGAGACTCTGAATCACATTAGTGCAGATGTGGGCCGAACATGGAAGAAAGAACCTACTGCTTGCTACTTTGCGCAAAACACGGCGTGATCAATTTAATATAATTATTTTTTATTGCAAATTCACACGTCAAACCTACCTAGTCTCCGATTGACAAGCGACTGAGGACGGATAGGTGTCAGGGCGGATACCTATCTTTGGGAACACGGGAACGCCTACTTGCCACTTCCATTAGTCACTTTCTTCCATGGGGCCGATGCAGCCGCGGCCCGCACAAATGTGGTATCTCAACCACTACAAATCGAGGTTTCGTTCTTGACCAAACTTTATGAAATTTTAAATCAAATCAAATCGTTTATTTGCATAAATTGCGGTACAGAGTTGAGATCGAAATAACATATAACAGAACAACACAATTTGCCAGTAAAGTGAATGCAAAAAATTCCAATAATTAATAATTAGGTACTAGTACACATACAACTCATTACATTACAATACATTATAATTATTACATTACAATTATTTGAATAAATCCTTATGCAATTACATAATAAACATAATTAATTTACATTTACTTTCTAAAAAAATCATTAATTGAATAAAAACATTCACTAAGTAACCATTTTGTTAGTTGTTTTTTAAATTGAGTTGGCGGACAATCTTTAAGAACGCTTGGTACATTGTTATAAATTTTTATTTCCATGCAGAATGAGTTACTGCTATGGACTTTTAATTTTGCACTTGGCAGGTACAGCCTATTTCTGTGTCGTGTAGACCTTGGAAAAGCATCTGCATGACTAGTAAACAAGCTTGGATGTTCATGAACAAATATGGCCATCTGCCTTTACATACATGGAAGAGGTAACACACGAGTCTCTTGAAATAACGGCCTAACATGAGTCCAAAAAGTGGGCATTGCAAACAGCTCTTATACATTTCTTTTGAGCCAGAAAAGCCTTATTCATATCCACGGAATTGCCCCACACTAGCAACCCATAGCTCAAAATGGAGGAGACATAGCCATGATAAGCTGTGAGTGCGACCTCTCTGGAACAGAACCAGAACCTCTCTCTTAGTCTGCGTAAGGCAAATACAAATTTGTGAAGCTTTCCACAGATTTCCGAAATGTGCGGTTTCCAAGTACAATATTGGTCAATATTTATGCCTAAAAATTTTGTCGTTTTTAACCACATCAACCTGCTCGTTATTATAACTAACATTTAATCTAGCAGTTCCACTATAACGACTTTTAAATTGCATAAGTTGTGTTTTATTTACATTAAGTTTTAGATTATTATTGTTCAGCCATTCAGCGACCACCTTTCCGAGAGCGTCGTTTACATCTTTAGAAACTGAATGGGAAGGAAATGTTCTTCGCGAAAATTATAATAGAATTTGTGTCCGGTACTAGGCGTCCGTTCACGGCGGAATTTTGGCTAAAACAGCTTTGCTTAGTTTGGGACTAGGTCGATTTGTGTAAGATTGTCCCTTGTTCTTTCTTATTTATTTCTTAATGACTCTGCTGCCGGCTTAAATTCCCTTTATTTTTGCATATTTTTCAGAAAAAGACTAAATTTACATGTAATTACTAATTATATATAGCGTACCGCTGGCAAATGAGCATTGATCAGAAAAAAAACCTGGCCAAGTGTTTCCGTACCATCAAATAAAAACACGGTAGAAAAATCACGTTTGTTTTATGGGAATGGGAGCCCCACTTAAACATTTATTTTATTCTGTTTTTAGTAGTTGTCGTTACAGCGGCAATAGAAATACATCATCGTGAAAAAATCATCTGTATTCTAGCTATCTGTGTTGTTGTCGTAAATAAATTATCTTTAATGCAAACAGTTAATGTCACTGAATTACGTATTCTTGAAGGAAGCAAAGAAACATTTATGATAATTTTCCATTTGTTTTATCTATTGCAACTATTGCAAGATACTTTAAGCAGATTTAAAATTATATGTAACCAATAAAACGTAAGGCCAGTTGAGGCACGAGCGACCGCGGGGCAAGCGCTCCTAACGTATAGAAATATCGAAAAGAACAGATCATAAGAGTATATTGAATGTATGAACAGACGGTACCTACACTACTAACGCCATCTTACTTTTGCCAACTAACCTTGCAAGTGGTTAGTTGGCAAAAGCGTTAGTTAATAAAAATTGTGGTGTGTATGCACATAAAAAAATGAGACATGTTTCATAAATTTATAAAATAACAGCGCCCTCTCTCGCTTGCTCGTTCACTGCTGTAAAGTAGTGTGGTAAGATGTGAATATTAACGTATTCACATAGAGGTAAAATAATAAACAATGCAAAGATCGACACACAAAGCATAAGGAAAAATTCTATAGGTTTCTTGGGAGTTAGGGTGGTTAAAAGGTTACCGCGCTGGACCAGCAATTCAGAGGTACCGGGTTTGATTCCCGGTCTCTTCCACCAGGTAACTCATTTAAATTTTCAATGGTTTAATATAAAAAAAGTGGTGTGTAAAGTGTAAAAAATGAGACATTAGGTACATGTTTCATAAAAGCGTTAGCGTTTAATAGTATAACATTATGTACTTTTCGAGATTTTAATTTGGTCGACGCACTTGGCCTGTATCTACTTCTTATATAATTATTGAAGCTGGGTGATACAGCTCAACGTCTATTATTGCGGTTTTCTATCGTTACACTAACAACATGATCATTCTATTCTTCTTACTCAAAAGGGCGAATCTAAATACAAAATTATTATTAGTTACGTCCTTTCATATTGAGTCGTTGGTCGTTCAGCCATCGCTTCCCGATGAAAAAACAATAACAAAGTAAAGATTGTATCATATATTATCAAGAACGCTCTTGGCTAGTTCTCCGAACACACGGCGGCGTTTTCCTTAAGCAAATTCGCGAAATGAAGAGTACTTGTTTGAATTCAAAAAATGCAAATTAAATTAACATCGAGTGTCCGCAAGGTCGATCGTGTTTAGCGTTAATGTACACAAAAACGTGTAATAATTAGGATTTTGAGTAGTAACTGCAATTTTGAGTCTGATTTAAAAGAATTGGTGGTTTCATATATATATATATATATATATATCATATCAGACATAGCTTTTATGTGTATTCAAACGCTTGTTAATCGAAAATTATATTACCATACGAATTACATATTTTTGATTTCGTACTTTTTACCCTTGAACTAAATTGGCACATATCTATTTATTTAGTTATTTTTTTGCATTTCAAATACGTCTTATTCAAGAGTGCAAATATGTGTCAATTATCTATTGCATTGCATAAATGAGCAATCCCACTTCAGACACTAAAACCTATCCGCCTTTTGATGATATTTTTTATTTATTTTTTTCTTTTGAGTGTAATTAACATATAGTATCCTCATAAAACAAAATATCGCCCATCGCCCGCTAGCCTAAAGCCTTTTTTGTCTTGTACTTACATTTTAACCTACTCGGGAAATACTTGTATGAAGTATTTTATTTGTTGGTGGGCTCGAGCAGCATTGATTCGTCCATCGGGGATTAACCTCTCGATCTCGAGGCAACAAAAAACGAAAGGCGTAGATCGTGAGTAAGCAACGTTCGGCTTCGGTGCTTTAGCGGAATCAACACTACTAGACACACAATAATCTTATTAAAACTTTCGTGAGGCATATTTAATTACTAGCGGCGCCCGTTAAACTACATTTTTTGGGATAATAAGCCATAGCCTATGTGTTAATCCAAAGTGGCAGCTACCACCAAAAATTATTTTTATTATATATATATATATTTTTTTTTTTTTTTTTTAGGAGAACCAACAGCTTTAACAATTTTGAGTAAACTTAAATATAATAGAAAGCAGGGAAGCCAATTACAGGATCTCACGGATAGAGATTATAGAAATCTTATCAAAATTGGTCCAGCCGTTTTGAGCGTGAAGACTTAACAAACATAGACACAAACACACTCACAACCTTTCACGTTTATAATATTAGTGTGATTGTATTAAGCGTTTTGAACTCCGTGAAATTGTCAGGGACGGCCCGACATGTTTCGAACTCGTACACAGTTCTTCATCAGGACGATGTTACCGCGCCGCTGCACGCTGTAGGTACGGCTAGCAGCAGTCCCTGTGGAAGAACTGCATACGAGATAGAAACATGTCGGGCCGTTCCTGACAAGTTCATGTGAGTGTAAACCGCTTAATACATTAATTAGTAGACACACACACACACACGTACAATATCTATGAACAGTATCTTATACCCATACCTGTGCTAACTCGGGGCACTGAATAAACTAATGTAGCAAAATATTTTATCGACTAATAAATATATCGAGGTTACTGTCAACATCTAAATGTTAATCAACATCATTTTTGTTTTCTCTTCATTACAGAATGAAAACAATAAACAAATCAAAACGTGTATTTATTTCTTTATATAAATAAAATTATTTTCATGGTAAGTATCAATGAATGTGCTTTCCATATTCGTCGGTATTAAAGATTGCCGTCTAGATGAAAATATCTACTTCATCGGACATGATATCGCACCGTTTTATAGTAGGTAATCGAGAACTTTCAATGAGACATGTATTAAATATATCGACATCTTTTTTATCGATATCAAATCCCTAAAGCGTGCCCTGAGTTAGCACAGGTATGTATATACCTATGGTATGTACATCAGTGGACGTTCGTAGCTGATAGATATGTAAATACAAGTAGCTCAACTTGTCATTTTAAATTATTTACCTTGTATCTTAGTTCTCGATTCGGTTGTTACTTTTTTAATGTTTTTACTTCAGAACTCCGTAATTTATAAACCAATTTGTTCATTTTTTTTTCTTCGAGTGTAGATAACTCTAAGTTGGTCCCATCTTGGTGATGATCTGACTACGAGATTAACGAGGAATCGAGGTAGTTCAGCAATTAAGTATTACAGGCACATCTATGGTGAACTTGATGTTTTTTATAGTAACTCGTTTAGTTGTCCTCGGAAGTACGGTTTTTATTGTCGTTGAAGTCGGTTTTTTTAAAAAGTCATTAGTCTTAATTAACGGCCATTTGTAATATTGTACTTACTATTTGTTACAGTAATAAATAATTTTAAATAATTTTAATTTTAATTTAATTAAAGCTGTCCGTCGTTAAGTAAAACTAACTCAGCCATCTGAGATTCTGATACCTAATTACCTACCTATAAAATGTAGTTCCGTAAGCTGTGTTTTCTTTGAATTACACTTTACATGCCGACAATGGCTTACAACTGCAGAAAATGTCTTTGAGTAAATGTTGCATTCATCATCATTATACATTTAGAGCTAGGCTCTAGTCGGTTGAGTAATTTCCAGCTTATCTACACTCCGCTTTTTCTTTAAAGTACTTTTTTATACGATGAAGGAAAGTAGGAGGGAAAAGGAGATGAGGAAGACCAAGACGAATATACCTATGGAGCAAATCTTTCATACTTAGACTAAATATAATAAAAACGCAATCGAAGAAAGAAATACTTTTTATTTGATAATCCAAGTAAGTCAACACTTTATCGTACACAAACATGAAATACATTTTAAAAGAAAAAGTATGTACAAAGTAAGTACCTTAGTGTTAGTATCTATGTTATCAAGGTAAATACTCTTTAACGGAAACATTTATTTTATTTATTACGTGGTTTGATTATTTGGCTCGTTTTTCGTAGTCTTTTCTCCTATCCCGCAGGCTGTATGAGTCGGCGAAACGCCTGCAATAAACATAAGATCACAGCGAATCGATTATCTCTTTGCGAAACACTTTTAGTAGGAACTAGCTGCGCCACGTGGTGTTGCCCGGGGTTTATCCCTTTTATTACATACAAAGTATTAGCCTATGTTAATCCAGATTGTCAGCTGCTTCCGTATCGAACTTTATCAAAATTGTCGTATCCTATTACCATATTTGGATAGTCAGCTACGTGTAATAATAGAAATGCATTGATCCGTTTTGGGCCGCATTTATTTTATTTTATAATACGTATTATAGCTATGTGTCTTAGGCTTAGACACATACACCAATTCTATTATATATTATTATTAGTTTTCTATGGAGAGGGGATATTATGTCAGGAAAAGTCTTAATAGCACGATGCTGCAGCGAGGCGCTAGTCGTACAGGGTCATCTTCCTGGTACAATTTTCTCTGTCCTTTCATAATGCCGAATCGGCTGGACGGATTTTAACCAATTTTGGTACACGGATAACTGGACATCTAAACATGCATATAGTATACGTTTTACCCATTTATGGTAAAGACAAAGGTACGCAGACGAAGTTGTGGGCATCTCTAGTACATACATGTAAAATCGTATATTTATTTGCCCAATACCCTCAAGTATAGTACGTACCTTCAAAAAAATAATTCTTACAGCTTTATGATAGGTGCAAATTCAACCGTGTTAGGTATATAAAATAAACTATTTTTACGTTGGTATTCAACTCACGTTTCATTTTCCATAGTAGCCCTTCTTTATTATTATTATTTTTGCCACTCTATGGCCACCGTAGCCATGACCCCTGCCGTAACCACCTCCATGACCACCCCCGTAGCCACCTCCATGACCACCCCCGTAGCCACCTCCATATCCGCCCCCGTAGCCACCTCCGTAACCACCGCCGTAGCCACCTCCGTAACCACCGCCGTAGCCACCACCGTAACCACCGCCGTAGCCACCTCCGTAACCACCTCCGTAACCACCGCCGTAGCCACCTCCGTAGCCACCGCCTCCACCGCCCCCACCGCCAAATCCACGTCGCACTCTAATGTTTTGGTCTGAAAATAAAAACAATTAATAATTTATGGATGGAAAGTGTTAATAACCGGCTGTCCTATGTATATAAGGAATCATCTCAATGTAACGTTTACACGATTCTGACGATTCAGACACAGGTCTGACGGTTTCTTATAATATTTAGTAGGTAGTTTTACTGAAAAACAAAACACAGGTTCAATACATTGCCCAATTTATGTAGGTAATTCAGATTAAATGTAGTCCTCTGTTGGGATAATACAATCGAAACATGTAGGTACGTTATGCGGAATCGAAACGTGTAGAGGTATAGGACAAAAGAACGCGGAACGTACGCGGAATTCTGACTCAGCACGGACGAAAGCAAGGGTGTTCCTTTAATTGACGGTGACGACGCGCTTGGCGCAGTTTGCAGACACCTGCCTACTGAGCCGGCGGTCCCGGGGTCGACTCCCGGCCGGGGCAAATATTTGTGTGATGAACTCGAATATTTGTTCTTGGTTCATGGATGTTATCTATATATGTATTTATAATATGGGTACTAGACGACGATATACATAATGTATAAATTTTATATATTATGTATATCGTCGTCTAGTACCCATAGTACAAGCTATGCTTAGTTTGGGACTAGGTCGATATGTGTATGATTGTCCCTTAATAAAATAAAAATTAATTTTTTGGTTGTGTCTGATTTCTAAACATAAAACTTTGTTTATTATGCCATCCATTGACTCTTTAACCAATGATATTATTACCCTATTTATAGAAAATTAAAAGCTTTCAATGTACCTATGTACCGACCTGGCGTTAAAACAGCAGACTCGCATTGACAGAGTGTCAACGCTAATAGCACCACTAAGCAGAGCACCAATTGCTTCATTTTTTTGAATCAACTGTGGCCTGAAGTTCGGGTGATCCTTTTTATATAACTCTTAAACTCCAAGCTGCCAAATATCCGAAGCCACACGATGATCATTTAATTGAGAGTGTAATTGAATTATTAGGGTATCGTGGTTAGCGTACTGTATCTTAGTCACCATTTAGGAAGACGAGCTAGGCGTACAGTGGTCATTCCCAAATAGCAAACAGGCTGTTTAAAAGCTTATACGGCTATTATACCTCTAATTTAAGCCGTATAAGTGTTTTTGCAGCCTGTGTGCTAATTGGATTGTGTGCTTTGAATTATATGACTGTCAACATAAGTATTTGAGTTATTTCCTCACCACTAAACCTAATACTGAGTAGATTAGTTTCGCAAATATTCTAGTGACTAGTACTAACCAATCCCTTGTATCTACAGTATTTCATGTCATGGAGATAACAAAAGGGTAGATGGTCTTCAGCAAAATTGGATATTCACAAGTTTAACAAGAGCATGTTTTTAAGCCATCATTCCGTAACATCTTTGTAGATGCTTAAAATAAGGTGAGATCTCAGTCAAATGCCATTTTGACTCTTTTAGTTTTCATTAAGTTATAAAAAGTATAAATTAGCTTCCGAGATCTGAACTATCAGCCGAGGTGACTCGAGTCACCTCTGTCTGTGTTTTGTTTCTGCGCTCAGCGTAGTTTTGCTATTAGCCTTGCTAGTGCTTGCGAAGCACTACAAAAATACCTGTCCGTAACTTAAGTGCCTTAAAAGCATTGTTTTTTTCACCTGGGCCTGTTCGATGTTTGAGGGCCTCCATTAACTTGACCGGGTGCACGGAGCGACAATCGCCGCTTTAATCTCTTGATTTTTAATAAAAAGATTTTTATTTGTCTAGACCCCTTTAATCGCTACTGTATGTGTTTTCAACCAAAAATATATTCTTTAATGTAAGTAGAGTGAGATTTTGACAAATATGAGAGCTATTAAAACGAGCTGCGTACTCAACAACTGGGATATTACTAAATTGACGATAGCAACAAACACTACACATTTATTATGGCCTCTTGCTATATCTAAACTTATGTATTTCTTACAAAATCTATTATTCATATGCTCATTTGATGCGTACATATATTTATGTATAAATTCACGGAATCCTGTAGAATAATTCGACTAAATTATAATTAGTGTTGTTTTTTGTAGGAAAAACCCACCGTGCTCCAACCAAGAGCTTCAAGTGTTTTTTGTCTGCCGGTACGTCATCTCGATAAGTGGTTGGTCTACAGTAATTATTTTAGAGAAGAGAACTTAGTGACGCAATACAAATAAATACAAAAGAATTTTTAGTGTTCATAAAAAAACTACAATATTCATGCCCTTCAAACTTTTTTTTATTTTTAAGTAATTTATATAAAGAGGATGCTGACCGCAGTATCGTTTCTGTATTTTAATATATTTTTCTACAGCTAGATGTGTATCTACTTCACATTTTAAATACGATACAGTTTAGTGTAGATTAACATATATTCCCTCCCGTCTTGTATAAGTTCGTTAATTATGCCTGTAGCATGACATAAGATAACAGTAATCGTTTAAATCTTTTTTCAAAAATACATTAAAATAAGAAAAATAAAACAATTAAACTAATAATAATAATATTCCATAATATTTAGGTTTAGTTATTAGTTTTATTGTTTAATTTAATTTATTGTTATATTTAATATGGTCTCTATTTGAGTATTTATTAAGTACAAAATAAATAAACTAATAATGAAACCTAATTGAATATAATTAATTGAAAAAGTTTACCTAATCAAATACGTACCTAACATGCCCTTAGCACAGAAGTAGCTTTGCCCGTAACCGTAGCTATGTCCGCTGCCGGCGCTACCGCCCCGCTTTCCGCTCCCGTGGCCGCTGCCGAAATCGCTTCGCCCGGAGAGCCATTCCAATTTTCGCGTTGTATGCGTAGAAGAAAAAGGAAGCAGGCAGCAGTAATAAAGTACTAAAGTAATAAGTAAATTGTGTATGTTCAATCTTCACAAAGACTAATGTCGAAATACATTAGTGTTTAGTGTCTGAACCATGAATACCTATATTTTACAGCATCTTATTCTATAAAGTTTTATGTGATACACAATTACTAATCTCTGCTATCAAATTAATTGCTCTCATGAATATGGGACTACCATGATGCCAAACATAAATCATTCATACCATATACCAAACATATAATATTAATACCTTTTTTTTGAATATTTGTGCCTGGGTCATGGATCTTCTATATGTATTTAAGTATTTATTTATCTATATAAGTATGTATATCGTCGCCTAGTACCCATAACACAAGCCTTCTTGAGCTTAATTTGGGACTAGGTTGATTTGTGTGAGGGTGTCTGATATTTATTTATTTATTATTTATTTATTTATTTAAACATTGTATATACATAATAAGAAGGAATGGCGGAGATTTTCCAATTGGTTCTCATGCTGATGCGATTCATGCGATACAGTAAAGTCAACGCTTAAAACATAATTCATTTAAATTACGATAAATAAATTGATCATACCTATATTTACACTAGCTGATGGGATTTTTATTGTTGCTGATTTCTCATTACAAAATGTTTTTTTTTTAAAGGATGTGCTAAAAAAAAATCTAAAGTTTGGTCCCAATGCGACCAAGTCAGGATTTGATTATGGGATCCTGGAGTAATCGAGGGATCTTTTCAATAGGCATAGGTACCTATCTTGATTTGGTTATTTTTTTATTTATATTTAGGAATAGGATTTCCTAACCGAATTCGCTAAAAGGAGGAGGTTCACAAAATACAAATACAAATAGTTTATTTCTTCAACACGGGTAAAAAATTGTTAGTTATTAATGGACTGTTTCACCGGGGCGTACAGTCAAATGCAGTCAGACAAAAAATAATTTACTGAATAGTATGCTTTGTCGACTAAAAATCGATTCGGTGTTTGTCTGCTAATTAAGGTAAACTATCTATGTACGAGAATATTTTATTTACAACAACAGTGTGTGGTAGCGCGTGTGTCTGAGTAGAGATCATAAGTGGTTAATATTTTTTACAATTAGTTTAACTAGTTCTACCTAAACGTAGATGCGGTGACTATCCAATAATAAAATACCATAAAAAATAGTCTTAGGTACATATTTCTAAACGTCTTGTTTCTGTTTATTTTAACCGACCTCGAAAAGAGCAGTCTCCCATGTCAACTGGATGTTTTTTCTTCCTCTGAAGTGATGTGATCCGATTTATGAAATAATTTTTTTATAACAAAACTTGATAAGTTCTTGTAAGATTTTTTCTCTCAATTTTTACGAGCAAACATTTAGAGTTAACGTAGAGTCTAGAGAGTAGAAATTTTGACTTCATTCATATAAAATAAACTCATTAGTATTAGAGGCTATATTTTCATAAAATGTCGGCCAAGTCGACCGAACGGGTTTTACGATAATTTTGTGCGGGTTCTTTGTTCCTTGCACAGATTAGGGCATATATTATTTGATTTTGTTTTTATTCCTTAATAAATAACAATGACATACTTTTATTTCACCTTAACTATACCAACTTACCTACTATAACTTGTCTATTAGTCATCTGTAAACTTTGTCGTACTTATGTATCGTCCTTACTTATTACGTTATCGTTCATAATAATTACTTATTAAGTCAAAAGGTTAGAAAAAACCTGCGCCTGTGCGGTGACGCCAGCGAATAAGAAATAAATAGTGTTTTGAAACGTGTTTTGTTGGTTAGACACTATGTTTTTTATGTCATAGGGGGCAAAGGAGCAAACGGATCGCCTGATGTAAAGCGATTACCGTCACCCATAGACATCTGCAACGCCAGAGAAGTCACATGTGCGTTGCCGGCCTTTCCAAAAAAGGGCAAGGTCGGCCTCGCTGTCTCGAGGTGTTGGTGAACAGCATTAAGGTTTGAATAGGTACACTGTCCGATCTCTAAGATTAAATGAAGTCACTTTGGCACAAGTTACAACATGTAAATTTAGGGTCGTTTTGGTTGTGCCAGTCTGACATAATTTGATCTTAGAATTCCGGATAGACCATACATTCAAACCTTAATGCTGTTCACCAACACCTAAGAAAAATTTGTATATATAACCAGGTGATTCTTCGAGCGTTTCAACCGCACAGTAAACACGTCCACGGACATAGGATAATTTTGAAAATTGCATGCTGCGTAGACTAAAATCATACAAAAATTTTCTAGCCATAAAACGGCACACGACATTTGCCTTTATAAAAACTATGAGAAATATTCGGCTGTAGACGGAGTGGCAGTTTAGCGAAAATACATTTAAGTCGCCGTCCAGAGACGTGGTGCCGTATAACGAGAGCTCTAAATTACATCTCTCGCCGTACTGCCCATGAAACTAAAAGTTACCTCGCTTTATTATTTTTTTCACGATTATTACCCGGAAGAGCCAGTCGATTTAATTATTTACGTCACACCGGGCTGTAAGTGGGATTTTCTGCCCGGGGAGAAAATCTCACTTCCTAGCCAAGGCAAGGCGTAAAACTTTAGACAAACCACGGGCGGTAATTCGTAAAGCCCCAGATCGCACATTTGTCCACAAACACCTACGATCTGGGACATTCATTAATTCATCGCCCTAGGTATGTAATGTACCTACTATTTATATCATACTTGGATCGGGACTCGGTCGGACTCGAGAGTATTTTTGGAATAATAGAAAATCAACTTTCACCGATCATCTATTGCAACAATATTTGCAGAAAAACGCCTTAAACTGCTGAATATTCCGCCAACCATGATCATGGTCAACTTTTGGAAAATTGCTTCAGTTGCAATGGTGAGTTTTGATTGAGATGTTTTCTGGGATTGGCTAGCTTTAAATAAAACAATTGAATTTATTTATATTATGCACAAGTAAAGGTAGCAGGGCGTTTCCCTAGAAATAAATACCGAATCCCTGTTGCTTCCAGTACTTGACGTTTTTGGGTTCATATAATTCAAAATCGATAGCATTTTCAATGTGATGAATAAAAAAAACCTGTCTGTTCTATTACGTCACGTTTGAATATGAACTTTATTTATTTGCACGAGCGCTACTTCGTGGAAACTAAAATTCCCATACAAATTATGGGACACCTTTTTTTGATTCTTCACATTGAAAATGCTATCGATTCTGAGTAGGATGTATCAGAAGAAACAGGGATTTGGGATTTTTTTGCAAAACGCTCAGGAAGTATATAACAAGCTGAATTGATCCAATTAACTTTTTCAACAGACTTCAAAAAACGAAGAGGTGCTCCATTCGACTGTTTTAATATATATGTTAAGCGATCATTTTGATGATTATTTTTTGTTTGGTAGATCATACTTCAGAAGTGGTCCCGTACCTATAAGTTAATCGAAATTACAAAAAAAAACAACAAAAAGCAAAATTTATTCTCATTTCTCATTGAATTCGGTTATTTTTGTGAAAAATTGATTATTACACTTTAGTATATTTCCCTATAAAAGTTTTCTTTAAGTTCACGAGTGAAATTCTGGAGTAAAACAACGTTCATACAAAATTAAAATATCTTTAATCACGACTACTATCACAACTTTACTCTTAACCTTTATATAAATCTACACAAACATCACAGTCTTTGTAACCTTTCATTTTCACCTATTTCCCGTAACCATAGCCGCCGGAGCTTGAAGAGGCGGATGCTTTCGCGCTGGCGGAGGCGTACGCTCCCGACCCAGAGCCACCGTGCCCTGAGCCACCG
Source organism: Apotomis betuletana (assembly GCA_932273695.1). NCBI lineage: Eukaryota > Metazoa > Arthropoda > Insecta > Lepidoptera > Tortricidae > Apotomis > Apotomis betuletana. The sequence continues at coordinate 25,771,367 of OW026301.1, forward strand.
TGCCCTGAAGAGCCACAGCCTGAGCTACAGCCCCCGCCACTATTTCCTCCATAACCGCCGCTGCCTCCGTGGCCTCCGCTGCCCCCATAACCGCCAGAATCCCCAGACCCTCCACCGAGACCACCTCCGAGTCCGCCACCGCCTCCATGACCTCCTGAACCGCCAAAGCCACTGTCTTTCCCATGTTCTCCTCCGCCATTGCCGCCTGCGCCACCTCCGAATCCACCGCCTCCTCCAAATCCACCGCCGCCTCCGAATCCACCTCCATTTCCTTGACCTCCACTGCTGCCATGGCCACCTGAGCTACCACCACCTCCGTGGCTCCCACTGCCTCCAAATCCACCGCTACCTCCTCCCAGGCCACCGCCTGCTCCGCCTCCATAGCCGTTGCCGCCGCTTCCACCTTGGACGTATGCGGCATTGGCTGAATCACCTTTACCACCCGAGCCCCCAAAGCCACTGTCCCCATGTCCACCGCCGGCTCCTCCTCCGAAGCCGCCACCGATTCCACCGCCACCGCCATATCCACCTGAACCTCCATGCCCCCCACTAGAACCACCGCCGTGGCCTCCATCTGAACCACCAAAGCTACCACTTCCACCTCCACTGTGTCCTCCACCTCCGGTGCTTCCTCCGAAACCACCGCCACCTCCGAATCCGCCGCCGCCTCCTAATCCACCGGAACCTCCGTGACCTCCACTGAAGCCTCCATTGGAGCCGCCACCGTGGCCTCCGCCACTGGAGCCACCATCGTGGCCTCCACGATTGGAGCCACCACCGCCGCCGCTGTAGCCCCCACCGCCGCCGTATCCACCGTTTCCGAACGTTCCCGTGAAGGCGAACCCGCCCGATTTGCCATCGTCAGATTTAGTATAAATCACTTTCTCCCTGCCACCTCCGGCCCCGCTGCTGCCTCCAGGACCACCAAAACCGCCACCCAGGCTTCCACCAAAACCGCCGCCCCCGCCATAGGCACCACCTCCGCCACCTCCTCCTGCGGCCTTTCCAAACTGTTCGTAACCGGATTTGACTTTTCCTATTATTTTATCCACGCCGCTTTTTATTCCTTCGAGTCCGAAGCCGCCGCTAAAGTCTCCACCGCCGTCGCCAAAACCTCCTCCTCCCCCATAGCCTCCGCCTCCTCCAAAGCCCCCGCCGCCTCCGTAGCCTCCACCTGCGCCTCCATAGTTGCCGCCACCATAACCACCTACAACAAAACAAACCGAAAAATAAATAAAATAAACGAAAAACAAATAACAATTCCTGTAGCTTTTTCTAAACTATATATTTAGCACTTCGAAGAATGTGCTAACAACTTCTCCGTGGAAAAATTATAAGATTATTAATATTTTACCCTAGAAAACTAAGTAAACTTGGACGAAAATTGTAAAATCGTAAGCAGGCGTTAAGTGTTTTTTTTTATTCTTTAACAATGGAAATCTATTCTGATTTTCAGTTCAAAAAATAAATAAATATTTACATTCCAATTTGCCCGCATCAAATATTTCAATTATTGTTTGGTATTAAAGGTCCATATTTATCAAAAAGAGCTTTTAATTCTCCATACATGTTTACTATGGCGGCCGCGCGCTGATCTAAATACGCATTCCCCGCGCTCTATGGTTCAGTCGCTAACGCTCGGCGCAGTCTTAACTCAAATATCGCTCGAAATGTTTCAAATCGGTACGCGATTCATCATCAGGAGCTACGATCAGTTGCGGCGACGGCGGCTAATTGAATCGCGTACAGATTCGAAACACGTCGAGCGACATTCGATTTCTACGAAGTTGAGTAAAACCGTTTAATTATTTTAATCTAAGTATTACGTACAAAATCTAAATCGTTCCACTGATACGCTATACAAAAACTATTTCACATATTATTCTACCACTTTTTGTACTAATTAGGCGTACCTGCGTCAGTGAGCCCAAGCAAGCACACCGCCAACAAACACGCTTCGAACCGTCTCATGGTTGCTTCTACACTGTCCACGGCAACCCAGCATCCTTTATATATACCTAATACCTTATTCTCATAATTGTTGCAGATGCGTTCGATCAAACTACCGGGAAAACAATATCGTGTTTTTAGTCTCACTACTTGAAACTGGTTGAGTTTTTGTTCATTCGATTTGGCTGGTTGATTGTATGGAATCGAGCAGCGGGTGGTCTGGGCTCTGGTTTTATTATTAATTTTAATACTACAATACACGTGTGTTTACATTGATGATGGGTACGGAAATTGGAGCGAAGTACACTTATGTTACGAGTACAGTCAACCAATTTGATTACTTAGGCCACTATAGAACCTTGTCACAATGACAATGATGTTGACGTTCACTGTGACAAGGTACGAAATGGCCTACAGGAATCAAATTGGTTGACTGTACATATTTACTCGTCAACTTACTTTTTGTTTTGGTGACAGAGATGCACATGGGGGTTTTGAATATTGTAATATTGACTCCTTATATCTCCCTCAGTGGTAATATTGGCACCAATCGGTATTTGGTACGTTTGTTGTTGATAAGAAAATAAAGACGGCACAATGTATTGTACTGTACTGTGTACAGTTGTATCATTCTGATGATTTATGTGGTACGGAGAAGTACTACGATCACAATTTTTAAGTTTTCAATCATAATCATCTAGATATAGACGACTACTTGAATTGTCAAAGTAATGATTTAAAATTTTAACTATATATTTTAGGGTTCCGTACCTCAAAAGGAAAAACGTAAAAACCTTATAAGTCCGCCCGGCCGTCTGTCAATAGTTCAATACCCTTTATGTCGGGAACGCGAGGAGGTAATATGCTGTTCATAACTTCTAATATTGTACTTACTTAATGCATAAGAATATTTTCTACTATAACCATTCAATGAAAACTAATCAGCTCTCATAAAAGCTTTAGCAAGCATTCTTAGAAATTCCGAGTCTGGTCACGATGCAATAATGGTGCACATTCAATTACCATCTGATCCTACCTATCTTTACGTATACTCGATCTAAACGCATTATTAATATTTTAAATGATACAATTGGTCTGTATGTTTGTTATTTAAGTCCTTAGTAGCCAGATAAAGGTCGGACTAATCATAGCTAAACAAAATTAACGGAAATAGACACAAACTGTTGGCCAATTTTTAAACCAATTTTGGCCATTTTTTTAGTTTTTCCGTTATTTTTTTCTTAACTCTTGTTTTGGTATAACGCTTGCCAGCCCCCTGGGTTAATATTCCAAAGTTCGAATTTCCAAGTTCGTAGCGTACCATCCTTGTCGATTCCGTGTCAAACAATATTTAAATAAGCGGGACGGCATCTCCGGCACCATAATCGAAATCGTACATGTTCAAACTGCAACTACCCTTTTGCCTTTCTTTCGCTTCCTCGGTGTCATTTTGCCTACAAAGGTCGCGTGGCTACCATGAGTGCCATGAGTTTACAGTGACCGTACACGCTTTTGCGCAAAGGATTTGTATAGATAATTGTAGTTCTACAAATTAACCGCTAGGGTCGCTGTACTATTCTCCATACAAAAGGATTTACGGTGTCGTTAACTCATGGTAAGTATGAAAAACATTGACGAATTTAAATAAAATAGACATCTTTACTATACTCATTCTGATGAAATAATTAGATTATTTCCGCCGCTTTAGCAAAAAAAAAAAAAAAACTATTCTTTGATATTATCATTCAGTACAGTAAATCAGAAATTTATTAAGTAACTGTACCTTTCCCTTGAAAATATATCAATTAAATAAATAAAAAAATGTATGGTTAAGTAAAGACGTGAACTTAAAGCTAGCAAGTATAAACCGCATATTACAAATATATTAATACTACATATCTATTTATCGGTTTAATATTGATGCGAAACCCATTGACCACATCCGGGAGCGCTCCGTACGGATGCTTTACATTTAAACGCTCTACGGCCATTACCAGTTTATATACAGTATGATTTATCCAATTGGATCAATATAAATATATATATCTAGTATGTAAAGGAACAATCAGTATATTTCCGAATGTATCAGTAAATCCAAGGCATCCAATTCTAAATATTCCAAATCCAAAACCAAACGAACCTCGTCGATTTTTGTGAATAATGTTTTGTGTAATTAAATTAGATGAGTGCTTTTGAGCAACATAACATAAGTAAGCACATCTAATTCTCCCTCATATTGTATAATTCTACAAAATATATGATGTTTCATTTAATGTAAGTAAACGAATCATCCAATCTTCTATGGAAAATAAATTAGAACCAAGAATGAATGATAGACGGAGCCTGAGAGTGTATCAAAACTAAATAATTAGGAGCTATCTTGACATGGATGTTTTCTTTTTGACTTTCCTTATCAATAAACATCAGGTGTTTTTAATATATCTAAGTAAATAAATACTTAATCAGTTTTAGGTGTTTCAGATTTCTCCATGCATATTCTTTGGAATTGTTCACCCTGTATGGTTTACTTGCAACTATAATCTAATTACTAAGTATATCTATGTACGCCACAAACGCGCATATTAATAATAATAACACTTAAGGTTCCTTATCCGTTCAAAAATGCTGATTGTTTTAGACATTTTTATTTTTCTCTATGATCAAACTATGGTTGTCTGGAAGAGATCGCTCTTCAGTGATAAGACCGCCTGTTGTCTACCGTTTTTAATTTGTTTATAGGTGATTTCTTCTGTAAATGTTTTTTGGTGTGCAATAAAGCGTACCTACTTGTATTGTATTGTATTATATCAAACATGTTTCATTATGATATTTAGGTATTATTTATGTATAGGTAACTACTCAGAACAGGGCCATTGCGATTTATTGGTATACGTTTGAAACCTACAGTTTGAATTTTTCATTGATAATTTTTGTTTGAAAAATTACTCGAAATTGTCAAAATTCACGCAGAATATTGTTTTTTTTTTAACTTATTTTCGACGGCTTGCAATGAAAACATGAAATAGCTATGTTACTATCTAGAACTCAGGGAAATAAGTTGGTTGAAATTATCAAGCGGGGTCAAGAAGGGGAAGAAGAAGAGGGTGGGGTGAGTCCCTCACTGATTAGCGAGAGAGTTCAGATGATTATTTGTTTTCGAAAATCTGCAATATTTACAAATCCTTGCTCTGCTGATTAAGTTCTGTCGTACGATTAGATTCCCATGGCCGACGGACTACTTGTATAAAATTTAGTTTGGATTGTCAACTGATTTTTAGGGTTTCGTACCCAAAGGATAAAAAACGGGATCCTATTACTAAGGCCCCGCTGTCCGTCTGTCCGTCTGTCACCTGTAACTGTATCTCATGAACCGTGATAGAATTTATGTGTATGAAGTAGGTATTAAAACTTATCGAGGAATAACCTTTTTCAATAAACGTTTTTAGTTACCTATTTTTGGTGATTATAACAACCCTAATATTAGGTAAATAGGGATTTCGGGCTCTGTCGATAAATAGTTTGTGGTCGTGACTTTGGCGGTCCCCTTGAATTATATAACGACGTCGATAAGTCGATAAAACAAAATAATTTACATTTTACTGCATGTAAATGTTAGATGCAGCATACGTCACTATACCAATTTAGGATTCCCTGTGACTAAAGCAGCCGCGAGACGGTGATGTCACATAATTACAATACTTCATATTAGCGGTGCATTGTGTCGGTCGCTAAATGGGCTGGTGACTTTTTTGCCCCCGGTACTGGGTATAGTCGACGGTAATTGCAATTGAATTTTTAATTCTTACGTTAATACCCCAAAAGGTCACCTGAGGTAATTACGTTTGTAGAGACAAGTGCGTCTTTTGACGATATCATAGAAACGTAACAGTTTATAAATACAACCGCTCTCTTTTGTATTGCGGCTCCACACTACTCGCGAAGTTGACAGAAGTTGGGCGAGTATGAGCAATCAACATATAATAATAAATAAATAAATAAACATTTTACTTATGTAGACATATTCCACTTGCCCACTGCTAGATATAGAAAAGTAATTCTAGAAACCTTGTAAACATTTCGCATCGATGACGCGTTTGGCTCGGTTTGTAGACACCTGCCTACTGAGCCGGCGGTCCCGGGTTCGAATCCCGGCCAGGGCAAATATTTGTGTGATGAACTCGAATATTTGTGCTTGGGTCATGGTTGTTCTATGTATTTAAGTATATATTTTACTAACGTAACCTACCTAAAAGCGAGTTTAAAAAGTTATCAACAAATGCTACTTAAACCCACGCTACAAAAACGACAGTGTTGATACGACAGTCGTCTTACTTCCTCCACCGAAGTGCCTAACACTATCATATTCGCTTAACTCCAGTCAACAACAGCGAGTAGTGTAGACTTTTAGGTGATTCATAGCATTTAATACTGCTACCCTACTGTACTGACTGTACGGGTAACAGCCCCTGATGAAGAGCTCCATACGAGTTCGAAACATGTCTGGCCGTCACCGTCCCTAACAATTTCACTTGAGTGTAAACCGCGTAATACTTTTCTTAAACGTATCTCATGAAACGATTGATATAAAGATCAAAGCTCAAAAAAAATTGAAATGAGTTACCGGGTGGAAGAGACCGGGAATCGAACCCGGTACCTCTGGATTGCCGGTCCAGGGTCTTCCACTCACGAAAGTTTTAATAAGAATTATTAATTATTATTGGAGCGGAGCGACCGAAGCGAGCGAAGCTCCCATGGATCGACTCGAATGGACTTTGTAACAATGTGCAGATCTCAGCGAGTTCACAACCGATTTTAGAAATTTTTGTTTTAAAATGCAAAAATTAAATTTCGCTAGGTCGTGAAAATTTCAAAAAAGAAAAAAAAACTCCGCTCCAATCTATGGTGCAAGCTTAGCCGGTGGCTGACTCTGCATCGACCTAGTTATTATCCACAATTTGACTAAGTAGGGTCTTACGATGATCACAATCGTGCTATCTTTTGTTTATTATGCGCGGCCGACTGTAGCTCAATAATTACCAAAGTGTTCGTTGAACTGAAGTTTACCGGAGCGCGTAGTATAACAAGAATTCGTGAGATCATGACGAAAACCCACTAAAACTGAAATCCCCAAGTCATCAATTATGGAAATTGTAATTGACGACGTGTCACGTGGTTGGCCTTACTGAGTCGACGGTCTGGGTTCGAAGCCTGGCAAGGACAAATAGTTGTGTGATGAACTCGAATATTTGTTCCTAAAGTCATGTTATCTATATAATTAAATATCGGTGACTCATAACTCTAACTGACCCATAGTCTATATTACAGCTAGGAGTTTCCGGTTTCTAATCTTGAAGACATCATGAGAGTTTAAGAGCTTTGCTTTTGTGGTTCTTGTAGGCGCCAGTAGAGCTGGAGCGTAAATGATCAGATATATAATTATTGGGCTTGGGACTTTTCACTGCTTGGTTGTCCAATCCATAAAGTCGTCATATGATAAAGAAATATGTTCAAAGTCTAAAAATTAAATGTTTTATTAAATGTCATAATTTATGTTGTTAAATTTTTAATGGGCATGTTAAAATAGTTTGCAATTAATTTTATCATAAATCTATCGGTAAAGCCTGACCAGAAATATATGAGGATTGTCAAGAGGGCGCTATTTATAAGATTTACATGGCAACAATTTTGCAACCAATCGGAACAGCAGTAAAATGACATTAGTTTAAATACCTGTCAGTTTCTATGGTAACCTCGTAATATCGTTTAATGGAATGCACTCTTTTCCTGACTGTTTTTCGTGTAGTAAACACGTGTACACTTTATTTATAATATTACTAGCATTAACCCGCGGCTTCGCCCGCGTTCCTATACAATAAACATTATCCTACGGGAACGATGCTCTTTTTTTCAGGATAAAAAGTGGGCTATTTGTTAAAGTTAGGGTATAATCTGCTTATCCCTCATGCATATCCGTCTCGCCGTTTTATTGTTGAAAAGTTTGAATGCATTTATTACGGCTGCAGGAGGTTTCCCGATGACTACTCCAGTCTCGCCGCGCCACCCGCACTGGCCTTGACGACAATCGAAATGGCACCAAATACAAATTTAAACATCTATTAGGATAACGGGACTCATTCCATACCTCAAAAGCAAAAATAAATCCCTTATAGGATCACTTGTAGCTGTCTGTGAGTCCGTCTGTTACAACCGATTTGCTGCAAAACTACTGCACCGATTGAATTGCAATTAGGCACAAATGCTTTCAAGAATTTTCATGTCCACAAATGTCCCAAAAAAACATGAAAATGACACCCATATTCTTATCACCCACAATCATAACGTCATCGCACCGCCACAGGGGAATGGTATTTCACGTCCGCTACGTTGAGTTTTAAAATAATTGTTGTACCCATAATCAGCGACCTGATAAATAATAAAAATAATACCCATGTTGATTTTCAGACTTTGTCAACACATTTCCCCCTTTTAGGGGTTTCCCTATACAAACTTGGGATCTCTATTTCACCCCCTTTAGAAAATAAGGAACCTACGTTCTAAATTTAGACTCTTTAGAATCAGCGGTTTGGGCTGTGCGTTTAAAAACGACACCCATATGTTTAGACATATTTAGACATTTCTACCCCATCGCACCCTAACATGAGAGATGGTATTACACGTCCGCCATGTTGAATTTTAAAATCGTTCTTTTTTTAGTAATCAGCGACCCGATAATCCATAGAAACCAACTCTTCCCTCTTCCCCTTCCGGGATACAGGGTACCAAGTTATCTAATCTTACAATCCCCATACAAACTTTGAATCCCCATTTCACCCCCATAGGGGGTGAATTTAAAAAACCTTTCTTAGTGCACCCCTACACCTTATAAGCAACCTACGTGCCAAATTTGGACTCTCTAGAACCAGCGGTTTAGTATTTGGACATTTCAACCCCATTTCACCCCAACGGGGGAGATGGTAATTCACGTCCGCCTCGTTGGATTTTAAAATCGTTGCGGTTTTGGTAATCAGCGACCCGATAAACCATAAAAACAATACCCATGTTGATTTTCAGACTTTGTCACCACATTTCTCCCTTTATGGGGTTGAATTTTCAAAAATTCTGAAACACGTGTTTTCTCATTTATCGTTAGAAATACTCCTGTGAAGTTTCAAATAAAATAGTCTAACTAATCTTATTTCCCCATACAAACTTTGGACCACCATTTCACCCCTTTAGGGGGTGAGTTTTGAAAAATCCTTTCTTAGCGGATGCCTACGTCATAACATCTACCTGCATGCCAAATTTCAGCCCGATCCGTTCAGTAGTTTGGGCTGTGCGTTGATAGATCACTATGTCAGTCAGTCAGTCAGTCAGTCAGTCACCTTTGAGTTTTATATATATAGATGTTCACGACTGTGAATGGTTTTCAGCATTTTCTTTGGATATCTTCAAATATTTGTCTTTTCAAAAAACCACAACGAATGACAATGTTGATAAACCATCATAAAATCATTGCTAGTGTAAGAAATTAGTTCCAGTGAAATTCCGCAATATGGCGCATCCTCATACATTTCTGGTCAGGCTTTAATTTCATATTATACCTAGTGGTCACAAATTATGCATCCTTTTTGATAGGTACTTGTGTTGACTGGCTGACTGACTGACTAGTTTTCGCAACTTAAAATTAAGAAACATTTTGAGTACTTTATAAATTGTCACTTTTGATTGAAGACCGTTAATTTTAATCATATCAGAGTACTCGATAATTGTAGCACATGTTTGAAAAAGTTTGCACCTCATTCCTAAGTAGCGCCATAAGATTCAGGTGCAAACTTAACTCAATCAAGTGAAGTGACTACCCCCTCTTTTATTAGTAAAAATTTTATGGTCTATAATACGGCTGGGGATTGTTTCCACGTGATGCGCGGTCAAATAAACAGACAAACAGATAAACAGACAAAAATTCTAAAAACTTTTGGAACGTGTTCTGTTTTCGATTCTAAATATCCCCACCAACTTTTATTCGAATATCTTCCATGTACAGACTTTCGACCCCCTTCAGCTTTATTATGTATACGTATAGATACTTAAATTTAATATTGTTGACAGAAATTATTAATTTACCTACCTTTTTTTGATAACTGGTCATACTAAATTATTCCATTGTTTCTATGATTTTATGCAATATTGTATGATTTGCTATATTTTTTATGTAAGTAGGTACCTATGTGTATATTTTGTACGCCATGCGGCAAAACATAGGTGTACATTTTTACCGCTGTCGCCTTATTAACCTATGTTTGACGAAATAAATGTATTTTAATCGATATAAAAGAACCTTTGAGGTCATTATGTAGAATCAAGTTTTAAAATTCAAATGGGGAATATCCGTGCCGAGGCCTTTAGTTCCATAAGGGCTACTCCGAAGATCGAAATCCAAAGTGTGTGTGGTGCGACCAATTTTTCTGAACTACGACTGTCATAATGAAATTTCAGCATGACAGTCGTAGTTCCTAATTCTGTCGTTTCACAGATAAGTTGGTCGCACTACACCGTGCCATCCTTCTCGATCTTGCGTCAAACAATATTAGAATGAGCGAGAACGCACTATACGAAGTTCGAATTTCGAAAACCCTCCTGGGGATGGAAATTAGGGTATATAGATATTTATCTAAACTTTGTTGTTCAGTTGCAGGTACAGTTGCCGAGAAACTTCTTGACCCAAAATGGCGGATCTGCGCATGCATATTTGTACGTAAATCGACTACTGCGCCACACCTCGGACAATGGCGATCAAATGTATGAAAGAAACGCGTTGCTACGCACACAGTCTAAGCTCGTGTAGGTGAACGCGTACCATGCTTGTGTGAGTGAGATAAGACATGCTAGGGTTGCTGCCATTTTGAACGCACGAGTCGGGAACACAATGTGCAGCAATATGATATCATGAGATGACCTTGTAATAGCGGCGTCGAATTAATTTTGTGTGCTTATAATTAAACTAATGTTAAACTACGATTTCTTATTCCGCCCGCGTTCAAATTCGATAACCTCAATGACTAAAAACTCATTGCGCGAATTAGGAAGAAATAAGAATTACGCTGTAAGGTGGGTATCTAAGCTCGATTTATACAAATAGTTTCCTATTTTGAATCAGTATAAACGAAGTAACTAAATTTTTGTAAGGAAATTCAGGCCACCAAAATATTACGTAAGTAAGTTGAAAACATGATTTTTTGTTCATATATATATTGTGTTGTTTTCAGTGTGATCTGATAGGTTTAGGTCGAAAACGGATAGGGCAAAAAAAATACTAAACATAAGTACCTATTGTAAGTTGGTTTTCTACAAAACATAAAACACTTTGAAAATAACTGGGTATGTACTTGCCTTGATTCATCCAATAGGAATCTGTAGAACTTTCTTTTATTTTTGTTGTTTATAGAACTTAAACAACCGTATACACAGCACAACACACGCCCATTACAAAAGTATTTGTTTAATATTTGAATATTATACGTGGCCTCCGCTCTGCGCACCGCGTCGTCGCGTCCCTGCCAGCCGGTAACTGCGAGGTAACCGAGCGCGGGTGGGCGGCACTTTCGGGGGGAGGCAGGGAGTGTCCATACTGTACGTTAGTACTCTTTATTATACTGTGACTGCGCAGTCAAGGTTAGGCTCAAGAAGTTTCTCGGCAACTGTATGGGCTTTCTTTTAAGTATGATTGAAATAGAAAAGATTTTCCGATCCTTGACCATCACTGATGTTTCCAAAGTGTGGTCCAAACTCCAAAGGGTCCTAAAGGGTGTTGTGTATTTAATATCCTGTTCAAACGATACGAGCTAATTGTGTTTGAATCCACGCGTTTGTCGTAACTGTTTGAGGTACTCAGGCGCTTGTTCTAACTAATATGTATTAATTAATGCGCCTTTGACCTTTTCTTTGATCTATCTACATTCGCATTTACCAAAGACACTTATTGCAATTAAGTACAAATAGCGGGCTTGAAGCCACGAGGCATTCACTACCAATGAAGCGAATTTTACATCACACTTGGATGCTGTGAGATTTGGACAGGATTAAGATTACCTATATATTTGTACAGCTAAATAAGAATTTCCATAAACAATTAGAATATTAAGCGACAATATCAGACAGATAAATTTGTATATCATGAGGATTTTACGACAATGATTGGATATAACCACATAATGTTATAAATAGTAAAGCAAACACAACTTAACCAAAAATCCTTTATTCTATATTTATTGATTTACACTACATGGCATAAGAAATATATTTCTAAACAATATGTTTTACAAATCTGTGTATTTATAACAACAAATAAAGAACTGCAACATAACACTGGATCATTTTTATCTCGTTACAAATAGTTATACTTACAAAGTAAAGATGTGGGAGTAGGCAGGTACCTACCTATTAATATTTCAAAAATATTATATAACGTATAAATATATTAATATATTTGTTCCTATACTTGTAAATTGTATTATTTGATTTTATAATTAAACTTTGATTCATATTTCAGATAACTGCCTATTCTCTTTTTTTGTATCAAGCGGGTATACCATTGTTTCCCTCCCAACATGTTCCACACTGAAATTCTGACAAAGCATTGATATTCGATATTCGTAAACCGCTATCAACTGATACCTAAGTTTTACACTCACTCTCTTCCTTTTTGCTTGTACCACAAATAAATATTATCCACTGTTATATAGCAATCAAAATCTAAACTAACCTACTGGTTCGAGTTGTGAGGTCTCGGCGCGCCGTAGGCGGTCGCATGGCTGCTGGCGACGCCACCACGGCCAGTGCTGTACGCGTTGGCAACAGCCGTCGCTCCGCCTGGCATGCCTCCCGACCCTGACCGGCCTCCGAACCCAAAGAACATGGGGAAGAACGCAGCAGCCGGCATCTTCGGAATGTCGTAGTCTTCCTCCTCATCGTCTACCGGGCGTTTAACTTGCTTCTTCTTCTGCACCCTCTTTTTCGGCTTCTGTACGGGTTCTTCGACCTCTTCGATCTCGGGTTCGAATATTTCGGGGACGGTCTTCGCTGTGGTCGGGAGGAGGTCGGTTCTCTCGGTAGGCTCGGCGAGCTCAGTCGGTTCCGTGACGGGTTTCTCGGGTTGCTGCGGGTAGAAGACTTCGTTCTGCTGCGGGGGCAGATAGGTGAGCTCGGGCTGCGCCTGGCGGCGGCGGTCAGGGAGGTAGTACTGGCTTTGCTGGGGTTGTTCCTCGGGCTGTCGGAACATGAAGGCGGCCATGCCTCCGCCGGCGCGCTGGGTGTAGTACGGGTTGTAGTACCTACTCATAGCCATGCCGCCTTGCCTGCTGTCGCTTGAGCCGAAGGACACTGAAAAATAAAAGTTGATTGATACAATCTGAAATGGAAGCGAACTCAACAATACAGGTAACTCAATGCAAGTATCATAGTAGTTTATAGAAAACACTGTGTCTCTTTCTTTAACAAATCAAGCCTTTTAGTTATTTACATAGAACAGTAAAAGAGGAATCACAGCGGAACATTAAGTTAATATCAGATTAAACTCGTAACTCGACAATGTAAAATCTTCTGGATTTTTTAAATCATGTGTACCTATATAAAATTCATTACCTAATTCATGGACATGTTTACCAAATAATAAATTTAATTTTATATTATATAATTTGCTGATCGAAGAATGTTTTTATTCATTGGATGAGTTTTATTCAAAATATAATCAAATCAACTAAAAACTGACACAATTTTTTGACTTACTATTAACATTATGACTAGGTATGCCGTTTTGAAAGACCGTAGAATTCAAATTGTAAGATATATTTCAGTATTTGGTGCGTAATTTTTGTATGGGCTTAATTTATAATGAAAAGTAATGCATGTGCCTAGTATTATTGTCATTGGATTATTATTATTAGTGACTGTGCTGACTTTTCAACCATGTGTATTGCATGCCTGTAAGGTGAAATAATGTACTGTAATTTATATTTAAAATCTATGTGACCATTATTTCAAGCAATAAATGATATACGATTATGATTGAAATTATTAATTATAGATCAAATCTTAAAATCAATATTATATTTCGTTGTGCTAATTTACTTAAAGTTTGAATAGTTATGATGATAATTAACACTCAAGAATAAGTAGGTATACATTGGATGTACATCCTTGAAATTCTACGTTCTAAGTTTAATTGCAATCTAATTTCAGCTCAAATTGTCAATGTAATAAGCACCAGCATTACAACACAAAACAAAAAAAAAGAAATGAACTTACGCGAATCCATATTGCCGTAATAAGGGTAGTAAGGGTACGCCTCCACCCACAGCACGCAGCCGAGCACCAAAACCGATAGGACCTTCATGACGTCACAAATGACAGACAACTGCTGAGTCTAGAAGCTGGGAGGCTAGTGCTGACTCCAGCCAAGCGTCCAGTTATATATCAACAGCCAGGACTCATTGGGATGCGCGGCGCGTCGCCGGCTCGGCGCTGTCATTTTACACAGTTCGGAGTTTGGATCCAACCGTTATGGGGATGTGGAGATCCTAGTGCTAATCGCGAAAATGCGACACGCAGTGTTGCCAAATCACCAAATTGACAACACTGGCGACACGTATTGAACCGTTGGGATAATGAGAGTTGGTTTTGTGAGTCCGTGTTTATATGGTAACGGTAACGCCAACAGGCATCTCATCTTCAAAATGCCTTCGGGTCGGTCTGGAAGTCAAAACCCGTTGATCTTAATTCCAGCGAAGTTATTTCATGTAGGCGCCTAATGTTACAAATTGTTACTATCATATTAACTTAGATATTTAATGATTCATAGGTAAGTACTATTTTGTTTGATAGGGGGATGGATTGTTGGCTGAGTCGATGTTTGAGTTCTTCCTGCTTCCGGATTAAGTAAGAAACTGAATGACCCTAGAAGAGCAGAGACGAAATGAGCTGGACGCGCAAATTCAGTGGTCTCCTCTACCTACTTACAGTCAATACCGGAGAGGTGCTAAATGCACAATTGCACATGACTGTGGTTTTTTCGAGGCTTCGATTGCTTCTACATACAGTCTGACCAAAAAGAGTAGAAATTAAAAAGTGGCAATACTGTAGTGCCGTCCCCGTTTTCTTAGATTGATTAGAAAGGGACGACACTAGAGTATTGCCACTTTTTAATTTCTACTATTTTTGGCCAGACTGTATAATACCTCTATCTCCTTAGGCCCTCAAAATCCCCCCGAGCTAAGTGAGCTCAGGCTGAGCCCCGTAAGCCTAGCGTAACAGGGATCCTTTTGTCGCACAATAAGTAATACGTATATACTACCTGCCACTTTCCTTTCTATACAGTGCGAGCACACAGCACAACTGATACTGAGTCCCGTGACAAGCGATATCGCGGCAAGATGCTGGTAGTCATGCACTGAGGAGCACCTAAGGTCTCCTATGCCTAAGCACCTCTCGTATCAAGACGTCTAAACTACGATTTCTAATTCAAGACCAAAAAAACTACCACAAGGTTGCCACTACAACAAAATATGTTTACAATAGTAAATTCCTTTTTCTTTATTAAACACGCTAAGATAATTTATTTATTGGTAACTTTAACTCTATGTTTTAACAAAATAACTAGATATATTTATTATTGCATAATTACGAGAGGTGATAATAAAAACTTAAACATCGGAGATTTTTGGTACAAAATCTGGTATTGTACTTGTAACACTTGAGCATTTGGTGCAAGCCAAGAAACAAACTCAAATGTCATTTAAATGTTGTCAATTTTGACAGTGACGTATCTGTCGTAGTTTTTTTGGTCTTGAATTAGAAATCGTAGTATAGCAAAGGATCATATTAAGCCCTACCCCCCTACTTGCTCAAATAATATCCATACTATCCATACTAATCCATACTAATATTATAAATGCGAAAGTGTGTCTGTCTGTCTGTCTGTCTGTCTGTCTGTCTGTCTGTTACCTCTTCACGCTTAAACCGCTGAACCGATTTAGATGAAATTTGGTATATAGATAGTTTAAGTCCCGGGGAAGGACATAGGATACTTTTCATCCCGAATAAATTTAGTGTTCCCGTGGGATGAGCGGGTAACACCGCGGGGCACAGCTAGTATAATAGGTATATATGGCTCTGATAGTCTGAACAACTTTAATATTTTTCCCGACCTGCCTTCGCAGATTTATTATATCAAGTACTGCTTTAGTAATTCATTCCTAAATCTAAGATGATACCATCTTAACTGCACTTAAGCACATAACATTCCTGCGTTATCTTTGTGCAATTGAAAGATTCAGAGTAATAATGACGACACGCAACAGAAATAGAAAAACAAAAGTGGATCTTACTTGCCATCCTTAAGGCGTAATTTAATTCAAATGTAATGTGTGCAAATGTCGTTATGTCATTGTATCCGTGCAGTTATAATAATTTTTCAATAATCGTGTGAACTTTGGAGACAAAGTGCTATAAATAAGAGCGTATATTCGCGGCATACGTGCGCAGGCGCGCGCCTTGCATGTCAACACTATCTTACCCTGGAATAAAAAAGGTCTTATGTCAGTTAGTTGATTATGGTGGTAAGGACGTTCTGTGCACGGAGGAGGGTCAAGCAGACCCATTCATGGCGATTTATAACACTCGAGTTTACTCGCCTTCGGAGTTCTTGGAAATGTGTTTACGGATATTGGAAATGGCTATATTTATGGCATGTACAATTTTACGTGTCACTGTTATGTCTTTGTGTCTAGGAGCCGCAACCGCTACTCATTTATAGATTAAAATACGCGTCTCCGATTGATTTTGTGTTAGTCGCTTTCCCAATTTCACTGCTGATTGATTAACAGTAATAAAAAAAAAAAACATCTTAAAAAACTATCTCAGTTTATGGTGTGTTTTAATTGTGACCTGGCCTGGCCACTTCAAAACAAAATAATAGAATAGTTATAACTATATTTACGTCACCCTAGGCGTAAAAATAATAGAATAATTATAACTATATTTACGTCACCCTAGGCGTAAAAATAATAGAATAGTTATAACTATATTTACGTCACCCTAGGCGTAAAAATAATAGAATAGTTATAACTATATTAACGTCACCCTAGGCGTAAAAATAATAGAATAGTTATAACTATATTTACGTCACCCTAGGCGCAAAAATACTATTATAACTATATTTACGTCACCCTAGGCGTAAAAATAATAGAATAGTTATAACTATATTTACGCCACCCTAGACGTAAAAATAATAGAATAGTTATAACTATATTTACGTCACCCTAGGCGTAAAAATAATAGAATAATTATAACTATATTTACGTCACCCTAGGCGTAAAAATAATAGAATAGTTATAACTATATTTACGTCACCCTATAGGCGTAAGTGTGTACGTACGCACGCACTTCCTGGCCAAGGCAAACGTAAAACTTTAGACAAACCACGGGCGATAATTCGTAAAGTCCCAGATCGCATATTTATGGCCCCGATCTTCGGTTTGGGCCACAAACACCTGCGATCTGGGACATTCATCCACCATTCACCGGGACGTAATATATTGAACTCACAAAAATAAAGACCTATTTTTTTATTACAGTCATAAAATGTAAGTAGGCCAGCCTTCGTAAGTATTTTTTGATAACGTCACTCATGACTTTACTTGAAAAAGTCTGACTTTACTTGAAACTTGTAAAAGTCGAAACATTTAATTATGAATAACTTAATATAAGATTTTTTTTCCGGATTTTATTCAATAAGGACTTAATTGAATTAACATAGGTTTAAAAGTGGTATATCCAGACCAGACCAGACCAGACCTGAAGGACCCAGCAGACTTTGTGAATGAAATTTATGCCCTCAAACTGGGTTTCTTCGTATTTGCCGCACGTCCATATCTCGGATTGGTATCTCTCGTACCAGTTTAGTGAGATAGTATCGCACCCACGGCATTAAGTCCCCCTAAATACTCATAAACGTCAGGTGGATGGACCACAAGCACGGAAATGCGGTGGACATTTGTATGATCGGCTGGACATGTGACTCATAAGCAATGGGTACCTTAATATGCGTTGTTGAACATAAATTGGTATATTTGGATGAATATGTATGAGACTTGTTGTAAAGATTGTCCTTTTAGGCAATAATTTAAGTTCTGTTTGCCAGTCTGGTTTAAGGATCGAATTCTGTGTAATATTGAATCGTTCTTATACTACGGACATGAACAGACCCCTAACGGGTGTCCTGGGATTCTAGATAAGCGAGAACATGCCATGCAAAGATGCTAAGGACAAAAACTTCTTAGACTTGAAGCTCTTCGCTTCAGCAACGGCTTGTCGTATTATTTGATTATTGCTAACTAACTTGAGTCATTGTCCGTTCCTGGTTGAGTTAATTCTTAAGCTCTCATCATCAAGTAACTTTTAAAACCAACTTTGGCGCTAAGAAGATCGCTGGTCGTCGGTTGCAGTTACGGCTTCCAATACCGGATTTTTTTGTATGGGGTATCCCGGGATCATGGGATTGGAAGCCCTAAATAGTTTCAATCAAAGTCAAATGAAGTGGCCCGGTTTTATTGCTTTGCTTAGAGATGTGCCGTTCTCGAAAACGTTTCCCGGTTTGTATGAGAAATGTTCTCGAGAATATTCTTTCCCCATACGCATTGGGAAACGTTCTCCAGAACAGCACAACTAGAGAAGCTTTGCCTATATCAAAGGAAAATTGTATTTCAATCAATTGACAGCGTATCGAAAGGTATTATTGTAAACTAGTACAAGTGTAGATAAATTTCATTATCAATCTTTGTCATGATGGTCTGCTATTAGAAACGGTTTAAGAGTACGCTGAGGTATGTTCTGGGCCGTTTTCCTGCCGGCACCGATCCAACATCCTCGTGAAAATTTGGATGAGCTCCATTCGGTGAGTATCTTTGGTCACTTCAATGTCTATGTTGTACTTAAATATAGTATAGTTCTACTTAGGATATACACGCATAGTATGCTATGCTGTGTCTCGATTCGACTAGAACGACGAGGATAGGGTTTTAGATCGTAAAATATTCAGTTCGCTTCTAGAGGTCGCGGCCATTGTGTAAATTACACAATAAATTATTACTGAAATCACTCAAATCCCAAAATAAAACACTTAGGTACATTCTGTGCTAAAGAAAACATAACGTAGGAACAGTACTATGCATCCGTTGTTGCTGAATCTAAAATAGTAGCATGTAGATACCAAAAGTTACTTAAGGGGAAACAGAGAAGGGCTTGGGATTTTGATTTCGATTTCTGATACTATGAATTCTAGGATCTAAAAAACAAAACTAAAATAAAAACTAAGTATTTTGCAAGCAGGCCAGACACTTTTAAAAGTCTGAATTTACGAGCGCTTGGGAAAATATTATAAAAGCATATCATTTGTAAAGATCTAAGATCGTTGTTCCCACAGTTGATCCTACCTGGATTTGCACTAGCCTAGCTTTGGACATTGAAATTGCAGGCCGCGTGTCAGATGGTAGATATGCAAAAATACTTCCAAAAATAACACGATAAGATTGCAGGCAAGGTGCAAGGACCTTCTAAAATTTGAATGTGGTACAGTTAGCTTCAGGGTGGCCAGTTTTGGAGAGAGGAACTACAGATTAACGATGAGGTTTTAGGATTTTCTTAAAACGGAACAACTTTTGCACTGGAAGGTGGTTGACATTCACCAATGCAGAACTAATCAGAACATATTACTCACCATCATCACCTTGGTCGATAAATGTTCCTTTCCGGACAAAAATCTCTTAGGATTGCAATTAACAGAAATTATTAAGGAGATTCACAGACGACGAGTATGACTAATTCAGGAGAGGGTGACAAAAATTGTAAAGAAAAGCAGACTAAAACTAAACCAGAAAGCAAGCAGCTGAAAGTCGAAAGTAATTCTAAGAAAGACAAAAAGAGAAATGAAGAAGAAGGTTTTTGTTCAGAAGATAGTGATAAGAGAGACAAGGAAGAAAGTAAAATAACTGATTTTAAAAAAATTACTACGACAAAAGAGAAGAAAAAGAAAGACTCCAAGTCGGATGAGAGTGACGACAGCTCGAAAAACATAAAACGCTATATAATGAAAAAAAAAAGCCAAGATAAGAAGGATGAGACGAAAACAGTTAGTGAGACTGACGAAGTGTCTAGTAAATCTGCATCTGATACTGAAGAAAAAGTTAAAGATACCAAAGAAACACAAAATGTGACTAAAATAACTAAAGAGCTTGATTCAAGTCATATTCAGGACGAAGATGGAGATCGACGATAGAGACGAAACAAGCCTGCAGTTGCAGGCCTTATGTTGTATTGTAATCATCAGGCCGGAGTTGTGATGGAGCCCTGAAAATGTTGATGGTGCTTTATATTATTTTTGGATTGGTGATGCATGAGTATTTCTAGAGCCATATTTGTCCACGGGGTATTCAACCTTTAAAAACTTCGTAAAGAACAACACTGCACGGACTTGCCTATGGCTCATATAAAAGAGGTACACTACCATCAGCAATAATACAAACCCTCCAAAATATGAAAAAACCATATCATCATTTTGCTAATGCGTGCCCGACTCAGACAGCTCGAGACTCTTAAGATTAAGACCACCTGGCGTATTCCAGGAAGAAGCCGTTCGTCGTACTCCGAAGGTGAGGGCATTATGCAGTTATGCACGACGCATCTGCCCGCGAGACGCGCTGTCTGCTGTATTTAAATTCGTGGACGAAAACAATCGTGGCGCCTGAGAATTCTTATAAGGATTAGGGTTTGAAGGTGTTCACTGTCACGTATGGGTTCAAATCTTTTGAAAGTTGTTTTTCTGCTATCCGACTGCAATGGGTTCAGCAGTCATTGCAGTGCCGATACATTGCATTTATCGGGTGTTAAGAAAATGGAGTTGATACTCGCGATTTTCAAGAAGAATGGATGCTTTACCATTTTCAACAGATACAACTTCAAACGTTTATCGACGCGTTATCTGTACCTAAGAAACAACTAGTGGCTCTCTATGAGCTGTGGACATCGCGAGTTTGTTTTCAACCCCCACATCTCCGCCATATAAAAAATAACTAAAAATAGAATCGGCAAAATTAATTTATATACGTGTCGCACCGACTCACAAAATTTCATGAGAATCCGTTGAGAATTGCGACCTCTTGGTGAGAACGGAAAGCGTCTGGATATCCATCCATCCACACATCCTAAGATCCAAACATCCAGACATACGAAAGAATTTTGGCCCAAGCTCGCTCGGTCGATTAGACTGCATATTATCAGATGCTATGCCTTTCTGTCATAAGGTTCCATCTCTGTCACATCAAACAACCATGCAAATAATACCTCCCACTAAAGTAGAGTGATATATTTTCCTGAACAGTACTCAAGTCAATAAACTTCATCTCAAACGGATGAGCAAATAAATTACAGACACAGTTCCTTAGATACAAGGAAAACAGTTGAGCATTCGATAAGTATCTCGAACTAGTAAATCAATCGACTCCTTGCGAACTTGGTCACGTCTCGACATATGCAAAAGCACTAACAATAAAGCAGGAAAATTGTCTATTGATCTGACGTCAAATGTGCATGCAAGCCAGACCTTTCCCAGACGCCTGACGTTTGATTATTCAATTGTCATTAACCGTGGGACAATAGCCCTTTTTCCTTATAGATCGATATTTGTAAACAATAAGATATGATAATTTTGTACGTTTTATAGTTTGGTTTATCAAGTCCCAATATAAACGCTACGATGCGCTAGGTGTGAGAACAGACGTATCACAAGAGTGGAAAAGAACTGCAGAATTATTAGCATAGTTCTTGTTTACCTACTTCAAGCTCTTTAATTTCAGGGATATTCAAACTCGAGGTAAACGGTCATCCGTAATGTAAAATAATACCTCCTATGTCACATCACACGTATACCATTTAAGTACATTCATCATCATCATCATTGTAGTGCTATGCATTTTACATCACTTTTCAGGACTCTCACTCACCCACCCCATTGAATCTCTTATAACCAATTTCGATACTTAGGAACCGTAGGGTCCGCATGGCAACAGGATCAGTCACCTTTGCCCAAAAACTACCTAAATCATATCAGAATCAGGGCATCGCCATGACACTTTATTGAATGGTCAAATTGCGTCACGAGTCCATTGTGGCGTTGATGACGCACTTACCTCCAGATACCATCGGCCACAATCATCGATTACTCATGAAACAAATCAAACCAGCCAGCGCGCTCAGCAGCCGGGAAAACCTGGACGGAAGCTGCGTTTAACATTCGAACCGAGTTCGCCATATTTAATTTACAACCTTATCAATACTTTTGGTTAAAATGCGAGCAACGTACCGTGAATTTTTATTGTTCCCCGAACGGCCGCAAATAATAGTTCTGGCAGATTGTAAATCCTTACCAAGGCCATTGCATAGTTTCTTTAGAAAAAAATCGCAATGTTCTTTGTCGGGTTTAGACAATAAATTTTCGCTAAGACAATAGAACACAAAATGGCAATTAAATGAATGTTTCATTATTTTTTTATTGCTAATGAATTCGTTAGGAGCATCTGCATTTTAAGTGTTTTGTATTGTCTCAAATGGGCCATGCTTTAAATACTTAATTTTGGTGTTTTAGGTAGTACTCTAAAATTAGAAACCTACAATGTACATCTGCTAAACGAATGCATTCATTTGCATCTTCATTAGCTTGTTTTGTTATGAAACTGTACAGGGAGTCAGAGGACAACTTCTTGCGTACACTTGACATGTAGCTACGAAGATTTTCAGCTCTTCATCCGTGTAGTAAGTAGGATCAGGCCACGCACCAAGCCTTTTTTGCCCGGAAAGCCGTTGAAGTAATCCTTCACTTAAACTCAAAGCAGATTAATTTTTATAATAATTTTATTAATTTGGTTTTTCAATGTGTCTTTAGTCCTCTTTTGAACTAGATAATCTATGGTACCAATAGCTAGAGCTAGTACCTCTCCGCTCCACAGGAGAGGCAGCCTTAAGCTTGGATACTTAGGGAGTTAGTGATGGCGGTATTTGTAAACGTGAAGTGTTATTAGGGTCCTGTAAGGAAGCAAGTGGAAAAGAAAGGGTTGATTGAAAATTGTATTTTATATGTCTCTTACATAACACAGACATACCAGGTGTTTCCTGTAATAGGAGCAATAAATTAAAACATAGATTTTACTCGTTAAACTGAACAACATTTGTCCAGCAACTTTAAAAAAAGTCAGTTTTCAAAATTTTATTATTGCAAACAAATTAAATAGTATTTTCAATGTATGTCGTCCAACGTTGACATTCCCTGAGCATTGACATAGCTGTCACTCTACTAAACTCGGTTTTCTAATTCAAGACCAAAAAAACTACGACAGATACGTCACTGTCAAAGTTGTCAAAATTTTAATGACATTTGACCATGTAAATTATTGTACCAAATGTTTTGAATACCTCAAGTGTTACAAGTACAATACTCAGATTTTGTACCAAAAATCTCCGATGTTTAAGTTTTTATTATCTCCCCTCTCGTATTTATGTAATAATAAATACATCTAATTATTTTGTTAAAACATAGAGTTAAAGTTATCAATTAATAAATTATCTTAGTGTCTAATAAAGAATAAGGATTTTACTAATATTTTATTGTAGTGGTAACATTATGGTAGTTTTTTTGGTCTTGAATTAGAAATCGTAGTATAATATCGAACATTTCGCAATACATTGCTTTGCTTCTTTGTCTAAACATTATTCTACAAAATATCATTTAATACACGTTATTTTCAGAAGTTGCTTAACAAATGTCCAGTTTCAAGCGAAGAATCTATGTTTTAATTTATCGCTCCTATTACAGGAAACACCCGGTATATTATTGCATGTTGCTTTGAAAAAGCAAACTATCAATATTCACCGAACTCATCCTAACCCTAAGCCAAATCAAAACGTCCCATACAAGCCAGAATTAGGCACCCAACCCGCGTGCGTTGTCGGTTCGTTTATCGCAGATGAAAAACTGCTAGATCGGTAATAGTATTAATAGTATGCGCACAGCGCGGCCGCCGACATGACAATGAGAGGCGCACGCGCGCCGCATATCGTACGGCAGTAGGCAGCGCATAGGGGGTGGACACAATCGGAATATTTAGAAGAGCTTACGACGGCTTAGAAGCGAGTGTACTTAGATGTTCACTCAAACATTCCTATATGAACAAGGTTCTGTTGTCTTTCAAGGGGAGGTTGTTTAGACTAAAATTAGTTGGATTGGACATTAGCGGAGTTATCTTTATACTGTGTTAGCGGCCCACGAATGCCTTGGATTTGGGCTTCGCGTGCCCTTGTGGAAATGACAAACATAACATGATTGTAGGAGACCTCACGAACGACCCACCAGTATGGTGCGGTGATTGAAAACTGTCGGGGTCAAGACAGAACTGGATATAATTTGGGTGTATTGATAAGAAGATGACGATGTGAAGGGTATTGCATTCCTGCATTCCGCGCCGCCGGTTGGTTGAAGCACAGAAGTTGTGTCTCGCGTCGCCGATTGAATTCAGTCAAAAGCCCGTCTACAGTACCGGACAGCGCTAAATAAAGCCACAGGGTGGCCTCTAGGCAATGCAAGTCTCGGGGCACCTTAGACTCGTAGCTAGGTAGGTCACTAGGTTAGGCCGCAGGGTCTTTCGGAGGCGATGGGTCCCTAATGTTGCCTACGTTGCCTTAAGCATAGTAGTGCCACGTTCCAGTCCCTGAGTGTATTAATTTGAAGATGTGCGAACATGCTGTATCTGTCCAATATTTGAATACAATCAGCCACGGGTGCTCGCCGTTACGCGCACGCACCACATCAGTAATTACTTATTTCGGCGCGACAACTGAATACGGTTATTCCTGACTTCCCAGAACTTATCCAAATCGCCACACGTCTACAGGCTTAGGAGATTGTGTGGAGATAAGGATATTTAAATCCTAAGCACTTAAAACTAAGCTTTAGTTTAGTTAGGTTCCATAACTCTTCCGAAAGTTCAATCGTCTCACCTAGAGTCAGAGGCTAAGTTTCAGCCTTGGCCGCCGTAGTCCTTATATGTTTAATTCGCTCCTTTGTCACATAATATTTTAATTTTCACCTCTTTTCACCCCTATTAATCACCACTAACATCAGGCCACCCTCAGGCCCATCGTGCTCTGTGGGTTATATTGTATAATTATCCGCATTGAGTAGTGCAGTCTATAGTGTTCCTGTACGTCTAGCTAGCATAACTGTAGCATGCTGCTCTTATACTACCTGTACCTTTCCTTTAAATACCATGCGACCAAGACGGGTCAAGCTAAATCACGCGACAAGCGAAGTAGCTGCAAGATTATGCTCTAGCTCTGCTGGTCTGGAGTTGTTCAGTTTATCAAGATGATATTTCAGAGTTGTTATTTTCGTTAAAGTATTTGACAATCTATCGAGGCTTTTACATACGATTTCACTACATTCTGACTGTGGTTGTCGTAGTCGTATATTATACTGGAATGATATCAAAAACATGATTAAGTATGCGCATTACCCGCTACCCGAGTGAGCCGCATTCGCATCGGCGCAGCGTTTGCAGTTTGCGTCGACGCCGGCGCCGCCATAGTTCTCCAATCGGACACGCTGTCCCATAAATCCCAGGAGATCGAATACATCGACTGTTTACGCATATCGAATATGTTTGAATAATCGGCGCGTGCGCAAATCTGGGAAGCCACTCTTGACAGCAAAAACGATGTTTCGCGTTCTGACTCGACTAGTATTATGCAAAGTTTCTGTGAAAAGGGGGCTTGTGATTTGCATTTTAACTAAGTATTTATAGATGTATTTTAAGATAATCTTATAGAACATATTTCATTTTACCCGGTCTCCTGAACCATTATGGATTCAAAAAAAGTAAGACATAATAATCATGGAAATAAATGCTATGTTGTTGTCGCAAACGAAGCGCAACTGGAACTGAGCATTTTTCTGGAATAAAAGCCTAAGTCACTCTGTGGCCTAACGATACACTTGGATGAATGATTTGAAGAGATCGAAGTTTTTAGTTAGAGGAGTTAGTTTCGCTCTAGAGTTTTCTTAATGAAGAATGAAGAGCTCAAGCGTATGTATTGTGCGCATCGGTGGCAAGTACCAAAACAAATAAACAAATATGACTTCGAAAAAAAGAGAACTACCTCTGGCACAAATGTGACACGTGACTTTTTATTGTGCGAGAAATATTACCTATCTCTTCTGCTCAGTCCTGCGAAAGAGTGACGGGCGATGCTATGTCGCGAAGTCTAGAATTGTGCTAGACGGGCTGGAGAATTATAAGGAAAATAATCATCATCTAATTGTTGTGGTATCGCGTTATATTCTCCAACCTTCAGGCATTAGGTTAAAGATTTCAACTGCTGCTATTTATACCTTTTGGGTCTGTCTGTACTGCCTGTCGCCACACCAAGCTCCTACTCGGGAGCCTACCACAGTCACTCAGTCCTCCTTCGAATGAGGACGTCAGTCTAGCTTAGACCGCTCTCATTTCTCCTGTCCTCGATATCATTTTACATAATATAACGGACAACCTTTTCGAGAGGTCTCGATAGCATAGCAGTATCAGCGCCACTAGATTAGCCCGGTTCGTGTTGGCGAGCCACAATGCAGCCATATTCTCTTGTGCCTTGTTACGCAAACCCCGCCGAAGTCCCTAATGTATTTTACAAACAGAGCTCCCCTGCAAACCAACGAAGCTAAAGATGTCGAAATTAACTGAAATTAAATATGGAACTGTTTATAACACTGACTAAGGGCAGATGTGATGGGCACGTTCCCGGCTACTTTATGAATCATTTAACACAGGAATTGTGCCAATATAATAATGCGGCACGATTTGTTCGTGATGTATTTCATACAAACGGGTCATTGTCAGATTTCGGTGCGCGTCTTTCCGGTGGACAGTTGCGAAATTAAGGATTCTGTGAGAATAAAGAACGTTCCCTCTTCTATAATCCGATGTGATAGGAACATAACCTAGATTCATACAAACTCTTAACTTTTGACCACCGAAGGGACAAATTTTGTTTTTTGAACTGACAATGACCCAAACCTACCTAAAATGAATAAAACGCTCCACAGATCAAAGCGGATCCTCTGATAAATAGGGTTCTCAATCTCAATAGCGCGAAGATGGAAAAATAATGGCCTAGAACTGACTGGGTGAAAACTTGTAGGCCATCTGATTAAGGTGTCTAGATGATACTTAATTACTGTGTCGTGAAAAACATTCAGACTTGACAAAATGACGATAAAAGAAACCACTTTAGTTACTATTTTTTTATATTTATTATCAAATTAACATAAATCTTTGCTTAATTATCGCTTACAAAACAGTTCGCATGTAATTTACGAGTGACTAAGATGGGTAGGTATGACACGCATGTAGTCGAACCAAACTTGTAACGCAACTTCTGGTAAAGTAGCACACACGAGATTTGCGAAATTTGTAATTAACATTGCCACTTAACTTTTACAATTTCTTATACCTACTTTATTCATGTTTTAATGCGGTAAGACTATTAGACTTTCACATACCCATTGTTATACATTGTATGAAAGTAGACCTCTATGTTTGAATCCTAAGTATAATATAAAACAAAATTATGGAGATACTATTTAAACAAATGATATACGGTGATTAGATTTGACACTATACTACGATTTCTAATTCAAGAACAAAAAAACTACCACAAGGTTGCCACAACAATAAAATATTTATAAAATAGTAAATTCCTTTTTCTTTTTTAAACACGCTAAGATAATTTATTTATTGGTAACTTTAACTCTATGTTTCAACAAAATAACTAGAAATATTTATTATTACATAATTACGAGAGCAAATAATAAAAATTTAAACATCGGAGATAGTTGGTACAAAATCTGGTATTGTACTTGTAACATTGTGCATTTGGTGCAAGCCAAGAAACAAACTCAGATATCATTTAAATGTTGTCAATTTTGACAGTGACGTATCTGTCGTAGTTTTTTTGTCTTGAATTAGGAATCCGAGTTTAGGTCGACAGTAGGCCGCGTAAAATCATCCGTGCACCGAAAATCCCGGGTATGTTATTTATCCTCTATGTATTTATAAAGTTATGTTTATTTTAAACTGACTGAGGGGTCTGAAAGGAGGCACCTAAGAATTCATTGACTATGAATTAAAGAAATGAATCCTGATTTATGGATTTTATGCTACTTGTCGCGTCACGCTATCGAGCAATTGTTCATAAAAGATCTCGTGTACATTGATGTGCATATTAATCGTAGTTAAAGTGTATTAGACGCTTATTAAATACAATATACTTGTATGTTCGAACAACAGCTCAATTGTGACATGTAGCCATCAACTAATATGTAGGTACAATACATGGCAGTCAAGGGATATGGTTGGAAGACCCTATACTTGCAATTTTTTGACTGTTCCTAATTTAAAAATGAGATACTTCCATCTAAATTTTTTGGCTTGGATGTGCCTAGAATAGCACTGTAGTTATGCCTCCTCGGGGACTATTAGTTCTTCTCTGCCACCCTTACTTGCAATTTTTTGACTGTTCCTAATTTAAAAATGAGATACCTCCAGCTACATTTTTTGGCTTGGATGTGCCTAGAATAGCACTGTAGTTATGCCTCCTCGGGGTACTATTAGTTCTTCTCTGCGACCCTGGAGCCCTGCGCCAGGTCGGTCCTGGTGTTGGTGCGCGCCTGGCGCCCGGCTGGCGCGCGCACGTTCAGCACCGACTCCACCACCACCTCCTCGATGAACTGCTGGCTGGCGCTGTCTATAATAAATAAAATAAATAAATACATATTAAGGGACAATCTTACGCAAATGGACCCAGTCCCAAAACTAAGCAAAGCTTGTATCTACTATAGGTACTAGACGACGATAATTATAAATAATATATCACTTCTAGTATCTCTGTTTGGCCCTATGGTTGACTGGTAGAGAATGCCATTTGGCATTAAGTCCGCCATTTGTACTGACTTTTGTTTTGTGCAATAAAGTTTAAATAAATAAATAAATAAATATAAATCCATATAAAGATAACATCCACGACCCAGGAACAAATATTCGAGTTCATCACACAAATATTTGCCCTGGCCGGGATTCGAACCCAGGACCGCCGACTCAGTAGGCAGCTGCACTACAAAGTGAGACAACCGCGTCGTCGTCGTCGTATAATAATACAACAAAGCATCACACACAACTCAGGCCAGAGCGTTAGGGCCGAAACACAAATAGGGTACCCGAAAATGATAAAAACAGATTTTTCATAAAAGGCGCTAAAATGCAATTGATGGCGTTATTGACGTTTGATAATTTCATATAGGTACTATCACAGTAATATTATAGAGGCGATAAAGTTTGTGAGTGTGTTTGTGTGTATGTCTGTTACTTCTTTACGCTCCAACGGTTGGACCAATTTTGATAAAGTTATGAGAGATAGTAAGTATATGATGCACCCTGGATTATTTATTTTCGGGATAAAAAGTAGTCTTTTTAGGGTATACCTAAACTGCCACTGTTCCAAATTTCAGCCGTTTCAGAGAGTAAAAGTTTCTAACAAACACACACACAAACTTTCGCTTTTATAACATTAGTGCGATAATCAACTATAATAACGACATCTATTATTACAGCCTTTCTCATAGATTAATATAATTTCTTAAACTATAAAACTCTATGCTACTATTAACTCTACCATCAAATACAGTACAATCTTTTTTCCCACCAAAGTGCCTACGAATTAAGCTATGTAAACTTTTGTAATAAGCACAGAGACCAGGTGGATGCTACCTATATAGGCAACATGGCACAGTTTCTTACGTCGGTACAATGTACCCGGTACACAATATGAGTCAACCGGGATTATGAGGAAAAAGCATAAGGTTATCCGTTTAACCCTTTGACCGCCAAAGACGGCAAATCACGTCATCGGGAATTCGTGCCACTGACGCCAACGACGCCTATTGACGTCAAAAATTTCAATGGTCAAAAACATGCTAATTCAAACCACTATCAGTGTTTTTCAATCTCTGTTGATTTTGGAGCACTTTTTTTTTTTGGTTTTTGGCGTCAGTGGCACGGTGAATTGCTTTGCCGCTTGGTGCTCAAAGGGTAAATGTTTCAGTCAATAAACACCAATTACATGGAAATCAGTGAATACAATAACAAACAAACGTTCACATACGATAACTGGCGAGGTCAAGGTCGAGGCACAGAGCCACGTCTCGTGTCTAACTGCTTAAGATAATTATCATGATTGAGTTTTTCTCATAACCATTACAAAAACGCTGGTCGAGTTTTTGTGAACCCAAAAAACCAAGTCAAGTGGCCTAGTTATTAATGAATCAGAATAAACATCTAAGTAGATAACCGTCGAATGAGTTCTTTTATTAAAGTACATACCTAATGTACCCATTGTACCTCTGGACATTTAATGGCGACTATACCTATCAGTCAATAAACACACAATAACAAGAAAGTAAATAGTATCGTATTTCTTGCATGTTACTAATAGAAAACTGAATATAACATAGTTTATTATAGCTTGGTCGCTATATCGCTACTTGTATATAATTAGGTCTACTGTACCCAAAGTAAACAAAACACTAAATAAACATAAAGTAAACCAGAGAAGTTGCTTACCAGTGGGACCTGCTTGCAAAGTAGACCTCTGTGGTGCAGCCGCCACCGCAGCCAACATCACCATAAAAATCAAAAAGAATCTCATGGCTCTATGATTTTACTTTTTTAATATTTTGACGCGCGTATTTTGTTTAAATTTGTTATTTTTTATTAGTGGCCAGTGCGTTTTTGTCTAAGTGACAGCTCAGAATGCCGCGCACTGCGAGCGTGTGAGATGTCGCCATGCCGGTCGTCGACGTTGGGGGTCTATTCTGCGACAAGACACTATAAATGCGCGCATTATTTTCGCGGACCGACTGTACGTTACGATGGAGGATTTTTTGATGATGGAGTTTTCATAGTGACTTTGTATAATACGACATTTAAAAGTATATTATTTGATCATTATGCATATCGTCGGAGATAGTGCAATACCGCGTAAGTAACAAGTGCAGATACGAACCAATATTCAAACGAATGCCAAGTATTTTATTGAAATGAGAACTTTAGTGACAGCTGTTACTTACGCGGTATCGCACTATCCCCGACGATATGCAAAAAAATCAAAACCACCAAAACGTGACATATATTTAGTGTTGCACAAAGTTATTACACGAAACCTGTTTGAGGTTAAAGCCCACAGTCTCAGAAAAAAAACGATTGCAAATAAAATTATGATTTGTTTTTATTTAGGCATTTATTCGTTTTTTTTAGAATGCTTCACATTCAAGTCATTCAACAAACATTTTTTACCAAATTCTTCCTTCAAACGACATTTGATGCTAGAAATATATTTTTTGTCCGTTGCATGTTTTTGCATATGTTTGCAGATTGGCCGCCGCGTTGCATAAGCGAGTGGGCGATTTCCAATCCACTCCTGCGCAGCCTATATACCTACATAGGCGCACAGAATATAACACATCAGAAGGTTCTCTCTTTTGATATTCACGCACACCGCCTAAGAATTGTATGTTATTGGTTATTTGTGTAAAATACGCGCCTATGCGTCTCTTGGAGAGGCTACGAACGCCCGTCGATTCTTGCCGAAAAATAGTGGAAGGCGGCGCAGTGGCTCGTGGTGCCTGAGCCCGTCTCAAACAGAAAGAATAGTGTCTAAGAAATGCATGCCTTCATACCCGCATCACTAGGTGTCGTTACAGAAAGCGTGATAGCTCGGATGCATGAAAAATAGTCATACACATCAAGTGCACAATATCAAAATGCCATGTCAAGGGCAGAACGTATGTAGGCTCAAAATTAATACATACACCTTATGTATGCACCAGTATATATTCCGTGAATAAATGATTATGAAGCTAATTTGTACTTGGTCAGATAAAAAAGGGGAGGTGTAAAGATAGCTGTACCTTCTTGGTCACGTCAAGGAAAGAGACGCGAAAGGTCGCCGATCAAATGGACCGATGCAACGAAGGAAGCTTACCAGTCAAATATACCTAAATATAATTATTTAAAAAAGTTAAAATAGACTATTACCCGTTGCGGCTAGAAAAATAAAAAGAAGAAAACTTTACCAATCAATGGCGTTGTACGGCTGACATCACTACGTTGCATCGCGTTTTAAAAAAATATCTGGAATAATGGGGTTATTTTTAGAGAACTCACTTTTAATACAATGGAGGTTAACAAAATAAAGTATTAACTAAAACAATTAAAACATCTCACACTCTCTGTATTATGCTTATTGAATAATACAGAGAGTTCGTAAATGACACGGTGACGCTACTTATGTATACATGTAGCATTGTAAATACACAAAATGTTCATAATTACGTAACACTCGACGACCTTAAGAGCGTAAGCTATACTTAAAGATGCGTTAACCCTGCCGGTGTATTTGAAACTTAACTCAAAATACACAATACCACAACACCCCAATCGACTTATTACGACAAAGAGCTATTCATCATATACTTATTTGTGTTTTCTTTTTTCTTTACGTTTTTAATGATTCTGCACCAAATGCTAGTTTCTTTTTGGCCCTATAGATGACTGGTAGAGAATGAATAGTTAGAATGCCTTATGGCGTTAAATCCACCATTTTTACCTACTATTTTGTACCTACTGTGTAACTTTAAATAAATAATACTTACACTAACTCGATACCACTCAATTTCAAATGGAATTAATGTCATAAAAACTGACACTTTATGCTCTCGCGGTTTGTACACGTAATTAATGTAAGCCCTTCGAATTGTTAGATTATGAAGATAAATAGGGAATATCATGAAAACTGATTCACAATACCTAATAAATAATCCAGATGTCACGAACTTACGTACTACCACTTTTATTGAATTTTTCCTGAACGTATTATGATATTGTAATTTTGTAATGTAGTAATAAAATGTACGTACAATGTACATCTTCATAATTATATTCATTAGGAATTTAGGACACAGCTCAGAATCCTCTAATACTTTAGCGGTTTTATTTGACAATATTGTTCTAAATGGCCGTAAAATGCAAGACAAATAAGATACAAACTCCGCCGAACAAGCAAATGGTCTTTATAACAGCATGAAAGACGTGATTTGCAGACAAATGCCAAAATTCACAGAAACCGGTGCATTTGCAAAAAAATGCGTTTATCCGGCTCGAACGACCAATATAAAGGACACCTTATACATGATTTGTCGCTTTAAATTCTCGAAATAGAGCTATTGAAGTCAATATTATGGTACAAAAATACCTTTTCACTATATGTTTTTTGTACTTACAAACAGTCACTTGCACAGTGACTTAACTAGACATATTTCTTAAAAAATATCACGATTTTAGTTTTATTTAACACCAAGTGCGAAAACATTGCTATAAATATTTTATTTATAAAGCAAAACATCTTCTCGTACTTTAGTCGTAAAACCGTAGGCGCTTTGTTAGAAATGATTAATGGTATAGCCACATGACAAATTTAAATGTAATGTAGCCTTTTGATTCAAAACGAACAGATTTTTGATAACATCTGATACAGCAGGGCCATCCACACAATGGTACCCTTACTCGAATTGAGTCAGGGAAATAAGAAGGGTATTTTTTTTTCTCCTTCGCATGAGAGAAGCTATATAATACCGCGTTCGGTTACGAGACAATCAAGCTTAAAAACTTTACAAGAACTGATATATCCATCGATGTCATTTTAGTAGTAAAAACTGAACAGTAAAGATATCCTACGACATTTGGTTCGGTTATGACACAGTAAAACTCGAAAACTTCATACAAACCAATTTAATTATCGCCAAAAATTCATAAACGGATTAAAACTAGGATACGTCCACTGCCTCCTAGACTGCGGCAAATCAAATTGCATTTTGTTGAACCACGGCTGAAATGCGTAATATTGATTCTGATCAGGCCATTGTTGCCACTGTCTGGCTGGTTCCCGCATTGACCAGGAGTTCTCCACTGGCCAGCTGAATCCAGGATCGATGTAACCTGCTTGAGCTGATGAGGAAACCCCTAGAGCGCCTGGATGAACTTGAACACTCCCTGCCGCGTATTTGCCATCGATTGCTTTGGTGAATGTGAGAGGATTGTAATACCCATCTCCTGTACTGGAGACGCGGCCGTCGGGGGTGTAGAAGTGGACGCCGCCTGTGGACGATATTCGGCCGTTCCTGGACGTGACCCCTGCGACAGATGCCACGCCGTATATGGGGTTGGGATCATAGTCCGATTGGCGTTCTTGTCTGTAGTTGCTGGTCGTTTCTTCTGAAAGCAGATTTCGTAAATAAATGTATGATTTATGTTCAAAGATGAAACTGTGAAGAATGTTTAGGTAATAGGGGTATTAATTTCGAATACCCCATTACTCCCTTTAGTAACTATTTGGAAATATAAGTAAATGACTGTCTGATTCATATTCCTCAAGTCTCATTTCACCCAATAACATAAAAAACTAATCCATGATTAAGATTATTGTCGCGCAAATAATACTGTCCGAGTCAGACTGGGCCGTAACCTAGAACTTCAGAAAAAAACTATTAAAGCGTTACTAATAAAAAAATTGCAATACGATCAAGATAATCTAAATAGCACTTAGCACGCAGTTAGGACATAGAGCAATTTATCTATGTCCTAACTGTGTGCTAAGTGCCATTTAGATATCCAGCTTTGTAACGCGGGTAGATGATAGTGAGTAATTATAATTAAGGACCAGGACCAGAAGGGCTACTCGGTTGTTCGAAATTCGACCTAGTGCTATCCCACTCAGTTAAAAGTATAGTTTGACAGGAGAACGAGAGCGATAAAAAACATATTTTGTGACATACCTGCACTCGTCGTGACGACCACAAACGCAATCAAATTGAGCAGAATCACAAGTCTCACCATGGTGCCAAGCTGGAGCCTAATGCAGCCCACTCGCCGCATCCCCAACTTATATGTATCCCAGATAAAATTACAAGTTTTGTTTAATAACATTTAAAACGGTTCTTAATAAATATTGATGGAGAACGTTGGCAGCTCAATTTCCTATTCACGGCGCGACGTGTATAATTTCTCCGCCATTATGTTTCTGACGTGAACCATTAACTAATATAAACAGACTATAAAAACTGTAATGGTGTTCTAATACCAGCAATTGTTTAAAGTAATTATTTGGATTATTGATTGGTGTGAAGATCAATAAATTGGCATAACTGTTCATGGAGATGAAAGATTGTGCGGCGAAAAGTCGCCTACTTGCTTGTGGCCTGGGTTGCTAGGTTGAAATGATAAATAACTAGTTTTTGGTGTGGCTGTAATTGGCGATGTTTTATACATCATACACTTTATAGTGTCTTGAGATAAAGCATCGTGTTAATAAAAGAAATTGTTCAGATTTATGACTGATTGCAAAATGCTTATTGATGTTTTGATGTGAATTTATATACATGACACGCGATGGGAGACGTTCGCCAGGAAGATTGGCTAATAAGGGAGGCCTCTGCACATCAGCAGGTTACATACTCAAACTGCAAACAAAGACAAAAAATAGGAACCGTGCAGTCTAATAATGATTCCTCTAAACACGGACGAAGTTGTGGGCGCCTTCTAGTACCCATATAAAGTATCGACTCAAGTTAAGCAGCAGACAGACATGTTGAAAGAGTAAGGGTCCCTCGTTAGGACTACAGAACCCCAAAAATTATACCGTATTTACGAGCCAACTAATTGGATGCGACAAAAGACACATTTAACTTAATATAAAAAGAGCCGAAACGCTGTCTACACCAATTATGTAGTTAGTCACGTGGATCATTATATTTTATCGAAAAAAACCTAAGTTGGAAAGTATATATTCTCAGAAAAAAAACGATTGCAAATAAAATTATGATTTGTTTTTATTTAGGCATTTATTCGTTTTTTTTAGAATGCTTCACATTCAAGTCATTCAACAAACATTTTTTACCAAATTCTTCCTTCAAACGACATTTGATGCTAGAAATATATTTTTTGTCCGTTGCATGTTTTTGCATATGTTTGCAGATTGGCCGCCGCGTTGCATAAGCGAGTGGGCGATTTCCAATCCACTCCTGCGCAGCCTATATACCTACATAGGCGCACAGAATATAACACATCAGAAGGTTCTCTCTTTTGATATTCACGCACACCGCCTAAGAATTGTATGTTATTGGTTATTTGTGTAAAATACGCGCCTATGCGTCTCTTGGAGAGGCTACGAACGCCCGTCGATTCTTGCCGAAAAATAGTGGAAGGCGGCGCAGTGGCTCGTGGTGCCTGAGCCCGTCTCAAACAGAAAGAATAGTGTCTAAGAAATGCATGCCTTCATACCCGCATCACTAGGTGTCGTTACAGAAAGCGTGATAGCTCGGATGCATGAAAAATAGTCATACACATCAAGTGCACAATATCAAAATGCCATGTCAAGGGCAGAACGTATGTAGGCTCAAAATTAATACATACACCTTATGTATGCACCAGTATATATTCCGTGAATAAATGATTATGAAGCTAATTTGTACTTGGTCAGATAAAAAAGGGGAGGTGTAAAGATAGCTGTACCTTCTTGGTCACGTCAAGGAAAGAGACGCGAAAGGTCGCCGATCAAATGGACCGATGCAACGAAGGAAGCTTACCAGTCAAATATACCTAAATATAATTATTTAAAAAAGTTAAAATAGACTATTACCCGTTGCGGCTAGAAAAATAAAAAGAAGAAAACTTTACCAATCAATGGCGTTGTACGGCTGACATCACTACGTTGCATCGCGTTTTAAAAAAATATCTGGAATAATGGGGTTATTTTTAGAGAACTCACTTTTAATACAATGGAGGTTAACAAAATAAAGTATTAACTAAAACAATTAAAACATCTCACACTCTCTGTATTATGCTTATTGAATAATACAGAGAGTTCATGTATGTATACATGTAGCATTGTAAATACACAAAATGTTCATAATTACGTAACACTCGACGACCTTAAGAGCGTAAGCTATACTTAAAGATGCGTTAACCCTGCCGGTGTATTTGAAACTTAACTCAAAATACACAATACCACAACACCCCAATCGACTTATTACGACAAAGAGCTATTCATCATATACTTATTTGTGTTTTCTTTTTTCTTTACGTTTTTAATGATTCTGCACCAAATGCTAGTTTCTTTTTGGCCCTATAGATGACTGGTAGAGAATGAATAGTTAGAATGCCTTATGGCGTTAAATCCACCATTTTTACCTACTATTTTGTACCTACTGTGTAACTTTAAATAAATAATACTTACACTAACTCGATACCACTCAATTTCAAATGGAATTAATGTCATAAAAACTGACACTTTATGCTCTCGCGGTTTGTACACGTAATTAATGTAAGCCCTTCGAATTGTTAGATTATGAAGATAAATAGGGAATATCATGAAAACTGATTCACAATACCTAATAAATAATCCAGATGTCACGAACTTACGTACTACCACTTTTATTGAATTTTTCCTGAACGTATTATGATATTGTAATTTTGTAATGTAGTAATAAAATGTACGTACAATGTACATCTTCATAATTATATTCATTAGGAATTTAGGACACAGCTCAGAATCCTCTAATACTTTAGCGGTTTTATTTGACAATATTGTTCTAAATGGCCGTAAAATGCAAGACAAATAAGATACAAACTCCGCCGAACAAGCAAATGGTCTTTATAACAGCATGAAAGACGTGATTTGCAGACAAATGCCAAAATTCACAGAAACCGGTGCATTTGCAAAAAAATGCGTTTATCCGGCTCGAACGACCAATATAAAGGACACCTTATACATGATTTGTCGCTTTAAATTCTCGAAATAGAGCTATTGAAGTCAATATTATGGTACAAAAATACCTTTTCACTATATGTTTTTTGTACTTACAAACAGTCACTTGCACAGTGACTTAACTAGACATATTTCTTAAAAAATATCACGATTTTAGTTTTATTTAACACCAAGTGCGAAAACATTGCTATAAATATTTTATTTATAAAGCAAAACATCTTCTCGTACTTTAGTCGTAAAACCGTAGGCGCTTTGTTAGAAATGATTAATGGTATAGCCACATGACAAATTTAAATGTAATGTAGCCTTTTGATTCAAAACGAACAGATTTTTGATAACATCTGATACAGCAGGGCCATCCACACAATGGTACCCTTACTCGAATTGAGTCAGGGAAATAAGAAGGGTATTTTTTTTTCTCCTTCGCATGAGAGAAGCTATATAATACCGCGTTCGGTTACGAGACAATCAAGCTTAAAAACTTTACAAGAACTGATATATCCATCGATGTCATTTTAGTAGTAAAAACTGAACAGTAAAGATATCCTACGACATTTGGTTCGGTTATGACACAGTAAAACTCGAAAACTTCATACAAACCAATTTAATTATCGCCAAAAATTCATAAACGGATTAAAACTAGGATACGTCCACTGCCTCCTAGACTGCGGCAAATCAAATTGCATTTTGTTGAACCACGGCTGAAATGCGTAATATTGATTCTGATCAGGCCATTGTTGCCACTGTCTGGCTGGTTCCCGCATTGACCAGGAGTTCTCCACTGGCCAGCTGAATCCAGGATCGATGTAACCTGCTTGAGCTGATGAGGAAACCCCTAGAGCGCCTGGATGAACTTGAACACTCCCTGCCGCGTATTTGCCATCGATTGCTTTGGTGAATGTGAGAGGATTGTAATACCCATCTCCTGTACTGGAGACGCGGCCGTCGGGGGTGTAGAAGTGGACGCCGCCTGTGGACGATATTCGGCCGTTCCTGGACGTGACCCCTGCGACAGATGCCACGCCGTATATGGGGTTGGGATCATAGTCCGATTGGCGTTCTTGTCTGTAGTTGCTGGTCGTTTCTTCTGAAAGCAGATTTCGTAAATAAATGTATGATTTATGTTCAAAGATGAAACTGTGAAGAATGTTTAGGTAATAGGGGTATTAATTTCGAATACCCCATTACTCCCTTTAGTAACTATTTGGAAATATAAGTAAATGACTGTCTGATTCATATTCCTCAAGTCTCATTTCACCCAATAACATAAAAAACTAATCCATGATTAAGATTATTGTCGCGCAAATAATACTGTCCGAGTCAGACTGGGCCGTAACCTAGAACTTCAGAAAAAAACTATTAAAGCGTTACTAATAAAAAAATTGCAATACGATCAAGATAATCTAAATAGCACTTAGCACGCAGTTAGGACATAGAGCAATTTATCTATGTCCTAACTGTGTGCTAAGTGCCATTTAGATATCCAGCTTTGTAACGCGGGTAGATGATAGTGAGTAATTATAATTAAGGACCAGGACCAGAAGGGCTACTCGGTTGTTCGAAATTCGACCTAGTGCTATCCCACTCAGTTAAAAGTATAGTTTGACAGGAGAACGAGAGCGATAAAAAACATATTTTGTGACATACCTGCACTCGTCGTGACGACCACAAACGCAATCAAATTGAGCAGAATCACAAGTCTCACCATGGTGCCAAGCTGGAGCCTAATGCAGCCCACTCGCCGCATCCCCAACTTATATGTATCCCAGATAAAATTACAAGTTTTGTTTAATAACATTTAAAACGGTTCTTAATAAATATTGATGGAGAACGTTGGCAGCTCAATTTCCTATTCACGGCGCGACGTGTATAATTTCTCCGCCATTATGTTTCTGACGTGAACCATTAACTAATATAAACAGACTATAAAAACTGTAATGGTGTTCTAATACCAGCAATTGTTTAAAGTAATTATTTGGATTATTGATTGGTGTGAAGATCAATAAATTGGCATAACTGTTCATGGAGATGAAAGATTGTGCGGCGAAAAGTCGCCTACTTGCTTGTGGCCTGGGTTGCTAGGTTGAAATGATAAATAACTAGTTTTTGGTGTGGCTGTAATTGGCGATGTTTTATACATCATACACTTTATAGTGTCTTGAGATAAAGCATCGTGTTAATAAAAGAAATTGTTCAGATTTATGACTGATTGCAAAATGCTTATTGATGTTTTGATGTGAATTTATATACATGACACGCGATGGGAGACGTTCGCCAGGAAGATTGGCTAATAAGGGAGGCCTCTGCACATCAGCAGGTTACATACTCAAACTGCAAACAAAGACAAAAAATAGGAACCGTGCAGTCTAATAATGATTCCTCTAAACACGGACGA
This sequence comes from Apotomis betuletana, assembly GCA_932273695.1. Classification (NCBI taxonomy): domain Eukaryota; kingdom Metazoa; phylum Arthropoda; class Insecta; order Lepidoptera; family Tortricidae; genus Apotomis; species Apotomis betuletana. The sequence goes on from OW026301.1 coordinate 25,811,736, forward strand.
AGTTGTGGGCGCCTTCTAGTACCCATATAAAGTATCGACTCAAGTTAAGCAGCAGACAGACATGTTGAAAGAGTAAGGGTCCCTCGTTAGGACTACAGAACCCCAAAAATTATACCGTATTTACGAGCCAACTAATTGGATGCGACAAAAGACACATTTAACTTAATATAAAAAGAGCCGAAACGCTGTCTACACCAATTATGTAGTTAGTCACGTGGATCATTATATTTTATCGAAAAAAACCTAAGTTGGAAAGTATATAAATAAGAAGTTTTACATATTTTTCCACTTTTATGTAAATTTATTTTAGACAACAAGCATGAAAACGTAAATTGTTGACAAAAACTAATTTACATTAATGAAGAGAATGTTTAAATTATGTGTCACGAGTCACAAGTGAAATTAAATTATGTTTTAGGCCAGCTAATAAACAATTTATAGCAAAAAAGTAGCCTTAGGGGTTCATATGAATTTTTAAACGATTTTGCTTTCTAGTTAGTAAAATATATAACACTAATAAATAGAGGTATCACAGCATCAATTATATAGGACTATAATATGAGTTTTTCATATTGGTCATTCAACAAGGTGCCTTGTTGAGATGAACTCGTACTATCGAAGGCCTCCCCTGCGGGTCGGCCTCCGAAATTTACTCGTTCATCTATTTCTTACTTTACAGCCTCTACAACAATATACTACAGCCCAGCAGGCCCACGCCATATTGCGGATTTTTAGTGGTACTAATTTATTTTCTCAAACATCCAAGGAAATGTCGTTCTTATGATCGTGGTAATAGAACGCGAAATACGTCTTTGTATAGCAATTGTTGAAGATTCGTTCTAATTTCAAATTAGAACGATATAAAGGAATTTCATACAACATTATTGGCCGTAGCCAACAAAGAGATTGTCTTTTGTTTCAGTGGGGTTTATTTCTTTTATTAATAATCTATGGCATACTGCCAATAAAAAAAAACATAGTTTGTGCATGTATATTTACGTTTTATTTCTTATATTTAACTAGATTATTCAATTCGATTAAATCAGATATTCAATAAAATAAACAAGGAATCACGTTTATTGTTAAAAATATAACAATATCTAATTAATAAGGTGTTGTCATTTTTTAATAAATAGAATCATCTTAACATTTGGTGGTAAAAACATTGACCCGAACAGCTATAAAAAATAAATTTGTTTTTTTTTATTAAATTTGAAATAAATTTGTTTTTATATGAATATATAAGTTGAACATTTGTATTATTTCCTTGGATTTATTTGAGAAAAGCACTATACAAGCCTCGGCGCGAACAGGGATTATCGGCCTCGTATCTCTAGATGGCCTCGTTATCACTCGGCCATCTATTACTACTCGGCCAATAATTCCCTATTTCGCGGCCTCTGCAGTAATGTACTATTTACTGGCAACGACAAATTTTTGGTGACTGACATTGAAAGTCGGGGAATGTCACTGATGTAAACAAAGAGGAAACAGGACTAAATATTCCGTAAATTTCAAGTATTTTTTGCATAATAAAGCCAAAACGTGGCCAAAACTATCCAGTCATGAAAGTCAAGTTTTTTTTTCAATATTATTCAGTATTTATTTCGCAAGAAGAATGAAGGATTGAGGAGCATTCCTGTAAACAATGTTTTGAATTTGGTTAATTTTAAATCCTTGACAAATCGCTAATGACGTTTAATGATGTATGGCGTATGCATATTATTGCCATAATATGAAAGCTGTTTGTAGCGCCACTATCCCTGGGCCGGACCGAAGCTTGTTGGACTATACCTACTTACAGGCAATTGCTCTCCAATAATTCGTATTTAACTATTACTGTTCTATTAAGTTATAGGTACGATGGTATAAATAACTCGATAGTGTTTTTAGGGTTCCGTTAAAAACGGGACCCTATTATATTATACTATTATACTAAGACTCCACTGTCCGTCCGTCTGTCTATCTGCCTGTCACGAGGCTGTATCTCATGAACAGACATTTGAAAATTTCACAGATGATGTATTGTTGTTGCCGCTATAACAACAAATAGTAAAAACAGAATAAAATAAATATTTAAGTGAAGCTACCATACCATACGATATGACATACGTGATTTTTTGCCGATATAATACTTTGCTACTGCCGAGATTTTTTCTATTGTCATACAGTGTGTCGTTGAATTAGGGCCTAGGTCGTGGTGAAAGGACCTACCTACACTGCGATATTAAGGTATTAAAGTTAGAAGACTCATTGTGATGCTCTGCTGGTTGGGGGTTCCAGAGCCTCGAACATCGCCGCAAAGTTGCCAGCTTATCGGGATTATTATATTGGATATATTTTGGAGAGTGTGCGCTGGAATTGCGTCCGCCATCTCCGTTTACCACTTATTCGCACGAAGCGATTTCCTTCATCATTTCTAATGCGAACCACTAAGGAATGGAACTCGCTCCCATCGTGTGTATTTCCTGAAAATTATAAGTTAGGTCTCTTTAAGACAAGAGTGAATAGGCTGTTGCTGAACCAGCGAACTTTATCTTTGACCACGTAGTTACTTACCATCAGGTGTTACTGAGGTCAATCGCTGGTCAGTTTATAAATAAAGACTTTATTCCTCGGCCGGACCCTTCAGCCCCCGACCAGAAGTTGGACTTATGACCCCTTTTAAAACCAAAAGCTTAAGATTAATATGATAAACTTAGTTTTATTCGGCCTGTTCCAACAGACTAGGGAATTTGTATGTTGCGATGTGATCTATGAGCTCAGTTATTTATGAACCGGCTCTGAAAATATTTTTACAAGCCTTGATATAGTATCTCTTGTCTCGGTATCTATCTGTAATCCGCCCTAGAGCCCTTTAAAGTAAGTTGAGGAGAGGCTTATGTAGTAGTACGTTTCTTGCAAATCATTTTAATCCCATTCTTAATTAATTAAGGTGTTTTGCAGTTCATTGACCCAGGTAATAGCTTCGATCACGACCAAGCTGAACTGTCTAACAGTACGGCGGTTATTTTTATTGCTCTTAACAGTTAAAGCGCCTACGTACAGACAAACACTCGTAATTATCGTGATAGTAGGGCTCTCACAGTAATTTTCGCAAGGATATCCAGCTACAACGCCATTTTGAACATTAATAAGTTTACCTTAAGAAATATTTCTGGGTGTACCTTTTATTTTAGTGGCTGTTCTTGAATACTTTTTTTTAAATTAGACTTCTGAGGGTTCATTGGCTTCGTCATCTTATTATTAGGTAATGACCGACATTAAATAGCGTATATAAGACGGTGGAATGAGTTACATCTTCATATTGAAACGTGCACGAGGCTGGAGCATTTTGCAGTCATGTCTGGATCGAAATTGCTATGTTTATTCGCCACTTTTTCTATCGTGGCGGCTATTCCTATTGTGCTGAAAGGTATGTCGTATCTATTGTTCCTTTTTATTGGAATACGTGTCTAATATCCTTCAAGTCCTATAATTTCTGTGCCACGTCTCAATAGCAAAAAGTCATCATAATTATAAACAAGAAGCTGAGGCAATCTAAAAGTTTTACAATCGTTCATGTTTCAGGGTCGTCACCATCAGGTGAAACTGTCATCGCCATATCGTCATCCGACCCCAACGTCGAGAAGTATCTAACATTTAATTTCCCAAACAACCCGGAGACCACAGAAGACACCACGTATAACCCTAAAGACCCGGCAGATGTTTTCCATAAGACCTTCAGTACTGCTGTTGCTGGAACCAACACTTCAACAGGCCGGAACTTTGGATCTTTCAACCCTTTCTTTTTCCCATTTTTCAATTTCCCTTTTAATTTTGAGGGTCTTGGTTCCAGAAACTTTGGACCTAATTGGGTGAGAGGCACTGAGAGCTTTGAGCCCATGGGTAATGGTGAAATGAAGACTGTTACTGCCATCAATGACAATGGCCATGTGTATGGAAAAGTCAAAACGGTTACTTATGATAATGCTAAGAGTAGGGAAAGCAGGTAATTAAGCTAGTCTCATAATGTACTTCACCTGTGATGTGTTGTGTTGTGTATGATTCTTGGTATTAGATTAGAGAGTAAGAAAATTAGAAGGCATTTTGAACTGACTGGACGTACATATACTTAGTAGATATAGTATATGTAGAAAGAAGAGACCTAAGGTTATAAAATAAAAATATATTTAAGAACTAAGAGTTTTATTGACTTGATTTACACGCAATCACATAAAAGACATTGAGACAAGTGTAACAGTCGTCTCAATGTCTTTTCATAATAACAACCCCACGCGATTAGTAGAAACCGTTGTTAACGGCGTGAGACTGTGCTGCCTGGATTCCTGGGGCGTTGATGCTGGAGGCTCCGCTGTGCTGAACGGCACCGCCATGTTGCTGCATAGCCTGAGCCGTGCTGGCTCTGTATCCTCCATTGTTCTGAGCAGCTGACACGGCAGATCCGAAGTTTCCATAGCCATTGTGAGTCTGAGCCGTGGACATGGCAGAGCCGTAGTTCCCAGCCTGCTCTGAAGCAGACACGGCAGAACCGTAGTCCATTCCATTGTTGTGAGCTGCGGAAACAGCGGACTCGTAACCCAAGCCCCTCACGTTTTGAGCGGACGACACGGCTGACTGATACCGAGGTCCGTTGTTCTGAACAGCGGAGGTTGCTGATCCATATTGGAGACCGTTTTGAGTTTGGGCGGAAGATACGGCTGATCCGTAGTTGCCGCCGTAGTTTTGAGCTGAGGAGACGGCGGAGCCGAAAGTGTTGCGGATTCCAGTGTTGTAAGGATAGGGGGAAGGTCCAGCGTTGGCCATGCCGACGCCGCTGGCGTAGTTGCCGTTGCTGCCCATGCCGGCGCCGTAGGCCTGCGCGTTGCCGCTCTGGAAGGAGGCGCCCATGCCGGTGGAGTGGCTGATGCCACCGATGTTGCTGCTGAAGCCGCTACCGAAGCCGAAGGCTACGTTGGGGGAGCGTCCGATGCGCATCACTACTCCGGGGCCATATTCGCCTGGATGAAGAAATAATAGGAGGTGATTAGTACGCATAGGTAAATTGCAATTTTTTGTAAATATGTACAAATTATTTTGAGTTCTTTGGTTTACGAGTACATGTTACAATTAAAAACTGCTCTGTGCGTCAAATATTGTTTCCATAATTTTACGAAAACATTTAGTTAAAGCCTGACCAGAAATATATGAGGATTGTCAAGAGGGAGCAATTTACAAGATTTATATGGCAACAATTTTGCAACCAATCGCAACACACTATAATGACCTCAGTTTAAATACCTGTCAGTTCCTATGGTAACCTCGTAATATTATTTTAATGGAATGCACTCTTTTACCGACTGTTTTTTGTGTAGTAGACACGTGTACACGTTATTTATAATTTCACGTCCACGACTGAATGGTTTTCAGCATTTTCTTTGGGTATTTTTAAATATTTGTCTTTTAAAGACACCAGCACGAATGACATTGACATTGTTGACAACCATCATAAAATCATTGCCAGTGTAAGAAATTAGTTCCAGTGAAATTCCGCAATATGGCGCACCCTCATATATTTCTGGTCAGGCTTTAATTGTATATGATTCATAGATTTTTTCACGTTGAAATAAGGTTTATATCTGTTTTAGATAGACAGTAGTAGTGTGTAGTGGCTCGCACTAAAAAAGTTATACAACGTGTCCAAAACGCTTGCGCACGGTTTTGTTTTCCCATTCCTCCTCGATCACACGTAACTCCGCATCTTATCAATAATAAGTTATTGAATATGAGCGCACGACGTAACCTCCACTTCGCCACTCTTCTTTTTGGTATTTACCGCAGCAAGAAGCCCAAGTACCTATTTGATAAGCTAACATTTTCACAACGGCAGATTAGACACAGCTCCAGATTAATATGTCCGAGGCACAGTACTGCAGCATTTCGTGGCAGCTTTCGGTATGCCGCTACGAAATGTTGGAACAATCTTCCACCACCTATTAAGGATTGTAAATTAATTAGTCTCTTTAAAATTAAACTTAAAAAACATGTTCTAGACTCTCAAAGTACTGCTGCCTCGAAATAGATTGCTGATATGTATAAATCCACCGTCAAAAAATCAACCGCCTACCTACATTATAAAAAATATATATTAACTCCGAAATAATGTATCGTAATATTTTTTATTTCTATTCTAACATATAGGTACCTATTCATATATATACATAATAATAATAAATTAAGAATAATAAAAGTTACTTGCTTCGTTTTCGTGTTTGATACAAGTCGCTCAGTATGCTGTCCCGCGAAACCGTCCCTCTGGCTCCACAGAAAACCAGCGCCGTGGGCATTGCTATACCTAGCAAAGCCAACAGCATTGCTGAGTGGAGACCATTTCGGATGCACATCTCTTGTACTCTGTCTTTAATACTTAGGTACGTAATATTGTAATTGTAATGATGTGTTATCTTGAATAAAGCTTTTTCTATTCTATTCTAGTTATTCTATAGTACGAAGTACGAGTAGTACCGTTTATTCGATGCTACTTACGCCTTATAGCGTTAAAAGCGATCAACATTATTGTAATAGTAAAATTTCTTTATACAGTATATAATTATAGGGAAATATCGTATTTTCTGTACGCTAGGATAGGATGCACCCTTATTACAATTTAATAAAAAAAATGGGAACTGAAATAACCGATCGCAGTGCACGTATACAACGTAGGCCTAATGTCAGTATCTAATAGGATCTTAGGACTGACTCGACTTAAGGTTAACACGAAAACATCCTACATCTATTTGAAATGTTTAGCTTCAGAGTAATCCCACTTATCTCTTAGAAATCAACTAGCCACTACAGCGTTGAATAGAGACCTCTATAGCTTCTTAGTCTAGGACTCTAGGTACAATTAGTGCACCAGTGAAATATATAACTTGAAACAAGAAATAAACATCTTACCATCAATAATGACAGGCACGGCATTGCAAGCCGCCAGCACTGCAACGAACACTACAATCTTGGCTGCCATTTCTTCTAATTGTTACTAGATTACTACTAGTGCGTACACCTTTCTCCGGTGGATGAAACTGGATGCTGTGTGCTCTCATCCCTGGGCTTATATACGAAGAAAGTTCCCCACTCCGGCTGACCCGGTCACTGTAATCAGTCTGACATCGTAAATAAACTTTGGAACGGTATTAGATGATGCATTGATCAGTTATCGCAAAATTTGGGAGCGTAGCTCGCGAATTGAGGGTCAGGTGGGTCATTTGAAAGTGATTTGAAGTTCCCAGCTCTTTTTTACTTACTATAATAAATATCTGACAACCTCACACAAATCGATCTAGTCCCAAATTAAGCTCAAGAAGGCTTGTGTTATAGGTAATAGGCGACTATGTACATACTTGTATAGATAAATATATACTTAAATACGTAGGACAACCATGACGCAAGCATAAATATTCGAGTTCATCACACAAATATTTGCCCTGGCTGGAATTCGAACCCGGGACCATCGGATCAGTGGCAGCTAGGTGCCCTATAAACAGCGCCAACCGCGTCGTCAAAACTTACAATTTCAGTAAATTATAGTTTAACAGGTTTTTTTAACTGCTGATGGCTGAAATCATTTTGTGCCATGGGCTTAAGGAATACAGTACCATTAAAAAGGTTTTAAGGGACTCGTAAATCCCATGTGCTTAGAAAACGAAGGATAGGTAAGGTAACATGTTGTGTGATGAATAATTAATTGAAAGAGAACTCCGATATACTCGTATGTGTTCGTCCAACTGTTCATTATCGCTATGCGCTAATACTAAACATACTTGTATATCTCGCGGTCAAAAGTCGAGTCGGATCTGCTCTGAATTAGTCAAAAGTGCTTTTGTCGAGTGCCTGCGGTTAAAAGTACTTTTGACTGATAGTAACAGTCAAAAGTAGTACTATTAACCAATGATTTTCAGGCAAAACTACTTTTGACCAACACGCTCAGTCAAAGGCAGTTTTGCCTGTTTTTGTCGGTTAAAAGTCCTTTTGACCAGTTCATACTGTTGACTGCAACATATATAGTATTCATCGTAGTACTCAACATATACCTTAAAAAAATTTAACAAAAAAAGAACCGACTTCAGTTCAGTAAAACTAAAAAGCCAACAATAACCCGTTCAAGTACAGATTACATTTGACTCACCCTTCGAAGTCGATCCCAAACCACTCAGTTCTTATATTTATATATTATAGTTTACGCGAGGTTTGGCACCGACTTCGAAGGGTGAGTCAAATGTAATCTGTACTTGAACGGGTTATTGTTGGCTTTTTAGTTTTACTGAACTGAAGTCGGTTCTTTTTTTGTTAAAAATATTTTTTTTTTTGCTTTTTAGTGATTCGTATACTTTCCTTACACCAAATCCTATTTACTGAATGTAAATTCTTGACTTTATCAATAAATTACCGAAAGCGCCGTACATGTCCCTATAACATTTGAAGAGTTCCCTCGATTTCTCCAAGATTCCATCATCAGATCCCGACTTAGTGCCAACGGGACCAACTCGGAGTTATACCCTTTCGATTAAAAAACAAAAATTAAAATTGGTTCACGATTCTCGGAGATATCGAGTAACATACATAGAAAAAAAAAAAAAAAAAAATATTAGTTCCAATTGAGAACCTCCTCCTTTTTTGAAGTCGGTTAAAAAGGGGTACTTCAAAATGCAGGGGCTATACTTTGGAAAAGTGTTTTTACGCCATATTCTTATTTTTTTACTATCTGTGGCAATTAAACCTACCTTCAACAATGACCTAACCTTTTCCCTCATTTTCTCTGTCGCACTATGAATATTTGCGTTTTTATAATCATTTTAAATCTATCAATAAGCCCCAAATTTTCCTAAAGTAACCCCGGTTTACGGTGGTGGCTTTGATAATTGTACGATATACGACCAAGGAAGTAGTTAAGTATAAGCATGGATTAGGATGTAACCATCCATTTTAGAAATCTGTAATCTTACTATATTCACAAAAACTTGAACAATATGCCTATAAATTTGGTAATAACGAAAATGAGAAAGTTTATGAAACTAGTTTATTTCGGGGTAGTACAGTAATCAACGTACGGCAGTTGATTATAGGCTGTCGTCACTCTCACTTGTTCTTTATTGCCAATTTTGAATTTAGAACACATTTTGATAATCTAATGCGTGTTTGAATGTTGGCAAAAGTACATCTATAGGAACCCTATACGAAAATAAGTATAACACCCACATTGTAAAGGCACGAAAATATGATATGATTTTATTTGTTTTTTATTCCACGTAACTGAGCGACCGTTTCATATAATAATTTGCATAGAGACTTGGACTGGTGAATCAACACAAACGTATAGCTGTTACAAAGGCGAAGGACACGTGAAATTGATATACTTCTTATTTTATTTCTTGTTTAAAGTCTAGGTCGAAAGTATTTGACTCTGTTCCGGAGGTTAGCGATATATAATAATTACTCAATCTTTATACGATAAACTTCGAATAAGTAAATAATTAAGTGTATAGCAAATATACCTACTCTTCTAAATACGTAAGATCAGTAAACTACAAAGAAAAGACGAAAATGTCCTTCAATAGTTTTATTTCATCATCTTAAAACGAATATATCTCTTAAATTAGCAACATAAATTGAAATGACATTTCGTAAGTGTTTCGTAAGTATCGTAATTAGTTTACATTATTACGAGTTTGTCATGTCCATGTCATGGTAATTATTTATTTTTTATCACAGTTGTCTTTAATCATTAAATAAATATTTTCAACAATGCATATAAAGCTTAATTATTTTTTCGACCAGCGAAAGCAAAGGCCCCTGAAAGAGAATACTCGTCTCCGTGAGTTCCTTGAGGTCCTTGAGGTCCTTGAGGTCCTTCAGGTCCGTTGTGATCATTAAAAAGAGCCTGGTCATTCTGCTCTTGCTCGCTAAGGTCATTGTGGTCGTCATGATGAGCAGGATCCTCATGGTTTTGTGCCTCATCATAGTATCCTCCTTGAAATGGCCCTGGGAAGCCATTGCCTCCATTAGCAGCTCCTGGCCCGTAATAGTTCCCATTGAACTGATTGTTGTATGCCCCCTGTCCGTTACCGAAGCCTGGTCTTCCTCCTTGACCCTGATGGTTAGGGTAGCCTCCGTAGCCTCCTTGGTAGCCTCCGTATCCTCCTTGGTAGCCTCCGTATCCTTGATTAGGGTAACCGTTGTTGTATTGATAGTTGTTAGGATAGTATCCATTACTGTAACCGCCACCTCCTGCGCTTGCTGATGATTGCGATTGACTTATGCCAATGTTAATAGCTGGTGGAACTCCTTGGTACCCCTGCTGGTACCCCTGTTGCCCCCCGAAGCCCTGATTCCCACATATCCCGTATTTTCTGCACAACCTCTTTCGGTGACCGCGCGGCTCTCTCACCAAAGCTGGCCCCGATTCCGCGTCTGCAATTTAAAAAGTGTTACATTAAGGGTTATATTACGAACAATCACTAACGGTGCCGATGTGTATCAGTACGCGAATTTATCGAGTCATGACAGGTCGATATTGTAGAACAAGTTTATTATAGTGGATCGCAAGTTAGCCCTCTGGGTAAAAGTCGAACAACGGATCGCTAATCGTGATATCGTGATGTATTTGTAGCTTCCGTGCTCGCATCGGGCAACCTCACACAAACCGACTTAGTCCCAAATTAAGCTCTAGTAAGCTTGTGTTATATGCACTAGACGACGATAAGCAGAATGGACATAGCGGTAAATCTCGTATCACGATTTATCATGGCTTATTAAAGGGAGTATGGCAACAAAAAGCTGTATCAGTTTGAAAGGTTAATGACGCAAGTAACCTTGGCAAAGGGCCGGTCCGAAGTAGCTCACGAAGGCGATAACAAAAAACACTCTTAGAGCAGTCATCTTGTTGCGTTGTGTTAGTTTTTTTGCGGGAGCATATAGTTTTTATAGGTCGGTGCGAGGTCGCCCCCACGCAAATCTGAGGTTCCCACGAGATCGGAAGTTAACATCGCGAATTTGGAAACAATGCTTCGGAAGCGTTCTTCTTTTGGTTTTGGTCGGTGCATATCGCCAGACAATGGGTTCAATATACTGATCGTATATGTAGGTAGATTGGTTTAGCGAGTTGTGTTATTATAAGGAGGTCTAGTATGAAAATGTTATAAAATTTTGGAGATTTAAATTATGTATTTCTTTGATCATTAACAATGAAACGAAATTAATTAATAAGACTATCTAGGTACATATATTTCGCCAATAACTAGTAAACAATGTAGATCACTTAACATCTTAATCATCTTATAGGCGCCTGCGTTCTGTTTTTCTATAAGGTTCATCACTATATCAGTTTTTGAGGAAAAAAAGATATACATAATTTATTTATAGTACCTATTAACAATTTTTAATTGAAGTCTTATATTAGATACACACTTGTTTTTATTAATATAATAATCAGGGGGGGCTTATGATGGTTGCTTTTATCACGTGATAAATAAGTGACAAAGCATCTGTCACTCACACACGTATCTTGTCAAAACGTGACGGATGCTTTGTCACTTATTTATCACGTGATAAACCTGTGTGATAAACGCAACCATCACAGGCCCCCTGAAATTGAATAATAAGGATTTTTTGTGCTTAAATTTGTGAATTTCCCCAATGGAGATAATATTTCCTACACAACATCTCCGGAAAATCCCAAGGTCTGTCGACTCCCATGAAACAATCATATCGGCCAGTGTCATCCACAAGCCCGGAAGCGTCCACTTCCTATTTACTAATAAGTTAATCCGTTTATTAGCGTGTTATTAGCATAAACTGCGAATTTTACTATAAAAGAGCCGGCAAGGCGGCGCGTGGGCGGCGACCCTGCGTGTGCGCAGTGACAGCGACAAAGTACTACGCGAGTATATTTACGTCATGGTCGCGCTCCAAGTTTTGGGTCATTCGATACCCATAAATTGTGAACTTGTATGTAAAATTAACCAGCTTTGCATTACAATCGCCGTGACTGTCGTTCCAGTTCTGAAACAAACACTAGGGGTAAAAGTCACTGTGACTTTTTCTTGCCATTTACGATCGGCAGTTGGTCGTGGCCCTATGTTTTTGGGTCATTCGAGATGCATTTATTTATAAATTGTGGATTAGTTACATTTTAATCGCTATGATTATTGTTCCAGTTTGAAAAAGTAATAAATAACTGTGAAATATCACAGGGACTTTGCCATTTCCATGTCTGCTATTCACATAACGTTGTCTAAGGTAGATACATAATGTATAATGATATTTTGATAATGTTATCATGCTAGTAGGTGACATTATTATAAGTTTCAGACGGAGTTATTTGACAGTTTTACCTAAACTACACCATAAGTAGAGTAAGGTACCTATTACAGTTACCTATATTTTTTGACGGCCGATCACTGTGATTTTCTTACAGTGACTTTATTTTATTATAGGTACCCCACTTGAACGGATATCGTCACTTTTAATAGAATCTCGAGCAGACATAACAATTCACATCACAAGTAATTACAGTCCGTGAGCTGACAGAATGTGACTCGAGTTTTATACCTGTCTCGCTCGCTCTTACGCGATCCAGATAACAGATTAGAACCTTTCAGTTTTCACCCAAATTCGAACACCAATCGGAGAGCCCACCAAAAAAATATTTTATATTTTTATTTTTATAGTTCTTAATAGAGGTGCCTACTACTATTTGATAATTATGGTGTCCACTTTTTAGGGTTCCGTAGTCAACTAGGAATCCTTATAGTTTCGCCATGTCCGTCTGTCTGTCTGTCTGTCCGTCCGCGGCTTAGCTCCGTGATCATTAGTACTAGAAAGCTGAAATTTGGTATGAGTATGTGTATGTATCACGCCAACATAACGGTAAAATAAAAACTAAAAAAAAATCTTTTTTTCGGGTAAGTACCTACCGTACACCTAAAGTGGAGGTGATATTTTTTTTTGTTCCAACACTATAGTGTGTGGGGTGTTGTTGAATAGGTCTTTTAAAAATAATAGGGCTCTTCCGATATCATTTTTTGATAAAGTCAGCAGTTTTGTAACAATTCGCTCCGAAAAAAAAATAGCGTCCCCCCACCACTCTAACTTTTCAACCACGGGTCTAAAAATTATGGAAAAATTTATGAATATGAGGCTTTATAAGTACTTTCAATGAAGACTATATTGAACAAAATCGATCGAACTGCGTTTGATTTTATAGCAAAATTTCATAATTTTCTTTAACATGACGTAAGTGCCGCGCAGTGCCCTTATACTTCGAACGTTACACATATTAGTTAAGTGCCATACTGCATTAAAACATTCCGCTCAATCTGGCGCGTATCACCGATAACTTCCAGAAGGTAATAAGTAATTACAGCTACTTTGGCGTTTACGACCTTTTTGTAGAGCTTGAAATCTTTCTCGTAATTTAAATTAAAAAAAAAAATTCTATTCCATCGGAAATAAGTATGTTACCAATGAACAGGTTTTGTAGGGCTCTGCGAAGGTGGTTAACTGAGCAATGTTTTTACTCGACTCATGACTTCCTTGAAAAAAGTCCTTGTAGATTGAATAGGTACTAATTAATTGAACATTTAGATTACTATTATTATTTCATTGTTGACATATTATTTATTAAATTAATTCTGGCATTTTATTGATGTTAACATACTAAAGTTTATTAAGACATTAAGTCAAAATGTGACATGTTCGCGTTCGTAATTAAGTACTTAATAATAGTTTCAATGTTGTAACTTACACTATAAAATTTGCATGCCGGATTTCCGGCTGAATATGTACCCACCATTCGAAATGTATGATTTACGCCTGTACAACTTCTACATATTCAGCAAATAAATATTTCATTTCATTTCATTTCATTTAAAACCCATTCCAGAACTTCCGATCCGTTCCGATTTATCGGAAGAAAGATCCTAACAATTACACTACACATATGTATTATTCGATTTCATCCGATAAATCGGATCGGATTGGAAGGTCTGGAACGGGTTTAAATCTTTCTCGTAATTTTCGTCTATTGTGAAGGATGAGCAACTACGGAACCCTACACTGAGCGTGGCCCGACATGCTCTTGGCCGGTTTTGTATAGAAAAACACTTCACCGAATGCTTCTAGACAAATATTCTCGGAAGTCATAAATTTTTCAGAAATCTTGAAAATGTAACTCTATAATAGTTTAGGTTAGGTTAGGTTTGTGTTATAACATTCCAAAATATTTTATGGTTTCAGAAAATAAAGCTTTCGACGAAATGAGAATTCAATGAAACATTTCTCTATAAAGCAAGGGTTTACCATGGTTTACCATTTGACATACCTATCTTTATTTCTTAATACTTATTCGCTCACACTGGTATACAAGCTCTTCTAAACTGTAGCCTTGGAGCGGATGAACTTGAACCCGCGGACAGACCTCAATACAGACGTAGAGAGGCGTTATTCGATCGTAAAAATGATTTGCGATCCATTGCGAATGGCGGACAATTTCCAATTGAACTGGTTTCTAGAGATTTCTTTTTTTTTTTGTAATTTATGTCAAGAAATCTATTAGGACGTTTTTTTGAGATTTCACTAAAAAACAATGGTTTCGTTCAAGGCGCGATGTTGAAATACAGACAAAGTCACATCATTTCTACTTGGAAATTATTATTTACCTACCTACTTACAATATTGATATAATTTTACGAAAAAATAAAGAGGAATGATTTTAATACTGCGAATTCTACAACTTTTTATAATACTTTGTTTTTGTCATAAAGAGTTAATGTTTAGGTTACATTTTATTGTGGAACAATGTTAACGTTTAATTTTAAAAACGAATATCAAGCAACCCCATCATTATTCAATATACGTACATAATACCATGTGGGTCCTGTACCTGTAACAGGAGCAAAAAATTAAAACATAGATTTTACTCGTCAAACTAAACAACATTTGTTCTGAAACTTAAAAAAAAATACTGGTTTCATATGTTCATTATTTCAAACAAAGTAAATAGCATTTTCAATGTACGCCGTCCAACATTGACATCGCCTTAGCATTGACATAGCTGTCACTTTACTAAATATCAATTGTTTCGCAATACATACATTGCTTCTTTGAATAAACTTTATTTTACAAGTTTAGTTAAAAGTTGTTTAATAAATGTTGTTCAGTTAGGGGTAGAATCTATGTTTTAATTTGTTGCTCCTGTTACAGGGCCCACCGGGTATATTGATTAAGAATTATTTAATTAAGTTAAGGACAATATAAACAGACATACGTAGAATAAATTAATACCTAGAACTTAATTAAAATTAAATTATAAAAATAACAAGGTTAAAAAGCACCGCTCCCTGTCGTTTCTGGTCCAAAGATGTCCATAACGCTCGCAGCAATCTCACGCTGGATCGCAATGGACAGTCTCTGTACCTGAAACGACTCGGAGCGTCTTCCCCCTTATTATATATTTATTCAATATAATTATATATACAATATAGTATTCTTTTTAAGAATACGCAAGAGACTATTTTGATACGTGGGCGAAGCTGAGCAACGTTACCTAAAACTGAATTTTTGAATAGAAAGAAGCTAAGACTAAATAAACTTAGAAACAATTCCAGTTAAAATATTACAGTTCTTTCAGTCAATATAAAAGTATAGCAATCTCAAATAGATTAGATAGATTCTAGTAACGAACTAAAACCTAGACATGAACCAATCAGGAAGTAATAAATATTCGTACGACATGCTAATAACTAGCCAATATATCTGAAAGTGGTGAGTGATGGCGTGTACTGGCATGTTGTTACCAACAGACATCTAAATGAGTCAGAAATCATCGGACAAGAATAATTGACGGAGTCTCTGTTG
The DNA here is from genome assembly GCA_932273695.1 of Apotomis betuletana. Classification (NCBI taxonomy): domain Eukaryota; kingdom Metazoa; phylum Arthropoda; class Insecta; order Lepidoptera; family Tortricidae; genus Apotomis; species Apotomis betuletana. The sequence continues at coordinate 25,827,630 of OW026301.1, forward strand.
GCGAACACGGGGAGAAGGACTATATACCTATACAGGGTGTCCCAAGACTATGGGACATCAAGGGAAAGTTCCTTAAATATCGTAGACAGGATATTTTGCAGAAAGAAGACTTTATTTTATTTTTAAAAGTTAGTAATTCTGTATTTAAAGATTATCTAAGAATTACTTGCTTCGTCTGGGAATCGAACCGACTTAAATGTGAAAAAAAAATCACCCCTATTTTTATGATGCCAATCGAAAGAATGGACTAAAAATAATAATTCTTCCTAAGTAACATAGTATCTTAAAAGCCAGGAACAACGTAAAATGTTTGAGTCAAATTTCAAGAAAATTATTTATTGCCGACGACGAATAGGTAATTAAGCAAGTAATTCTTGGAAAAACTTTAAATGCAGAATTACTAACTTTCAAAAATAATATAAAGTCTTCTTTCAGCAAAATATCCTATCTACGATATTTAAGGTAGGTACCTACTTTCCCTTGATGTCCCATAGTCTTGGGACACCCGATATATAAATGAGGTACCTACCTATATAGCCTTCATTAACATTATTTAATTGTATAGCATATACAGTGATAACAGACAACTCGAATACCTACTTTAATATTACAAATCACCATTAAGATTCGTTAGCCACTTACCTAATGGCTTCACTTCGCTAAACATTATTATTTTGGCTGACGGCTATTCGTTTTAGATGACACGCTTAATTCCACTGTAAGCAAAAAATATAATTATTAAAAATATAATTAAGACAATTCAGCTCCTGGAATTACTTGTTTAATTTTATTGTTTAAATAATATAAAATAATTTGAACTACTACCTTATCATACTAAATTATTTTGTATGCGTTTCACCCTAAGTTGCTCGTTTTGATAATTAGAACATTTGGTCTGCGGTGCGCTGTTTTCGAGATCTTAGCGAAAAAATCAAAAGTGGGACATTGCGCCCCCTGGGCTCTTGGGCTAGGCGCTCGGACTTTAAGTACGAAGACTGAACAAGTTCCTGAAGAAATCGCTCAGCTTCTCAACACTTCCATTAAAAAATGTTTATATATTAACGAAAAAAAATTAAATTCAATGACTCGAGCGGGATTCGAACCCGCTCCTTCAACGGCCTCCAAAAGCTACCGAGTCGTCTACAGAAATCGAGTATATTTCCATCAGTTCCCTATAATTTATTTTTTTATATGCCTTAGGGTGGCATCCATTACTTCAATTATTAATGCTATAGGAGAAATTTTAATGAAAGAAAACAAAACTCACTTTCAGAACTTTATTAAAAACGTAACAACTTCACAACCCAACTAGCAAAAAAGTCTTAGATTGCGCACTTTATAAGAGTGGTGGGCTTATAGCGCTCTTATAATTGTTTTGCTGATGCTGCTGCTCTTATATTAGCTTTAGATAAGATGGTACGGACTCAAGAACTCTCAGTCTTATTACCTAGTCTCATATATGTATATAAGCGCATTTTATAATACTATTATAAGCCTCTTACTCCTACAACAACATTTACGAAGACTCATTGTACTTGAGAATATCTGTTCTTATAACCACATTCTCTAAGTTGATTTGATTTTATAATGGTCTTGATAAATGTTCTTATAACAATGTCAGTCTAATATCAGCATAACATAAAAGCACTATAAGTGCATACTTTTTGGTCTTCATAAAACTATTATAAGATCAATATAAGATGGTTTGATCTTAAATCGACTTTGGGAACACAATTGTAAGAATAACGTTTAGATAGCCATAATGTTTTGTGAAAAAGAGAGTGCTGTGATTTTAAATTTTGTGTAATAGGCATGGATTACAGAGATTAGAAATAGCATTCCAAATATTAATGTTAAAAAAATTAGTTTTCATGTAGGTTAAGCAAGAAACCCTAAATTAATTCAATATGGCCGTACCACTTGTATTCAGAATGCTAATATTAGCGTAAATGATCTTACAGTAGTCTAATAGTGCGCTGGAAAAATGCAACTATCAAAATGGCACCGTTATCACAACAAATAAAGAAATAAAAAATTATAAGAGGATATTTAAATTGAATATTTGAGTAGGCGCATGAAATTTGAAGTGTAAAACAGGGTCCACTTTACAGTGAATAATATTTTCCAACGTAAAAACTTACCGCGCAACGCAACATAAACACACACCAAGATTTTCACAAACACGTTATTTTATTAAGTTACCGTCACTATTAGGTAATTCATAAACAGTTGTGACAGTAATATTTATTTTTTATTGTCACGCTGCAGTTTCACTCAAGACATACAAGTACCTAATCAAAATAAGCTTGTTTAGGCTCACAAGATTCTAACGTTGGACCAATATGCGTCTATGTGGGCTTACAAAACACTTACGTGAGAGCGATATTAGCCTAAGGCAGCTTAAATTAGTTTTTGCAAGATTACTGTAAATGCAATCAGTATTCAATTAGACTGATATTAGGACGATATAAAGTAGAGTCATTCGGGGTAACAGCACGCGGCGGGTAACAGTACGCGGTGGCCCGATCTCCGACATGGGTGGCGGGGCTGAGGTCTGTGTTTGTAAAACTGAGTGGCGCTAGTGTCGCCGTTTAGGAGCCACGTGCTGCGCCGATGCAATTTTAGCACTGGTCGCGACACGTCGCCGAATACTTGTAGCACCCTTAATTCGTTTAATGTGTGTGCCACAGAAAAGTGTGCTGTGGCTAAATGAATAACTCTGTGCCAGTAAGTTTACTATATTTATATTGTTCATTTATAGTAGTTTTTATGGAAGTTTATCATATTCATAAAACGTAATTAATGTGTGTGTTGTGACTGATCATTTGGTATATTTGCCGATTGGGGTAAGAGTACGAGATTAAAAGTACGCACGCGTAAGTTGCGAATTTATACCCCAAATGAAATAAAAAATTTAAAAATTTTTTTTAATCTTTTGGCATACAGCAAAATGCCGAGAAATTACATAAGTAAGGCCCCACAGCGGACCCTCATCTCAGATGACCAAATAATGAAGGCGAAAAAACTCATGCAAGAAGGGAAAAGTCAAAGACGTGATGCTGAAGAAGTTGGCATTAGTGCGGGCCTTACGAAGGAAGCTAAAATCTACTCAAGTGCCAACATCATTAGGTCGTTTTAAACCTACATTAACCAAAGACCAAGAAGAGCAATTTGTAAAGATATGAACAATAGTTTTATGGTGTTACCAATTATGATTTGAGAAGATTTTCATATTGGTTTGCAACAGCCAATAATATAGAACACCGTTTCGATGATTCAATGCAAGATGGCTGGTCGAGACTAAGTAGAAAGTAACTTAAAAGAAATTCAATTAAACAAAATCTCACTTAAGTTTACGGCAGTCAGCGCCCATCAGCTTGGCCCGAGCAATTGGCTTTAATAAACCTCAAGCTCAAACTTCATATTCATAACTATATAATACAAAGAGTTCTTAGTTTTGCTAATGTTAATGTTTTTTCTATGTTATTTACAAGATTTAATAAATGTTGTTTACTGCCAACCTTAATTTTATTCTCTTAGAAATCTGAATGCGTACGTTTACCCCGCGTGCGTAACTTTACCCTAAGACTTGCGTAATTTTACCCACACGACGGGTCAAGAGTCCGCATTGGGAAAGTTTTCAGTTAAGCCTACGTAGGGCTAAAACTAATTACCATTGATGGTAAATTTCCTTAAATAGTGAAAGTATATTAAACATTCTACTGATTTAATATCATAACGTGCCAATTATCCCATTCTTTATAGGTCTTGGAGACCATTAAAAAAAAAGTGCGTGCTCTTGACCCGAATGACTCTAAATACACTTATAATTTGCGCCCAAATCCAGGCTTATACGATGATATAGGATCAATATAAGAGCGAAAATTTGTAGTCTTTAGACTGTTGTTAGTGCAATTTTGCTGGTTGGGAATTCACATGGATATAGTCATCAGGTACTCATACATAAAATGATGCACATTTTATTAATTAATTAGATTTAGCTTTAGCAATAGCAACGGCGATAGCCTGTCCTGAGTCGCTCTGCGCGTTACTGACAGCGTTACTTGACGATTGGCATGTAGTACAAGGTACCTGGGTCTGCTCTGGTTGAGTATATGCGAGATTCTGATGATTATTTTGATCCTTCTGTTCTTGCACGTAAATGATTTCTTGCCTCGGTGGCGGAGGTGGCCAATATGGTGGCGGTGGAGGCGGAGGGGGGGGCGGATGAGGCCAGAATGGGGGGTGTGGATGATGGTGGTAGTAGTCTGGCGGGCAGTCGGGGTTGTAATCGTAGTATGGAGTCCGCTTCAATCTCTGCGCGGAATGTACGGCATCTTCGCTATCTGAAAAAGACAGTCCATATCATTATTTTAAACCGAAGATGGCTGAATTTATTGACTAACTGGGATTAGACAAGTAAATACTTAAATAACGACTCGGTCAGCTCCATTGCCAACAGTGTCGACGAAGCTAGCCCGGCAAAATAAAATATTGGTGTGACGAGCTCCAACATTTTTGATTCTAAATAATTGCTGTTCTTAATTTCATAAGTTGTAGCATTAGAAATTAAAAGCTGCCTTTAGTGCTTAAAGTTAATTTTAATTTTACTAGTTAGCAGACACTAAATTCGATATCACACTCTTCCAAAGCAAACCCTAATAATACAATTAATGATGAACTACAGAACAAAGAAGCATAATAGTGAAATTAAATCATCGCTTAAAATTAAGGACAAATTGATTAGGATATATCGATGATCATAGTTATTGCTATTCCTCCTAATTATAATTATTTATTTAAATACTTACACTTTACGTCGGCAAGAGAAGTCCCTAGTACTTGTAGCACTAGGATCACAGACACGACTCCTCTCCGCATGTTGCTGATCTAATTTACGTCTTTACCGAAAGATATTACATTTTTATACACCTCATATCTAAACAACAAACATTGCGAGAAAATATCCACGAGTTCCTTATATCATTGCTGCGACAATAACATAAAACTATGATTATAAACCTCAAAACTGTGCAATAAAGTCCTCTTTACTTGCTACCAAATTATGGTCGTCCTAAATGTGCTAATGGGTAACGCATACGCGAAACCACGTTTATCGTTTAAGTACGAATTTTCAGGTGAATCCCACATTTTTGATGTATTTATTTGCGAGCGCCTAGTGTTGTCAATGGCGTAATATTTGGTTGTCGTGTTTGCCGGACTAACCGCAGGTGCAGATGAGAAATGGGTTTTTTGGTATTTTCCATTACATGTGAGCAAAAGCAAATGAATTGGACGTGCGGAGAATGGACATTCGGGGAGTTGGACGAAAAAGACATACTGGACATTTAGGGAATTGGACTTAGGTGACCGAACCCCTCGCATCTTCTCAAAACGTGACGGATGCTTTGTCACTTATTTATCGCGTGATAGAAGCAACCATCATAGGCCCGCTGCTCGCCCGAGCAGCAACTGTCACGTGGGACTCTTCATCGCGAGACAAATATCGCGTATCTCGTTCCTTTTGATAACGTGCGGCCAAATCGGGGTCGGGGAGTCGCTCGACAAACGAAGTAACGGCAATTTTCTCTCTAGCCTGGCTGCTATATGCTGATCATCATCATCTTATCAGCTGATAGACGTGCGTGTATCTAGGTCTCCCCTAAAGTTCTCCAAAACGATCGATCTTGCGCCGCCCTCATCCACTTTCTGCCCGCGATCCTAACCAGATCGTCGGTCCACCTTGTTGGCCCACGCTGCGTCTTCCGGTCCGCTACTCAAAAACCTTTCTGCCCCAACGGCCATCG
>OW026301.1:26438436-26690936 GCA_932273695.1 Apotomis betuletana
AGCGGATACCATGCCTACTTCGCCTGTTTTGTATAAGGGACCAGCAATCCAGTCGCGCAGGCGGCAACAGGTGGGCCGCTGACAACTTGACTCACAAATTCTTTTCAACCCGCATTATTAAAAATTTCGCTTTGTAATAATCTTCTTTTGAGAATGTCGCAGAGTATTCTCGGTTACGAGACATGCGATTTTTATTATTTGGCAATCCGGTTATCCGAATAAGTGAAAAAAGGTGATACCTAATCGTTATTTTTTCTTTGACCATTTTTTTCCCATCATCAGCCAGAAGTCATCCACTGCTGGACGTAGGCCTCCCCTAATTCGCGCCACCATACCTGGTCCTCCGCTTTCCGCATCCATTCGCTTCCTGCGACTCTTTTCAGGTCGTCAATCACCTGGGGGGTGTGACGCACAGGGTATTTTTTCCCGATCAGGTACAATTGTAAATTCTGTGGGTAGTTGCATGATTATTTTAGTAAAGCCTGACCAGAAATATATGAGGATTGTCAAGAGGGCGCAATTTACAAGATTTATATGGCAACAATTTTGCAACCAATCGCAACACACTATAATGACCTCAGTTTAAATACCTGTCAGTTCCTATGGTAACCTCGTAATATTATTTTAATGCAATGCACTCTTTTGCCGACTGTTTTTTGTGTAGTAGACACGTGTACACTTTATTTATAATATCACGTTCACGACTGTGAATGGTTTTCGGCATTTTCTTTGGGTATTTTTCAATATTTGTCTTTTAAAGAAACCAGCACGAATGACATTGACATTGTTGACAACCATCATAAAATCATTGCCAGTGTAAGAAATTAGTTCCAGTGAAATTCCGCAATATGGCACATCCTCATATATTTCTGGTCAGGCTTTAGATATAGGTATAGATAGATTGAGAGTCAATATTGAAGCAAGATCAGGACATTGCTACATAATGTGTGTGAAATATTTAATACATTTGACTTTACAAAAATTATGCAAAACATAGGTACACTTTTGTGCCGGTAGTTAAACATCCGGATCAAATAGATGAATATATATTTTTTTATCGAACTTAATAAGTTTCATACTTTTGGGAAAATTTTAAACTGTTACATCTGAATAAATAAATAAAATTTCCGGCATCGAAAAGTTTGGGGCGTCTCCGACACCTGAAAACTCGTTAATGTTGAAATGGACGAGGGGAAATAAAAGTGAAAGTAAAAGTCGATACGAATTAATTGTCCGTGACAAAGTTTGAGAAGCGGCGCCTTGACAGGCGGTGCCCTAACTTTGTTTTATTTTACCTTCGGAGTCGAAGTGATTTTTTAATTACGTTATAAGTCGAATTGTTCAATTTCTTACGAAGTTGCCCTGCTCTGGCAATGTGAAATAATTTTAAAAAGTTTTTATCCTTTGTAGAGTCAGTTCAGAGAGAATAAAGAACGCTGCCCATCCAATTAATTATTGCCTGATAACAGTGATAACCAAATACTTAGACGGTGCAAATTAGACAATTACTTTGCTAAGTTGACGTTGTTCATCTACTGCCAAAAAAATAACTTATTTCATCAGGTAAGACGAGGCAAGTGCGTGCAAAAATATCGAAAGTACATGTTACTTACACTACTACGGTACTACGACTATGTTTCAACCTACATGTAACAAATACGTACTTAAAACAAAGCTCGTACCTAAGCATAAATCTACAAGCTAGATACGAGGTTTTGAAGAGAAGTGACAGAAATTTTGGTGAGTTTTGGTTGTCACCAGGCGTTATATATACGGATAACTAGCTAAACTAAGGTACTTAGTCGCGTGCTTCTCCCGTGTGGCGCGGTCGTCCCGTCCCGACTTATGTCATAGTAACGCGGCTATGGAGTGTAAAAGGCAGGAGCGGCATCTTCATAACGAAAATGTCCGCTGAAAGATGTAAAAAAAAATGGTGGCGCTAATGTGGCTAAATGCGGCGCTAATGCATCCGGAACGTTGGGCCAAACTATCCATTGAGTGGATACCGCAGGATGGGTACCGGTGCAGAGGCAGACGGAGACGGAGATGGCGGCATGACCTGTACGCATGTGAGAACGTTTGGGAGGAACTTGCTCTTCAGCGAGACGACTGGCGAGAAAGAGGGAAGGCCTTTGCCCAGCAGTGGGGCACACACAAAACAAACAGGCTAGATTTAAAAAAAACATGAGGCTAAAAGTAGTTTTGTTACTTAGCAACGGTTGGTTAATAAATTTTCAATAAAACTTAATTATGCGTTTTTTAGGTTTAAAGATGCATTTATTCTCATAAGAATTTGTACAATTCGCTTACATGAGAACTTAAAACTATTACAAAGTAAGTTTACGTGAAGTCAGCACAAAAAATTTGTTATACACAAACAAAATTTATCCATAACAATCTAATTTAAGTTTGTTAATTGTGCAGGTAAGTATAGTAAAATGTACATTTGTGAAGTTAGCGGGTAGATCCACAGTGAGCACATTGCACAAGCCGCGCACGGAGTAAGATTGTCTAGATGTGGCCAGCATACAACTACGTAGTACAAACTTGACAGAGATTAGATAATTTATGCATTATTTTTTAAATGAATTGAATTTATTAATAGTTTGTGAATAATTAAATAAAGATTATTTCATGTACTACTACTAAATAAGGAACATTGTTTGTGTGCTTTTGTTATATATGTTGAGTACCTATTTAGTATGCGGCTGATGTTGAAATTATGTTTATTCTAACTTAAGTTTAATATTTTTACGGATTGTAATGCCGTGAAATATTTTGAATATTACCAATATTATTTATTAACATTATATATATATATTTTTTTTTCTAATGATGTCGGATAGTAGTTGAGTTTTACTATAATTTATTGCAGTTAGTTTTGTGTTGCATTATGTACAGTTATGTTTTGTTTTAGTTTAGGGTAAAATTGCGCATTTAGTTTTTAATGGTTTAGTTTTTCTACTGTATATACTAAAGAATTATATAGGAATTACTCAGGTCACCCAAAACATTAATATCTTCAATTCGACACAGTTCACTCCTCCTAAAACTTGGAATTTTTTCATACTTTCTTGTTACCTTATTAACTATTATTTACTGCTTACCGCTGGTCACTTTTTGAAATATTCGCATATGAAAGATGCTGGTCCTTCCCTTTTACACTCCACAAACGTGGCAACCAAGAATGTCGCTTCGACTTGACGTGGAAATCGGAATTCACGTCAGGCAACATAAAAATTAATGGCACGACACAGATACTTAATAATAATGAATCCACATGAAAGTGTTGTTATACCAGCCATATTTTTTAAGGGAACACCTTTCCTAGGTTGGGTAAGGCCATCACCGGGAGAAGACTGCCACAGTCCAATAACTAGTGAGCGTCAGGATGGCGGGTGTACATCAACAAATGGAGCTGCGGTATACGTCAGGAGAGTGCTAGCAATGTGCCAAATGTGCGCCAAAATTGGAGCAATGTGTTCTTTAAGCTCCAGAGATATTTAAAAAATAAATGACGCCCGCCATTCTGATGTCAGGTCAGCGGGCGCATTTCCAGTTCTAGCTAATGGCTGCCTACTCAAGGGTGAAAGTACTGCCTTAGGTTAGTGCTCCATTTGTTGATGTACACCCGTCATCCTGACGCTCACAATAACTAACTGTTAGTCTTACCCCATTAGACAATTAACTATGTTAGTCCTTGAAGCAATTTATGAAAAATCAAACTAAAATCATAATCATAAAGCATTACTTCAGCATTTGTAATTTAAAAACCATTTTGGTATGAAGCCGTTGCAAAGAATTTATAGCAAGACTTAAAAGTTTAAGCAAAAATAAAATACGCGTAGAATATTTTTCTTCGATGCAAATGGCAGTTCATCGATAAAATTTCATCCATTGTGGGTGATTCAATAGTAAAGACTTTTATGGTTCTGCCGTCATAAAGTTGTTTCGAAACTAGTAAATAAGTAGTGGCTCTGTGAGCTGAAGACCTGGGGAATCTATCTTTACTCAACTTAAAGCTGAAAATGCTACCTATAGGTTTACGCTTTCAATTCCATTTTGATAAGCTTCGAAATATCGAACCTGCTCACAAAATTACACAAGTATCGGTTGACGAGAACAGTCGGTCTTCCGGATTTACGAAAGTATTTTTGCTCGAGGTGAGACGGAGAAGCTTTGCTCGCGCTCCGCGCTCGCTCGATGAACTAAGTATATTCTGGAAGTAGACTTAAAGGGATTTTTAATTTATATTCTTCCAAGGGCTTGGATATGACACCCGAGCATAACAGCGACACACTACCTACTCTTTATCGCCTGATAAATCCTAACTGACACTTTCCTTTCAATACCGTGCGAGCAAGACAGTTGAGTCGCATTACAAGCGAAGTCGTGGCAAGATATGCTAGCTGCTAGCCCTGTACAGTGTACGTCTATCACAACTGTGACGCGTGACTCCTTGTAGCGCGACAAATACTTACTTACTCCGATAGCTCAGTGACCCAAAATGAGTCTTGGCCTCCGATAAGATTTCGCCACTCCTGAAGATTTAGTGCCGTTTCTAGCCAGTTATCGGCGTTCAACTCCGCCAGATCCACCTCCACTGCATCTCTCCAGCGATATCTGAGCCGGCAGACGAGCCGTCGTCCAGTCGGTCGACCCAGGTATGTCAGAGATTAAATATCTAGGCTGCACCTACACCGATACCAACACCCGAGGGGAGGAGGGGAGGAGGGGAGGAAGAACATCCGCGTGCAGAATTCATTGCGCTGCAGTGCCGCTCTGCATAAGGTGTTGAAGTCCAGGCTTCTCAGGAGGAGCACTAAGATTCGCATATATAAAACGGTCATTAGGCCAATACTAATGTATGGTTGCGAGGCCTGGACTTTAACGCTAAAGGAGGAATATAAGTTACTGGTGGCCGAAAGGAAAGTCTTGCGCTAAATATTCGGCCCAGAGCAAACACCGGATGGAGGATGGAGAGTTCTGAAGAACATCGAACTTGAACACCTTACGGCTGACCCAAATATAATGGGGGAAACTAAAGCGCACCGACTGCGCTGGCTCGGCCACGTGATCCGGATGGGGGATGATCGTGGTGTCAGGAGAGCATACCTGGGCGACAAATACTACCTGTCAGTTTTCTATCAGTACCGTGCGAGCAAGACAGGTGAGTCACGTGACAAACGAAGTCGTCTGCAGCACTGACTCTTTGTCTCACCAAAACTGGCTCACTACGCTCTACGCTACACTAGATATGCAGCACACACTCGACAATTACGTCGCATTTTACACAAATAACTAATAAAATACAGATTTAAGACGGCTTTTCTGAAAACCTTAAGGGAATTTTCTGTAGTATTTTATTCTGTAGCCCTAGCCTAGAAGGAACCTTTCTATTATTAACATGGTTTACACTTGACCAGTTTTAATATTTTTAGGCGCAGTCCTCAGCACGATGCATATTAATATTATGCTAAAATGGATTTGTGCAACAAAGCCGAGAGCTGACAACTTTTTTTATTTTTGTGAAGCGACTGTTGTACTAGGTCGAGTTTTATTTTAAGTCATTTAATTTATTCGTACAGTGCCACGTTAAACGCGGGTTTTCGACAAAAAAAAAATTGCGCAGTAATTTTAGTACTTGTGACATTACCTATTATTATGTACCTACGAGTATATCGTCGTCTAGTACCCATATACAAGCCTTAAGGGTTCGATTCCCGGTCTGTTTTCCATTCCCATTGTTTCTTTGTGCTTTGATCTTTTTATCAATGGTTTAATAAAAAAATCCTTAGTTACTTTGGGTAAGTAATAATAATCTTTATCGACATTGTCCATCAAAGTCCGAACCTAACACAATATTGGACAAAATCTTGATACAGCTGCTAATAGTGCCTAAATAAACACTCAGGAACAATATTAAGTTACTTCTAATACTAGATAGCTGTTCAGACGGACCAACTTACATTTATAGCTGAAGAGTCCTCTCAGTGTTTATAAATGTCAGGGGAGGGTTCGTGCTCGCCGGCACGAGTAAGTTTGTACTATAAATGTCCTCTCGAGAGGGTATATGTCCTTAGGCAACTTTTGACACAAGATTGTAATAAACAAATGAAGTAACTAAACAGGCAAAGTACAATTTTAGACTTGAAGGTGTAGCAGTTTAGATTGTAAATTGAGTGAAATTCCTTTTTGACATAGTTCAGTATGCTTATAAGAGTTATATTCGGTCCTATTGCTTCTACTTTGAAATGTTTAGAGTAATTAAGCATCAGTGATTGCCCACGGCGTTTTACAAATTGCAGGCAATTGGAGACTTTTTCTTTTGAGTTAAAACTGTGTATAAATATTTTATACTTTAATGATCAAGAGCTTCGTTTGTTATTCTCAAGAGTGTGGTCGAGCTGCATTTTTTATTGTGGTCCCATTTTCTTCTAAAATGTATATTGCTCTCGGGTAAAATCTATAATTTTAGTAAGTTTTTCTACGGTCATATTTCTTTTTCGAATTATTTTTTTGAAAAATTTCTACGATAGGTACTCCTACGGTTAGCATAGCAGCTTAAAAAATAATGGTCTAGACAACATTTTAAAAAATTTGAAAAATAAGTATGACCGTAAAAGAACCTTGTAAAAGGCAGATCGCACCGCAACTTCCGATTTAACATTTAGTTAATTTTTTTTATAAATTCTGATACCTTAAGTATTCGAATCAGCTCAGTTTTGAAGCAGAAAACAGGAGAATACGAAACGTCGATTTGGTAATTTTTGTAGGAAAAGTCAGTCCTCTCTGTTGCACCTATGGTTTAGTTGTTGCCGTTGTTGGGCACAGCGCGACAGCGATAGTTAGTTCAAATACCTATTTGCGAAGAAGAGCAGACCTAACTAAAAATAATTAACCCTAAAACGTAAACCTTTCATTATATCGCACTAAAAGTCATTTAATAAATCAAGGACAGTGTGTAATTGTTTAATGTGGTTCATTACGCCACCGATTGAAGGGACGTGGGTCGGCTACAGGCGTCTAGGGTGCCATCGGAAGGTTTTTATTACACAGACTCTTGGAGGATCTTTCATTAACCTAATTACACTACTACATGCTTTTATTTTTCTTTTCCATTGTCTGGACTGTCTGAGATTCCACTTTAAGTCTGTGACATTGTAACGTGAGTATTGTGAATTATTACTTGTAGTTTCTATTTTATTCTTACACTTTTCCTCATTTATATCTTAAAATACACTTTTAAATACGGTTTTCGGGCCATTGGGTTATATAATGCATGTAAACAGTATGATTAACGTCGTTGAGAATTGCTCAACTTATATGTATGCCGATGATACATGTCTACTGTACGCTGATAAGGATATTAAAACTGTGGTAAAAAATATACAGACAGACTTTATAAACATAATAAAATGGTCGCACGATAACGGTATAATTCTTAACATAGAAAAAACCAAATGTATGTTAATTAAGTCACCATACCTACAGGAACCATGTGAAAATATAAGTATTATAGGGCACACATAGGACTGTCTACATAATAACGAAAATCAAAAATATTGTAATTGTAGTAGTATACAAGTTGTAGATAAATATAAGTATTTAGGCTTAACTATAGACACTAAATTTAACTGGGGAGTTCATATAGAATTAGTATGTAATAAACTCCGCGCAATTATGGCAAAATTAATAGGTTTAAAAAATATAGTGAGTAGACAATTAATGCACACACTTTATCACTCGTTAGCCAAGTCTGTAATTTCTTATGGATTAATTGCATATGGACGTACATTTAAAACTTACCTTGATAAAATGTTTAATCTCCAGACTAGAATAGTAAAAAATGTACTAGTAGATAAAAAAACTAAAAACAACTGTAATCAAAATTACAAACGACTGTATAAAATGTTAAAAATCTTACCAGTGCATGAGAAAGTTAGGTACTTAATTTGTATGGACGATTACGACCAGGATAAATTCAAAGCGCGTAGACTACTGTTGCGTAACCTCAGAGCAAGCACACAAAAAACATACGTAGAATACAAGGCCAACAACTACTACGGCAAAAGAACGCGTAAATATATGACTCCTAAGATACATAACAAAATAAGAACATCAGTAGATAAGTGCAGTAGTAAACAAGTATTTAAGAAAAAACTGCAAGCAGAACTCCTAAACCTGTTTGATGAAAGTATTCATTAGTTAATGTTATTGTAGTGTAGTAAATAGTAATAGATAAGGGTATTATATGGCCGCCCATCTGCGTCAGCGCTGCGGCTCGGGATGCTGCGCGGTGCGACTTTGGACCTTAGTAACTACTACTAGGGTGCGACTCGCGCAGCGTGGTGCCGCGGGGCGCGGCGTTGTTGTGGATGGGTAGCAGTAAAATTAGTGCAGTTATAAGTAATAATCTAAGTAAGTAATTTATAAGTGGTAGCACACGAAAATGTTTGTGAGCGCTTTATCCGCCAACAAACTGTCCTCAGTTTGGCGGAATATAAATGTTATATACCACATAAGTTTTTTTTATGATAAATAAATAAAAAAAATATATATATATGTTTTCTTAGAGAACTGTATAATAAGTAATAAGTGTAATGCTAAGTTAATACTATTGTAATAGTTAAGTACGCGCAAAATTGGTATTGGGAGACCTTTTGTAATAACCTAAATAAAAAAATTAAAACACCCCCCCCCCACACAAGTAGCTGGTCATCATGAGACCCTGATTCAATAAGTGATATAAAAATTGCTACTTAAACTGATTGACATAACTACAAAATTTGAAATTCTAGCTTAGCAATTAAAGCCGAATATCTTGAAAACAACTGCTCCTACTTCCACCAAACATAGTTAAGAACCATCTCGACGGATGTCTTTCGATCAAAAAAAACCGCACTCAAATTGGTCCATCCGTTTGGGAGCTACCTTGCCACAAACAGACACACGTATACACAAATACACAGATACACATATTAAACTTATAAGCTTATAACACTCCTCTTTTTCTTTAGGGGGTTAAAAATTTAACAGTTAAGTACTTATCTTATAGTCTAAAAGAGTAGGTACCTACCCTTTTAGATTAGGTACCCTTGTTTGCATTACTATCCCTTGTATGTCTATGCCTAGCATGTCTAGTATGTCTAGCCTATGTAAACATTCGTCGTTCCAATGCTAAACTTGCGAATCTGTTTTTTTTATTCTTTTGACTTTAGACCTAATTATGTAGGGTTTTAGGTTAAATTTCCAAGTTCGCGAAAATTCAGATTGGCAAGTTTAGCATTGGAACGACGATATCTTTGAGATTAAATTTGATTGCCAATTTGACATAACATGCGAAGAGGTATTTTTTTAATACTACGACGTGGCAAACTAGCATGCGACCCGCCTGATGTTAAGCAGTTACCACCGACTATGGACGCCTGCGATGCCAGGAACATCACACGCGCGTTCCCGACCCTTTAAGAACCTATTTACTCCCCTCTTGAAGAACCGCATACTTATAGTAGAGTTGTTAGTCCGCTGTTTTCTAACATAATTGTGCGCATCGGGCTACAAGCATGAAATTTCTACCACAGATAGTGTTCCCCGGTGATTGTTTTCAGATGTGGAGGGAAGTCAGATTCGTCCCCTGTGAGGCGGGAGAGCGGAGTGAATAGGACCAAGTATCCCTATTTTCTTTCTTTATTGCTGGTCAGTTAAGTCTACTAGGACTTGTATGGTATCGTTTCCATGTAAAAGAGATATCAGAAATTCATTTTTTATGTTATTTTTGTATAGTTCTATATAAAATTATGGGTGTATGGCCGAAAAGGTAAAAATCACACCAAGTTTTTTTATTCAGTGAGGTAAATTTAAGTTAAATTTCGTGAACATGTTCATATTCATGTAACATGTTCATGTTCGGAAAAGCAGAGGTCGCGGGTTCAAATCCCGCTTAGATTGTAGTAGATCGCATTCAATTTTTCTTTCTTAATTTACCTTAGTGTCATTATTTATAAAAAATAAAAATGTGGTATTACCACATAAAAAATATGAATCGATAAAAAGATTCTATACAAATATGTTCATCATATTATTATTATAATTTTTAAAAGTTCATTTATTCTAGTTTTTTAAAATATATGCATGTTGGGCACTTCTTCTAAAGAGCTGTATTTGGTCCTATTCACCCCGCTCTCCCGCCACGCAGGGGACGAACCTGCCTTCCACATCTGAAAATAATCACCGCGGAACGCTCTATGTGTGGTAGAAATTTCATGCTTGTAACCCGATGCGCATAATTTCGCGGCTTAGCAACTCTACTAATACTGTAGCCGCCGGGAAAACCCTCGGTTCGCGGTAGGAAATTCTTTTGGAACCGCACAGTTCTCGACTATTTAGGCTCCAGGCTATACATTTAAGTCAATTTATATTTTACATATGGAAACCTGCCTCAGTATGTATACAAACAATCGATGCGATAATTACGCAGCCTGTCTAGCACAACTTCACGACTCTTGTCAATGTCACGCGACATAGCATCGCCCGTCACTCTCTCACAGTACAGCGAAGAAAGAGATAGGTAATATTTCTCGTGCGAGAAAGAATCGCGTGTCACAGGCGTCACAGCTGTGCTACAGGTGCAACTTCGAATCCCGCTCAAAGCATATAGTCTTTAAATTTTCGGCGTATTTAGTATGTATTTATATTAAATTAGAGAATCTTATATATTTTGGGTATTAGCTAAAACTGTGCAAAATAATTACAAATTCCATCTGCTACAGATTTACAGCTTCACTGAAAATTACGTATTATCTAATTTGTAGTTATTAGTTAAATTAGTAACGCTTGATTACTCGTTACGGTAACATATATTGTTATATTACAACAGATACCTACTAAGTAATTAATTAATTAATAATTATCCACTAAAACTGAAATATGAAAAGATGGCCAAGTTCCAATCATTTTGGTGGAGGATTGCCGCTCCACAGGAATCTGGACAAACAGAAATTTAAACAATTTTAATAAATTATACTAACCTTAAACCTTAAATGCATGATGATGTATATTTACACGTTACTGAAATGACACAAGTCAAAATCTGAATATTGTCAATAGAGTTCGTCAAGATTGTCCCGAAATCTCAAAATGACGTGGATTTCGTTGCCAATTACTTCATTTCAGAAACAAAGTTAGTGTATTGTATAAAATTTGTGAGAAATGTTATGAAAACCGTATATTAAGAGGAAATATTACTGCTCATGTTTTCATACAAATCGAGGTTTCGTTTACTTAACCCTGTTTCCTCCTCCAAATTTTAACCAATCTTTACAAAATTTTAGTTTAAAACTGTTTCGATTTTTTCGCTTATCATACAATTTGTGAAGTAGGCATCTGTTTCAGGCCAAAGGACATTGGGTACTTTCTTCCCCACTAGCGGACACAAACGAAACCAATTAAAGTTTTTAGATAATGTTACAGGCTTTACCACTGTGTATTTTTTATTCCCATTACTAATGGGAAAGCTGAGAAAATGTGATTTTTATATAGCAATAAGCAGCAATAAGGTTGTGTGGGTGAACAATGAATGTTTACAAACATCGAAAGCTTGCTGTTGCTGTAGCTACTGAAGTCGCTTTCTGACGGTTTTTGGAGGACTTCTTACTGGAGATCGACGTCGATACTTCCGCGTTGTCTTCCAGGGCATGGTCGGAATCTAACGCGACAACCACTTCTACAGAACGCAACTGTAAGGTTTTCTGCATAAGGGCCACATCTAATTATGTGTTTGAAAAATGAGTCAGTTCCATAGGAAATGATTGACAATTCGGTTGTTTCTCTGGATAAGAAGTTGAAAAACTGAACGCCGGTTGGGTTAGATGCTACGCACTTCCACGCGGTGTGCATAGAATTGAAGTCACCTGCTGCGAAGACGACTTCGACGACTTGACTGGGATCTGGTTGAGCAAGTAGGTTTAAGTCTGTCGGTAAGAGTTTGTTAGATGGAGACAGATAGACTGACGCAATCGTTATCGGGTCGTGACCTTCTAACGAAATACGACAGACAGATGCTTCCAACTGAATAAGAGGCGGGAGAGAGAGGGCAACTACGAGCAGACATCTGCGGTAGAAGATCGCGGTCCCTCCGAAGGGCCTATCTAACCTATCATTCCTAGCCATCGCGTAACCGGGGATCCGGAATGATTTTAAATGCAGTTTGTCAAAAGTTCCCTGAACTAGAAATATATCGATAGAATGAGCGCGTAGGAATTCCATCACCTTATCTTTCATCCCACGCAGACCGTTGGGATTTAAGATGCCAATAACTAACGAACGAGGTTTAAGCGTGAGGGGCGTACTATCCATTATAGTTAATAGGGGAGAGGGAGCCTTAGGGGCTTCGATTACCTCAGTTGCAACCGGAGCCGGAGGGACCGTGGGAGACGATGAGTTCTATGACTTTTCCGGCACACTCAGCGACTCGAACGCATCAGCCACCGAGAAGTCAGCGAACCTCATGCTGAGCCCTTTTTGATGCTTGAAAAAGCGTAAAACTAAGCCAGCAACAGATTCGATGGCTTCCTTGTGTTCCTCGGAACAGGCCGCTTCGCGGAGAAGGGTTACGGGATCCATGGAGAAAACGATGGAAACAGAATACTAACAGTCAAAGTCGTAGTCTAGATTGACGTCATGCGTGGTCCTCGCCGTGTCCTTGTATCACTACACTACGCAACCTACTCACGAAGGGCAGAAATGAGGACAGGACGTACACCTCAGGAGAGACCTCGGGAACACTTTTCAACGAGTTCACCTCACGGCGCCCACCTCAATGTGCAATAGTTCATATAATATATTATACTCGAGACCGATTTTTGCGCTGCGGGCCGGCCCGTAGCAGCCCGCCCAAAATGTGCGCGTACTCTAACTTGACAAGACTATAAACCACAACCTCTATGAGTCTGGCACTTTAGTCGCAACTGCTATCTATCAAGCTAGTCATCAAATAACACAAAATATATTTACCTACATACAGTACTAAACATTTACATACAGTACAATATTAAAATAATACGATCACCGTACCTGAATTATTAATGTAATTATATTTCGGTATTCCCATACGCCACAATAATGCCGCTTTACTTAGCAAAACTAGAAGTTAAAAGCTTTCAATTGAGGTATGTTTCAGCTTTGTCCGCCGTGGGGAATTTTTCCATAGTAAAGTACCCAATGTCCTTTCCGGCCAATGTTTTTTTTTGGATAGTTACCAGGTGCACTTAACCTAAACTAAGAGGAAACAAGCAGTATATAATTTATTAAGCTCCAACTATGTTCTAACCTATCGAGGGTATTATATCAGCAGCAGAACTTGGCCTACCTCACTGCAGCGTATCTAAATGAAATATGTTTATACACGATAGCTAGTAGCTAAGTACACACGAAATTCTCATTAGTCCCCAGATAGAATACTAAATACATAGCAACGAATATTCGCAATACCGGGTGTGGCCTGTAACAGGAGCAATAAATTAAAACAGATGTTTTTTCTTCGTAACATATTAAATTGTACTCCCGCTGCCTGACAACTACTGTCACGCTACTAAATTAGCAATATTTTGAAATAGATTGCTTCTTAGAAGAAACATTTTAATAATATTTTAGATGTTATATGTATATCTATACTATTGTACAATTCTAGATTTATATCGAAAATCAGTTTTCTATGACCCTGTTTCCCTGGATTTCCTGGGTCCCTGATTTCATAAAAAAATCTTAATAGCGTGATGTAGGATCGTCATTTGTTTTGTATGGGAGCGCGGAGCCTGCCATATAAAAAAATTGTAAAAATCGTCGCGCCTAAACAGCTAGACCGATTATAATTTTTTTTGGTATACGTGTAGCTACGCATTTCCTGATGGTTAAAAGATACTTTTTTCCCGACAACGGACAAGCAAAAAGAGGATTATTACTGACTTTTTCCTCCACGCGGATGAAGTTCGCGATTTGAAATATAAAGGAGTGCACCTTCTAGATAAATAAGTAAAGTAATTTTAGAAAATTGCTAAACAAACTGAAACTTTAAGTATAATGTATATTTTAATTTATTGCTCCTGTTACAAGGTACACCCGGTATGATTGCGTGTCTAAATTATTTGTAACAAAACAATAACTAGGTATGTTATTACAGTCCAGAGTTGGACAACAATTATTGGTACACACATAGCTTTATTATGATGGTCGTACCTTTTAGTAGCCAAGACTACGGTAAATATAAAGGAGCGTCATCACCGTGGTCGCCTGTAATGTAATAAAATTGGGCAAGTGCGAGCCCGACTCGCGCATGAAGGGTTCCGTACCTATACATATATATAATCTATAACAAGTTTGTTGTATGGGAGCCCCCCTTAAATATTTATTTTATTTTATTTTTAGTATTTGTTGTTATAGCGGCAATAGAAATACATCATCTGTGAAAATTTCAACTGTCTAGCTATCACCGTTGTTGAGATACAGCCTGGTGACAGACGGACGGACCGGACGGACGGACAGCGAAGTCTCAGTAATAGGGTCCCGTTTTTACCCTTTGGGTACGGAACCCTAATAAAAAGAGATATGAAAATAACATGACATTAAGGGCGTAATTATGGTGAGACGCCTCTAAAGTTATCTAAGCATTTTCTAGTAACGTATAAATAATAGGCGATCATATGTTCAAAGTTCAAAGGCGATTATGTAGACAAATTTGAGATAATGGATATACTATCAAGATAAACGACATTTAAAAAAATCCTGTGTAGTAATCTACAAAAACACACACACATACAATATATACAAAACGAGGAAAACATAATATCAAACTATCGTAAGACATCTTTAATAATTTAAAAAATTGGGCAAGTGCGAGCCCGACTCGCGCATGAAGGGTTCCGTACCTATATATATATATATAATCTATAACAAGTTTGTTGTATGGGAGCCCCCTTAAATATTTATTTTATTTTATTTTTAGTATTTGTTGTTATAGCGGCAATAGAAATACATCATCTGTGAAAATTTCAACTGTCTAGCTATCACCGTTGTTGAGATACAGCCTGGTGACAGACGGACGGACGGACGGACGGACGGACGGACGGACGGATGGACGGACGGACGGACGGACGGCGAAGTCTCAGTAATAGGGTCCCGTTTTTACCCTTTGGGTACGGAACCCTAAAAACGGTTTGAGAAATTGTGAGGAATGGTCCGACGTGTTCCGAACTCATATGGAGCTCTTCATCAGGGGCAACTATAATAGGTGTGACAATTTTTACGCAAGTTAAAACCGTTCTTATAATTATTAAAGGAAAACATATTCGAAAAGTCTCAGTCTTCATGTATGTTTCAGTTCTTCAAAACTCTCTTCTGAACGCCATCGTCGACGTAGACGGACTTAACTCCGGTAACCTAGCTTTATGATGTCTATAATACTCATACAGCTAGATAACCAAAGATAATTCACCGATCTACTACCCGCCGATCTTCATTTGTCCGCCACCATTATCTCCTAATGGCGATTTCTTGCTTCCAGTGACGACGATCTTTTTCCGAGCTGTTTTTCATTTGTTTTCTCCCTTGGTCATTAATCGCTAAGTGAAAAGAAACATTGCAAGTAAAGTTTTCTCGAGCTACTAGAAATCCGATCAAGAAAAAAAAAACCGGCCAAGAGCATGTCGGGCCACGCTCAGTGTAGGGTTCCGTAGTTGCTCATCCTTCACAATAAACTGCTGTTTTAAGCCCGAGGTTTACGTTAAGAAAGATTTTAAGCTCTATATAAAAAGGTCGTAAACGCCCTAGAAACTGTAATCACTTATTACCTTCTGGAAGTCAACTTACGACCTTTTAAAGAAAAAATGTGAAATTTGGCGATAACTCAAAAACGGCCCGACCGATTTTGTTCAATATAGTTTTTGTTGAAAGTACTTATAAGGCCTCATTAACATGAATTTTTCCGATTTTTTTTGACCCGTGGTTGAAAAATTAGAGGGGGGGGGACACTATTTTTTTTGTTTTTGGAGCGATTATTTACAAAACTGCTGACTTTATAAAAAAATAATGTTAGAAGACCCCTATTATTTTTACAAGACCTATGCAACGACACCCCACACCCCAGTGTTGAAAAGAAAAGAAAAATTCACCCCCACTTTAGGTGTTCGAGAGGTACCCGAAAACAAAATGTTTTATTTAATTTTATTTTACCGTTCTGTCGGCGTTATACATACACTTACTCATAAAAATATTCAGCTTTCTAGTACTAATGATCACGGAGCTAAGCCGCGGACGGACGGACGGACGGACAGGCGGACATGGCGAAACTATAAGGGTTCCTAGTTGACTACGGAACCCTAAAAAAGATTCAATAGAAATAGATGGTACAAGTCATTATGCACCAATGAGTAATATTGATATTACCAACAGGATCAAATTATCACATTTAGGACCAGGTAAACAATTAAAACTACCCCAGAAACCGACAGCGCCCGCTAGGTGGGTGCAAGCCCACCCCAGACGCTGAGAGAGTCCGCCAGGTGGGCGCTTTTATAGTACAATAATCCGCCAGGCGAGATAGTCGGGGACTGAGTAAAAGTTTCCAGCGCCCACCATGCGGGTTGTAGGTCGTAAAAGTGTTAAGTATTATTTTCCTTAAATGTATGTTTCATTGTGAGTTCCTGTAATTGGCTCTTTACTTCTATTCAAGTTCCTATGTGCAGTATATTAGCTGTTGATTCTCGTAAATAAATACATAAAATAATATTGAAAACTCCCGTGTCTCAGACATAATACATGCGAAACGGGTTTACTCACGTCGTAGACGTCGAATATCGCTCGACATGTTTTGAATCGGTACGCGATTCATCATCAGAAGCTACGATCAGTCGCGGCGGGAGTATAGCCGTTTCGTATCTATATATATATTACGCGAGGCCGATTTTTGTACATCCCATCAGATCTACAGTTATGGTCCGATTTTCATAAATGATATGTCATTAGATTCGTCTCATGCTGGAGATGTGCATAAAACTCTTGGATTTTTAATTTTTTCCTGAAAAAGTACTGAAAAATGGATTTGAAAAAACTACTGTGCGCTAACCACGTGACTTTGACCACGTGACCTGTGATCCCTATTTTGACATAACATGACCAAATAATAATAAGCATGATTTGCTCACAAACCTGTAGTAAGTTGTTCAGTATGATGAAATATTATTTTTGAGTCGGCAACATAATATCCGCAACACTTAAAACATGTACGAAATTACGAATATGCAAAAATAATTTTACAGTTTGTTGACAATGAACATGACAGCTACAGTAACCATATTCTGACAACTTTTAATTATTAGGGGCTATTATGATATGTCAATGATCTGAGTTGCCAGGTTGTTTTTCTTTTAAAAATGTTGATATGATAACTCTTTTCGCATACCTGTTAAAAATGTGGGAAAAAGCCGGTTAAGTGAGAGTTGGACTGGGTCTCGCAAGACTAGAAAAACTGACCGTCATTCAAGAATAGATTATTTTTATAGGCGAGTTTTACAATAAATCAAAGCAGAAAAAATGTAGTAAATATAACTAATTTAAACGTCATTCAAATAAGTAAATTTATGATAGATTATTATAAATATGATTATATAAGTCCATCAAAAAAATAATTCCAAGGAAAATGGGATGAGTTATGGTAAATTAAATGGTATTTTACAAGAAAAAACTTAGTCCTTCCGCTTGAATGTCGACGGGATGGGAAATGTGGTCGAGTTGAGAATATGGACGACTTGACAATTTAGCTAAGTTGGGAATGTATCTACATTGGTAATATGGGTGAGTTGGTAAAATGGTCGAGTTGGAAATGTGGTCGAGTTGAGAATATGGACGACTTGACAATGTAGCTAAGTTGGGAATGTATCTACATTGGTAATATGGATGAGTTGGTAAAATGGACGAGTTGGTGATATGGAAGATTTGGCAATAAAGACGAGCTGATAATAAGAACAAGTTGGTATTGTAGACGAGTTGGGTGTATCGTCGAGTTGGGAATATGGACGAGTTGGAAATGTGGATGAGTTGGCAATGTGGATAAGTTGGTAAAATTGACAAGTAGGGAACATGGAAAAGTGGGCAGTTTTTTTTTATGTCATAGGGTACAAACGAGCAAACGAATCGCCTGATGGAAACCGATTACCGTCACCCATAGACACCTGCACACCTGTGGACGAGTTCGCATTATGGACGAGTTGGCAATGAAGACGAGTTGGTAATACGGACAAGTTGGTAATATGGACGAGTTGTCAATGTGGATGAGTTGGCAAAATGAACAAGTTGGGAACACGGACGAGTGGGCAATGAAGACGACTTGGTAATACGCACGAGTTGAGAATATGGACGAGTTGGGAATGTGGATGAGTTGGCAAAATGAACAAGTTGGGAATTTGGACGAGTTGGCAATAAAGACGGGCTGATAATAAGGACGAGTTTGTATAGACGAGTTGGGTGTATCGTCGAGTTGGAAATATGGACGAGTTGGAAATATGGACGAGTTGGAAATGTGGACGACTTGGAATTGTGGACGAGTTGGGCCTATGGACAAGTTGGAAATGTGGACGAGTTGTATTTGTGGACGAGTTAGCAATATGGACGAGTTGGTATTGTTGATGAGTTGGAAATGAAGACGAGTTGGCAATGTAGATGAGTTGGGTGTATGGACGAGTAGGAAATGTGGACGAGTTAGCAATATGGATGAGTTGGCATTGTGGACGAGTTGGGAATATGGATGAGTTGTTAATATGGACGAGTTGGCATTGTAGATGAGTTGGGTTTATGGACGAGTGGGCAATGTGGACGATTTGGCATTGTGTACGAGTTGGGAATGTGGACGAGTTGGAAATATGGACGAGTTGGAGATGTAGACGAGTTGTATTTGTGAACGTGTTGGCATTGTGGACGAGTAAGCTTGGAGTAAGCAATATGGAGGCGTTGGAATTGTGAACGAGTTAGCAATATGGACGAGTTGGTATTGTTGATGAGTTGGAAATGAAGACGAGTTGGCAATGTAGATGAGTTGGGTGTATGGACGAGTAGGAAATGTGGACGAGTTAGCAATATGGATGAGTTGGCATTATGGACGAGTTGGGAATATGGATGAGTTGGTAATATGGACGAGTTGGCATTGTAGATGAGTTGGGTTTATGGACGAGTGGGCAATGTGGACGATTTGGCATTTTGTACGAGTTGGGAATGTGGACGAGTTGGAAATATGGACGAGTTGGAAATGTAGACGAGTTGTATTTGTGAACGTGTTGGCATTGTGGACGAGTAAGCAATATGGAGGCGTTGGAATTGTGGACGAATTGGGTATATGGACGAGTTAGCAATATGGTCGAGTTGGCATTGTGGACAAATTGGGAATATGGACGAGTTGCCAATGGAGACGAATTGGTAATATAGACGAGTTGGCAATGCAGATGAGTTGGGTGTATGAACGAGTTGGCAATGTGGACGTGTTGGGTGTGTGGACAAGTTGGCATTGTGACCCAGATGGGAATATAGACGAGCTGACATTGTGGACGAGTTGGCAATGTGGAATAATTACATGTTACCCTAACATGCGAAACTTGATGGTAGAAATAACCTACATTTGATGCAAATTTCAAAAAATCGACGCTCTCAAGAATAAATCATATTTGAATTAATGACGTCTGGCTGATCATTCTTATTCTCATTCAAAATAAAATTTGCCAAATTCTGCTGTCAACAAAACAAATTGATTTTATAAGGCTTCCGTTTTTACCGACTATGGTAAGGAACCCTAAAATTAGGTGTATATCATAGACTTGAGAGTATAGATAGCATCTCCCTCACTCTTCTGTCAGACACTATTTCAATGAGAGGAAAGACGAAAGTTTGAATTTGGAATTCAGGAATTAGGCCTTCAGCTCTAAATTTATTGAAAAAATATGTCTTAATATTCTTTTTTCATTAAGTATACCTAGCGTAAGAATTTCAAACACAATGTGTACCTAATTGTTATTGAATAAATGATTCATGATGATGACATGGCAGCACCCATATTAAGAAAATGTGCACGATCTATTGAATTTCATTAAAAAAACAAGCATTGATAATAATGGTTTTTCGTGTATCTATAAACGTTTTATACTCTCTTTCATACAATTGAGCTTATGTAACATTTTTTACCATCACTATTTTTAAGTATTTACGATTAGGTATAAATGAATACACAAACAGTTACGCACTACATGATTTCCTTTTAAAAACCTGCGTAGTGAGTGCCCAAATCTGTCGTTTCGATTCATGTGCTATTTCTGGAAATTGATAGAAATCGATCAAATCGATAAATTCTTCTTTCCTGAAGAAATAACAACAAATTAAAATTCTACCAATCTTATGTTCGGTCCTATGAAAATATGTCAATTTTTTTTAAGATATGGGATTATTTTTATGAATTAAATTTTTCCATAAAAAATAATATGCATTTTATTTGTGAAACAGATCAGCAGATCACATGTGACATGTCATTAATGCACAAGTTATTATTACAAAAGAGTTGAAAATGTTGTCACGATGAAGCCGGCAGTTGGTTATCAGGCCTAGCTCTAGCCTGGCATGTTTTAACGTTTTTAAAACATCATTTAAACGTGTTTTTTTACAGTATTTATTCTTCGTTCGCCAAAAACTTCTTATTGATAATGATAAAGTAGTTATTTTCTGTAACACTACCGAATTTCCATATTCTAGCGGCGGTTCGACGCCGCAACGGGCCTCTAGTATATTTTAATGTCTGAGACGCACGGGAGCTTTTATATAAAAATATGATTTCTATTACCTTTAAATAGGTACCTATGAGAAGTGCAAGGGTTTATTTTTTAAGGATAGACATAAGTCCTTTTTAATATGGATTCCTCTTATGCACTTCCTACGATACGGAGTGCTTATAGTCTTAAAAACTATCTTAACGCATCTATAAGTAGATACATTATCATTAAAGAATGCAGTTAAAAAGCGAGATCCACACTGCATCGCTTAAAGACTGGTTTCCTTGACATTATTGCGAGATGCAAATCTTTGCTGCCTTGTGAATTAAAACTGACTTTCCTGTATTCAGTCTCTTTGTTAAAATTATCTTGTCTTAAAATTATCTTTCGCCTTCTACGATGGTAAACCTATTAACATTAAGTATGTATTTTAGAAATCACATTGTTTGAAACACGCTTGTAGTAGTGACCTCAAATAAATGTAATGTTTGTCTGTAAAGTTTCCGAAAACACACACAATGAAAAAAAAAATTGTTTATCTAAATAATTAAGCCAAAAGGCAAAAACTTAGTAGGTAACAAATGTTCCCCAAAAAGACAATATCATGAGCTTAGCTCAATGAAACGTTGAAAATCAAATGCGAACCTAACTTAAAAAATATGAGCAGAAACATTTGTTAACGATATTACCATTTAATTAAAGCAAAAAATGGAAATTTCATTTTCCTCGGACGCTGTTCAAACCAGTCGATAAAAGAACAGTTTGCGAATGAAGCGACTAAAAAGTAACGAGTAATTCCGTGGTTAAAGCACTTGTCATTACCAATAGTTTGTACTGTAGTGAGTTAAACCAAAGTTTAAGCACATAATTGTCAATATTTTCGCTTATTATATATAATTTACTCGATCACTATCTGGGGGCCTATGGTTGCTTTTATCACTCGATAAATAAGTGATAAAGCATCCGTCACGTTTTGACAAAATGCGAGTGTGAGTGACAGATGCTCTGTTACTTATTTATCACGTGATAAACGCAACCATCATATATGCCCCCTGGTAATGAAAGTATTTAAGTAGATACTTAATGGGTGTGGAAATATATTAATTAAATCTTACGTTCATGGTCTTGAAAGGACTAAAGAGGCAGACAATATCTTCTTGTCACGCGAGTAGGGGAGACCGGGGTTGGAAGTCACACGGGTTGGTTGTCACAGCGGCCATAACTGACAACTAAAGGCACGAATGAGTTTACCGACCGGTGTCCAAGGATCGCGAGAGCTAAACCCCCCTCCGTACTTTACCTCAGTCGGCTCCGGTATGTTGTGACGGAGCCACGTCCGTTTACTTTTTTCCGCCAGTAAAAGTATTTTTTGTGCATCCGTGTTAAATCTCGTAGGTACACTTTTATTTTGCATATTAATATGCTTCTTCGTGTATTGTTCAAGTTGAACTTGTGTATAATCATATTGTTATAAGGTTTTTAGTGGAAACATTCATTTGAATTTATATTGTAAGATTATTTTCTAAAACGTGTTTTGGGGCAGGTTGTCTCAGGTCGACGGGGGCTGGTAGTCACGTGTGACTACCTCATTAGCTGAAAGCGAATTTAGTTTTTGAGTGTTTTTATTAAGTTTCCTGGTCACAGTGACTTACATACATCATTTAAGTTTATATAAGTTACTAGCTGAAAAAAAAAATGTTTTTGAGTTTTTTTATTAATTACGAATATTTCGTTATTTTCCGTTACAGTAACTTACATAAAACATTTTTATCTTCAATAAGAAAAAAAAACGTTTGATATAAATGTGTGTATTAT
Organism: Apotomis betuletana; assembly: GCA_932273695.1. Taxonomy (NCBI): domain Eukaryota; kingdom Metazoa; phylum Arthropoda; class Insecta; order Lepidoptera; family Tortricidae; genus Apotomis; species Apotomis betuletana. The sequence goes on from OW026301.1 coordinate 26,461,050, forward strand.
TGTATATCCCTCTTATTTTACTATGTGATTACGTACCCCATCACCTGTGACAACCATCCCTGACACGGGGTTAAAAGTCACATTTCTCTTTTTTCATAAATATAAAAATATTTCCTCCGTACATAATGTTAGTGAAAAAGTATTGATAATATTTATAAACTCAAATAAATACACTATCCATTAAATTATCTTTTATCATCCCCAACTAAAAACAATAGTACTAAAAATGCAAAAGAAATAAAATGTGACTTCCATACCCGGTCTCCCCTATTTCAAACTACCCGCACTTGCACGTTTAGCATAACTGTGACAGGCAACTATTTGTCACGTGACAAATGCTACCTGTTACTTTCCTTTCAATACTGCGTGAGCAAGACAGCTGATGCTAAGTCGCGCGACAAGCGAAGCCGCGGCAAGAATGGCAAGATACTCTAACCCCGTTGGATTTTGAAATACTCGCGCGACAAGACCTGTTGAAACTCACCTCTTCAGTCCTATCAAGACCATGATCGCAACATCACGTTCGAAACGTCGAGGTAATTAAATAACACCTTTTGAAAGCGATTAACCCGTTCTGTTGGTTGTAATAATGAGTGTGAAAATTCAATGAAATACTGTGACCACAAGCCATGAAAAATCGTCGCTCGTGAGTCGTGAGTGACAGTTGTTACGGCGAAGCGGCGGCCATGGGAGTGACCGAGACAGCACGCTCGGACCCTCCGCTCGCACCTATAGCTGCCGGTCGCTGCTCCGCAAGCCGCGCGAAGTCGTGGATGGGACTTTAGTTGTTTGTTACTCTGTCTAGTTTTGGTTCTGCCGAAGCCATTCCCGTAGTTGGCCCTGTATCCAGCTGTGGTCTACCGAGGGCCTGGAGTCCGCGTAAGCAGGTCCATGATATCCATCCATAGATAATTCTTGGCTCCTCCACCGAAGGACGTGTAGCACCTGAAACGTGACAATTTATAGCTGTATTTAATGTGGCAAATTACCTTTAATATATCGACGGCAAATCTGCAAACGCCAAGGGAATTCATTGGCGTTTACAGCGTTTACGCTTTTTGGCGTCGATATGTATTGTACTTGATACAAGGAATATAATAAAATAGAAGTAGCAGCAAAGTCATACTGTCCACGGAAAACTCTTCATGCCAAACAACGTATTATAGGAAAATCAGTTTTCTATCTTGTAATCTCAATATTTTTAATTTATGATTATGATAGTTAATATAATACTAATTTCTATAGAAACCTGTTACCACTCTTTTTTGTACAGTTGGTTACGAATATTCAAGTATCTTGTAATCTCAGATTTTTTATTTTAGTCAATGTACGAGTAATATTAGTTTCTATAAAAACCTGTTACCACACGACGCGTATCATTTTGTCATCACTTTTTATACAAATACCCATTTTACCGTCCCACCGACATTTTTCTCACTGATTCCTCAATGGTACATTTTCACGGCTGAATCGATGGACGACAGTAACGTGTGAATGAGTCGAGCAAAGACATTCGTCAGTACACGGAAATGTTTGGTTAGGTCAACTCTAGGCCTCCCGTGTCGCCCCCCCACGCCGCAAGTCATTGAGACTGCCAATCTAATTTCAATCTTAACATCAATCTCTGTGAATCTAATTTAGCGTATTGCTTTTTGGCGTTTATTACCCTTTAAACGTCATCCTTAAATTACACACACAATATTTCGTTCGAATTTCAAACAGTTGATTCTAAAATCATTCATGTTGCGATTGTCTTTTGTTTTTCTTTGAATTCAGTAGGAATACTTTTCCTCTAATAAAACCTTATTGATTATTGAGTTCTAAATTGAATGACAATAGGTACATTGTATTATCTTATTATATTACTTACGAGTAGATGCTTTGTGAGCAAATGTTTGGTTACGAGGTGTAATGGACAAGCGACCGTGAAGGCAGAGGAAATTGCAGCCTAGATAACGTCTCGTTGGCTAATATTCCTTCCTTTTAAATATTACAACGAAACAAAATTAGCAAACAAAACAAAATTAGAATGTACTTATGTCTTCACAGATTATGAGCACTGTAACTATCCTACTTTTAAAAAAAAAATGTCAGAAAACCTTTTATTTATTGTTATGGCTAGTGGAGAAGAAATAAATTGTACTCATACTTAGAGATTATTCGCATTAAGATCGACCACTACACGAATTTTAACGTTCGTCGTAATGTTTAAAAACTCAGTTGGACTCCGGAAAAAAATTATAAATAAGACAGAAAATTTAACCAATCATTTTTTCTTGTCCTACACCACGAGTTTGACACCGCTCTAGATGCGTATTTACTTGAAAAGACATCACATTCTATTTTTAACAAAAACCATTCAACTCTGAGCACATTGACTAATAAAATCCAACTCAAAAACCGATTCAAACCACAACGTGGCTTCAGACCTCCAGCGAAGCCTTTGAAAGTACACACGAACGAGCTTCGACCATATTATTGAGATAAAAATACAGTACAAAAGAAAAAAACAAGTTTAAGGAAAACTCCAATGAAGATCGGGTATCTTCGTATAAGAATTAATCGGATTGATGCGAATCCTAAAAGGGCGTAAAACTTTCGAAACTCTTATTAACTTAAGACTATTTAAACTTGCTACGAAAACGGTTAGATGCCTTGTAAGGTTTTGGAGGTTGCCCGCGGCTTAACAAATGAGTTGGCGAGTATGGGATATTGCAATGACTTTGTAGAAAAAATCTAGGTCTGTCATTTAAATGCCTACGCCGTACTCAGCCTTTTAGAAATATAATTTTAGGTTAAGCCGTTTTAATAATATTACAAGTTATTTTATTTGCCACGAAACGAACGGGACACAACTTAGTCATATTAATTGTGACTAGGTTAATGTGAACAACATTTTTGAACGTGTAAAATGTTTAAAACACACGTTTTTGACTTAGTCGACTGAACACACAGCAACGTCAATATTTGACGTACGGCTCTCAAAAACTGTTTGTTCGTCGTCAAAGAGACTTCCAATATTTTAGCGATACAAATAAAGACCAGTTATTTCAATTTAGCTCGTAACGTATTTCCTTTTAGGCCACAATTTGATGCAGTGATACAAGCGAAACCTTATGTTTTAATCCCAAAATTGTTAACAAAGAGGCCTGAAAATGATATATTTAATTTTTCGTAAAAATAAGGAAATACAATTTTGATTTTAAATGAATTTACTGGTCAATTGAACTGTAGGCAATAACCATACCCCGGGGTTTGAGGTGCACGAATGATTTAATTCATTTCAATTCAATTCAAATCAAATCTTTTGTTTCAGACCAGAGTCCAGAGATTGTTAGTAATAGAAAAGATCTTATTTTAACACTAGGCCGACATTGTAAGCGTTAAATCACCCGTGCACCCAAAACCCCGGATTTTGGCAATAATACTTAATTTATCATTTACGCTTAATTTTATTTATGTCTTGGTTTTAATGATATTAAATAAATTGTCTTTCCAATCCATCCTGTTTAATTTTTATAATATGTACAATTGTACAGGGTTATTACGAAGTATGCCTGGGTTTGGGGGAATTTGACAGCAAATTATAAATAAATCCATCAAAATCTAAATGAAAGAAAGTACAATATATAAAAAGCACCCAAATTGCGTGAGCCATTTCAAGCCCGATGAAAAAGTTAAATTCATCCTAAATATATCTGATGCCACGATTGCTTTCCTTACTCGAATTGAACTCCGTACAAAGAACCTATTATCACGATTTTCCTAATTAACCTCAAGGTGTATTTTTAGATACTCCGTGACCGTAGATTGCACGTGAAACCGTGATATATATATATCGGTCGACAAAGCGTAACCAGCACTTACGTAATGGAGAAGTGTAGAAAATTGTGACATGATTTGCCTCATCGAAACGTAAAACAAAAATTTGTGAATGAAGGTCCGACTCCATTGGGAAGAAATGCCAAAGTTTGTTTCGATTTCCGCTTGTCAAGGAAAATCAAGTTAAAAATATCTAGGTTAAAACCTGTAGGTACCTATGTTTAACACAAACTATTTCTAATTCTGATTTAAACCTCGGTGCCGTTAATAGACTTGCAAATTCTGTTAAAATAATAAACACAGACAGTTGGTCAAAAATATGTACTTACAATCGTGAAATTAAGGTAGTGAGAAAAAAATCATCCATCATTTTCCCACTTATTCTCGCACGCGGTACGAGAAAGAAATTATAAATCCAATAATAAGTGGTTTCTAAGTAATTTTCTTATATATTCACATCAACCGCGTCACGTGCCCCGCGACCTCGAGACCCTGACGATATGCCTTATTATAGAGGCATGATTCAGCCGCGGCAGATAACAGACTCCTCCTTAGACAAAAACGCCGTTGGCTGTTACGTGGCTGGCATTAAAATGGGCTATGTCAAGCTTTTGAGAGCAAAGTTTTGAAGGTTGCTTGAAGTTTACATGTGTACGTTTGTTGCAAACGAAAAAAAATTGAAAAGGAACTTGCATAATCTCCTATAGTATACAGACAAGTCTCATGTGTAAGTAGCAAAGACCGAATCAAATTGAAGAGTACATGCTACATCAAGAATTCTCGCGAAGGACTTTGTTTTCACTCTCGTGTTTGCTGGCCAGACGGAGGCAATGCCATCCTAAAAATAAATTAGGTTCTATATCCAGTTATCCAATTTGATATGATTAACGTTGTACCGTTCCAGAGAATATTCCGCGGATTATATTGAGGGGGGTGTTCTCCAAATATGTTCTCCGTGCAAAATCAAAAATGTTTTCAGCAATTCTCAGGCAGACAACACTAGTAAAGATCGATTTCAATTTTAGTCTTCTGTTTGTGCCATGCTCACAAGCATGTTTTCGGGTAACTGCGGCTGGTTGCATGCCCGATGTGAACGGCCGTCTTCACGCTATGCGCTTCAGATCACGTCCCCACAAGGCGATTCCTACAAAAACGGTCGTCCAATGAATACCAATGGATCGAATAATGCTGTCGCCATTCGACCCACGATCGAAGGACGAAGAACCCTTGAGAATGAAGCCACAATAGACCTTTTTGTCAATGGTTTAAGAATTCTAGCGCTAGGATATGGCGCTGACGCGACGTCCTGTTGATAATGAACAAAAGAATGAACAAAATGTAACGGACGAATAGGTTTCGATAGAAAAGCGGTTTTGCATGCTGGATGCATGATAAGTTTTACTAGATAGCTACCTCGCAAGCACCAAACAGCGACCAAACAGACAAACTTCAAATGAATATCATTCAAATTCCGAAGGAAAAAATCACCAAACTATTTAATTACCGTGTGGAACATATACTACGTGTTTATCAAAATTTTAATTGTCAGTAGCTTATTTCGGTACGTTTCTGAAATACCTCGTCTTAGCCAGAGTAAAAGTCATTTGAAAATTATGAGCATTTTGGTTAGCTGATGTTAAGTACATTTGTTAAAAGACCATCTCAATATTTTCTTTAGTTTCCGCGACTGTCGCGCATTTAAATAAAACTATTTAAACGGATTATATCTTGTATATTAATTAATTCAGCCTGCCTGACGTTCGGTAAATTTCCACTTACCGTTGTCAAAGATAGACTGAGAAAAAGACAATCTTAGTTGAGACTATCTCAATCAAGTAGATGGACTATCTCAACTAAGTAGGTTGACTATCTCAACCAAGTAGGTTACCTCTGCTAAAATAATAGCCCAGACCAGTCTAGACGTATATATTGCGACATATTTATGCGGCCGGACCGGTGGCCGTATACAGGCGATGTAATTGCCGTCGTTTAATGGCTTATTCAATACGACCGGTTCCGAGCATTCGGCCAAACGTTGCGATATTTAAGCGTTTTGGTAAGATACGGTGTCAGCTTCTTGTCGGAGTTGCTCGTTCCATTTAACTAAGCAGCATTGCACACGCATTGCTAACGTTTTAAACGGTGTAAACCTCAACCCAGGTATAAGAGGTTATACAGCCATTATAACTCTTAATTTAAGCTGTATAAAGGCTTTATAAGTGCTTATGCAGCCTGAGTGTTACTTGGAATGGGTTGTCGCACATTAGTTAAGTTCTACGTCTCCACCTTAAGGCTGCGACTTCTCTTGTCGGTGCATAGCAACGCCCGTCTTTCTGGCAGGATGACAGGAAAGGTATAGACTACATAATTATATTTATCGGGCGATAAAAAATCACATCCTACTGGTAATGAGGGATAGCCAGCCCTGATACAGTTCAAGTCACGTCTTAAAAAAAAATAATCACGTCTCACAGTTGTGCTAGGGTTGCGTATGAGGTATCTAGTTCGAATTTTGAAATTCAAATGTTCTGTTTCTCTTTTTTTTAAGAACTGAACAAGAGCTGGATAACGTGCAAATGGGAATGTCATTCGTATCACTGGAGTGAGATCCATATCACTAGTTAGCTATAACGCATTTGAGTGAGCGGAATGACGAAATCCTGACGAAGAATTTCGTGGCAAATAATCGGTCACGACGAAGCTTAACGCTGCGTATACGCTGCGATGATTCGTTTCGTCACGTTTTCTGCATGCATTCAGCTTCGTAAACGCACCATTAGTGTGTGCTGGACATCGATTTAGTCGATGCTTAAATAAACGTTCTTGAATCGTTCCTCGTCTAAAGCAAGTTACACATTTGCACCGTTAACTTGGATCTAGCTCAGTGTGCAACAATTGATTTTAAAGCTACCTACCGGCCGCATTGCCATATTACAATATTAACAATAAAGGATATACAATTTGATTTCCCTTCCTCTTATTGGCAAACTGTTATACACAAAGATACCTACGTTGAATGGCGTTTTCTAACTTCATACAAGGTACAAAATAATTATGTGATTACGATCTTCAAGATCAAAAGGATCAGAGATGAGCAATTCCAATTAAGATGTAAACCTACGCAAATCTCCCCGAGCGTTTGCTTCTACAAGAAACATCTTACATTATTCCTTTTGTGGGATACTTTGTTTGGATAAGCGGTAAAAAATGTTGTGAAGGATTTGAGAAATGTGAGGCTTTAATACAATGATAATTGTCAAGGTCTTTATTCAGATTGAAATGTATTCAAAACCGACGGCTGAATACTTGGATTCAACAGAATAAAAAAAAACACTAATTGAATATAGAAGAAGCAGATATGTATCATATTGACTCAAACACACTTGTATAGGTAAAATCAAACTAATAGAATAAAAAAATTACAAAAATGAAACTCTATTCAATTATACTATACGCTTTCAAATTTGAATTTCGAACACGGCAAAAACACAATTCGACCTTGCGTAAATGTATTATTTGAACTGCATTCATTAGCTGCATTTCATTCATCGCTCAATCGTTCACTAATCGATTCATTCATTACCGCTTACTATTGTCGGTTAACCGAACATGTGCGAGAGACCGCACGTGATACGTGACTACGAACACTTCACGACTCCTTTATTTACCAAGGCTATAATTGTAACGTTCCGCTAGCTACAACGTAATTAAGATAGATTAGAATGTAGAATTATGGTAATTGTTTTTTTTTTCGTTTCAAGTCACTGGGTTTCTATTAATTTATGACTTTGTAGTCATGTTTCCATTTCTTTTTATCGTGAAGATTTGTATGTGTCGGTGCGAAGGGTAATGGTACAAAGGGTATGTATTCGTATGTTAAAGTCTATTGATATTATTGAGGTGTGTTATTAATTTTGTTAGCAAAATTGACGTTTGTATTCGATATACTGAAATTTCAAGTGAATAGGTATATCATAACCCTTGTACTTTATGAAAAAACGCAATTACTTAAAAAGGAAGTCATAATTTATACGTTGTCGTTAGTTTTGAAATAGCCGACTTGAGTATTCAAAGTGCGTACTAACACAAAGGTTGAAACAAAGGGGTAGAAGTGATTCACCCACGAGCATATTCATATTAACATAAGCAAAAGACGAAACAGCGATATAATAACAAAAAGATATATAATAAAATGAAAAATAACAAAGATGTATTTTTTGCATACTCGAGAATCCATACTCATATATCTAATAATATCACGTCATAAATCATCGACAATAGATTTTTTTTCAAAAAAATATACCTCGAGAACGTCTGGCAGATGATTCCACACACAATACGGCACTGCGTTTGTCAATAGAGACCCGTGTAAACTTCACAGGTGGCTGCGTTGGACTGGGGGACCAAATTATAATGAACTACCCCTGTCCCCTCGGCCGCACTATGCTTGGGCGATAGAGGAGAAAACGAAACGACCAAGGGGGTCTCGTATAACTGGCAGGATAGCAGGTGGACTGATACCGACCAGTTACCTGCTCGGATAAAAAGAAAAAGAATTCGACCTGTTCTATATTCGAATTAATTGCTCAAGGGGAATATTCCAGTGATCAGTTCGGAATGTTTTGTTTTTAAAGCCGCCATCCGGCCGGGTAGCATTATAAACTTTTTCTTGTTCATGATGAATGAGCCAATGTTTCAGAATTATTGTGAAAACCAATGAACTTTCCAAACAAAGCAAATTAAATACAGAACTTCGTTAAGTATTCGGAGGGATAATTTAAATAATCTTATTCCGGGCTTAGTTGCGCGGTTTTTTTTGCATTACGCATTTGGTGGAAGAGCCTTTCTTTCATGTTTACCGTATATTTACTAAGAATGGGTAGCTAGAGCTACAGCTATGATATGATAGGACTTGATTTCAATGGTGTTAAAACACTGGGATTGACATGTTGGACCTTTTAGTTTCGTGTACATAGGTAATAATTTGATAAAATAAACTTAAGGATATCAATAACAGTTTGCAAAAATAAGCTTTAGATATCTGCATTTCATTCCCCCAGCCAGAATTGATTTTTTTTCTCTTAGTAAAATAGTCTTTTAATATAGGTACTAGGTAGGTATTTAATGAACTAAGCTAGGGAATACATATTAGAGCGGTTAAGACGCAGCAGTAAAATAAACGCCCGTGTGTCAAAAATGGCGGCATTTCGATGAACTGCAAAAATTAATTATCGCGACCCACCCGACGAGATAACTCGATCGTGCGGAAATCGAATTAATTCATTTAAGTTTCGAACAAGGCCGGATTCGTTTGGAATAATTATTACTGCAACATTATTCCGGTTTAAAATACATTTACATATAAAAACGGCGTTCAAACTTGGTGCTTTGTGCAAGTATGCATTTGTAGGATAAGTAAAAGATGAACGAAAGTACAAAATGTCTGGAATTTAAAACCACGCTTTTATTTTAGCTCTACCTGTTTTTTGGTTATGAAATTTAATTGTGTTAGAGGAGGTTATTAGAACATGCCGTTATATTTGTAATAGTTAATGTTCCCCGCACCCACAATATGACAACTAATCGTTTTAACACTTAATTTGAAGTAACGACTGAACCAATTGGTAATGTATTTTAATTTTATTTGTCAAAAACTTGATTGCGCATAATTAGCCCGCTTTCTTGTCTAATAACCCTAATAGCTGTCTATAACTTTGTAAACTGCATAATTTTACACCCGTGCCAAAATGTCTGGCAATTCAGTAAGCCTAACTGCAATAATAGTTAGGTTTACTGACATTTCAGTAGAATTCACTGGCTATTTGGGGTTCCGTACCCAGATGGTAAAAAACGGGACCCAATTACTAAGACTTCGCTGTCCGTCTGTCTGTCTGTATGTCGGTCTGTCACCAGCCTGTATCTCATGAACCGTGATATCTAGAGTTGAAATTTTCACAGATGATATATTTCGGTTGCCGCTATAACAACAAACACTAAAAATAGAATAAAATAAATATTTAAGTGGGGCTCCCATACAACAAACGTGATCGGTTGCGTTAACTTTGCACCTCATTTGTATCCGGCGCCATACATACCAGGTGCAAACTTAACTTTACCGGGCCAGTTAAGATGGGAAGTGTTTGTACGGAACCCTCGGTGTGCGAGTCCGTCTCGAACATGGCCGGTTTTTTCAGTGTTGATGGTCTAGACAGGCACCCTCTCCCACGCGGTCGATCGCTGACATCAATGGCCTTTTTGGGCATCGACTCATTACTGCGCAAACGGGGAAATTGACCGTAACGCATATTTACATATAAAACAAAAGACCGGGCAAACTTACGATCTGACATCTGGACAGGTTGATAACTGTCATATATATACCTGGCGTTTAATGTGGTCTTGTGAATATCAAATAGTTACCATAAACCTGTGCCCATTTCCTCCATAAATGCATTTATAGATATTGCATCCCATATGTACTCGTAAGTATTATGTATAAACGGAATTACATAAGCGAGAAATTTAAGATCAAGGTCCTAAGACCCCACGTTAGGTGTTATGTTTAAATAAACTTCCTACAAAACAGCACAAACATAAGTTTAATTTAAGCTCATTAGACGAAAACTAAGTATTCCAGCCATTTACTTTTAGATATCTCAATGTAGATATACCTACCTGTATATTATGAACAACAAAGTCACCACAAACAACACGGCACGGCCGCTATCCCAGGAAGGAAGCAGCCAAAGCCTATTCTTAAACCTTTAAGTCCACTTAAGTACTAACTCTTAACGAACAAAACATTAATCTGAAACCGTTATTATCTCTCACAGCATCCTTTGTATCCAGCCAGCTTGACCGATTGTTTCCTTTGACCATATAACCATAAAAAAAAACACTTCAAATTTCGAATTACGAAAGTAAAAATAAACGGACAAAGCCTCGTTATAGATACCAAGTTATAAACGTTGTTGACTGCGGCGCCACTGTCTATACAGAACACTAAAATTTTATATGAAAATATTTTTAGTTCGTCTTTTGTCCGCAGGAAAGGATAATTTTGTGCTATAAGGTTTTATGCCAGGTAGTTGTTCTGAGAATCGATAGTTCTTTTTCAAGTTGGAATACTTTTTTTATGGTCTGTGCTCTGGATACAGTCCTTTAAGACGGGTCGTTATTTCTGCAACTGTCCTTTTTAGTTTACGGCATAATTTACGCTTTCTTGATTGCTCTTTGGGATCGTTGTCCTTTTGTTGCGGTTTCTTTTTTGCTGTTCAAAAAACAGATTTATCCAAAAACTGGTAGTTAATACCACGCCGAAACTATCACCGCACTGGGACTAACGCATCAGACGTCTGTTTAGTATATTACACCAGGAAAAGGAAGCACACGGTAATAGATAATCATAATCAAATTAAGAGGGTAGGTATCTAAACTTTAAAAACAGATTCCGGTTAACGAGTCTCGACCTGTATGGGCTATTTAGCCCAGGCAAACCGAAAAAGTATGGTCACATATGGGTATTTCTACTTATCTCATCAAATTCCAATCACATTTGCCCAATAACCGTCCTTGCGTTGGCAACACCCCCTCCCCACCATACGAAGAATCACCCGTGACCGCAATCCTAACGCGCTGCTGTGGCCAACAGTCGCCATTTACTCGGGACAGTCTCGTAAAACTATTTGGAAAGAAAACAGGATTTATGAAAATGATAGGTGTTTTTTTAATCGCCTGTACTTGTGATTGTCATTTGCTTTTAAGAAAATAGCTGTCATTTATGGTTTTAAATAAATACTTTTATTACGCTTACATTTTATAACATTATAACTTACATTTATTTAATTATTTGTCTATGAAAATGAACATGCCAGTTCCAGCAAACTTAATAATGTATATTAAACAAGTACCTACGAAATGTAACTATCAACACTGTTGAATAAAAGTACGAAAGAATTACGTATTCTAGATTTAAACTTCAGTAAAGCGATTGGAAGAAATCTTCTTTAGTCAAACCTTAAGCTTACACTGCCTGTCACACTTTAGAATATAGAGAAAGAAACGAAATAGGTGAAATTGTGGGTATTTATAATTTAATAAAGCAACACTTTTTTCTAAACATCTTCTTTGGTTTTACGAGAATATGCATAAACGAAAATCTGAATTTGGTCGAACTTTATCGTGAATTATAATTTATAAGTTACCCTTTGTTCTGACAAACACAGCATATAAAATATATAAGGAATCATCCAACTTACTTACGTACATTGTAACTGGCAACTCTCCAAACCACGCTGACGTTTCAATTTAGCATAATAACCACAATCTTAGACAAAACACGCAACAAATCGCCACGAAACAAAAACTCCGCACTCTAACAAAACACATACAAAAATCTAATTTAATTTGGATAATAAAAACCGTCTGCACGCTCCGTCGACCGGCGCTGTTCTCACGAGAAATTTACGGTCATTGCCTATGTAAATGTGTTACCTATTACTTCTTAAGCCACAGGAATAAGACTCAAAACAAGTGACTAATTTAGTAGAATACTTACAGTTAGCACAGTCTGAGAAACAATAGAATGTTTGAAGTTCACGCAAATCAAGTGGCTCGTGTACAGGAAATTTGGATTTTTATTTATATTTAGCCTTGAGTTTAGTATTAACAGATATTACTCATACAATTGATTGGCAATACAGTAAAACTCGCTCAAGAGGCCTTATTCCTTTTTTAAAAAAAAATTTTCATATCATGACAAATATATTGATAATTTCAACCAACTTTTTGAAGTGAATAATACTTTTCCAGAGTTCTAGGTAGTAACGTTGCTATTTCATGTTTTTATTGCGTGCAGTCGAAAATAAGTTGAAAAAAGTAATTGTCCGCGTGAATTTTGTCAATTTCGAATAGTTTTTGAAACAAAAATTATCAATGAAAAATTCAAACTTAAGGTTTCAAATATATGTCAATAAACCCCAATAGCCCTGGTTTAGGTAGTAACATCAATACTATGTTAAGAAACATGTTTAATAATAGAGAAAAATGTCTAAAACAATCAGCATTTTAAAAGGAATAAGGCCTCTAAGACGTTTCTGAAGGCATCTGGCAAAAAACTCGTAAGTGTGAAGGCATGTTATGTGGTAAGAGCACTATACTACCTGACCGACAGAGGCCGGTGAAAAATGGTGGTCGCGGAAAATCGTATTAAACGTGATCGTATGCGGGTTCGGGTGTATTTATTAGTAGTTAAGATACATAGTAAAAAAACAAAAGGGAATGCGCTCTTTTTGTCGGAATTTGCAGACTGTACATAAAAAAACAACAATAATATAACAATACTTTATTGTACGCCAATAAAAGTATACAAAATGAATCAATACAAATACAATTGTATAAAGCTAATAAAAATATGTAATCTCTTACCAAAATGTAACTGGTAAATATTTTTGAGATTTAGACATTTAGTCGTAAATCAAAAACTTAAACAAATATCTCTAATAGCTATTATATTTGTCTTCTCATAATATAAAATTCATTTCCTGTCTCAAGTCTGTAAATTTACAGTTTATCAGTACATATTTCTCTAGAGACGACGTCAAGTATACCTTTTAAAATCGTTTCAGATTGAGTGTGAGTTTTAAGTTACTTTATACCTCAAGTTTAAGTATGACCCAGAGGGTTGAGCATTAGTTGAGGATTTCTCGAGTTCATTGCAAAAATAATAGATAAAACGTGTGAGAATAGAGTTTGTTATTTTCATAACAATTTATTATGATTTCACCTAAAATCGTGACCCCTCTAAATAGAAATCTAGAATTTAACGATAGTAAAGGTTTATTCCTTCAACTGTCGCGAAGCCGCTGACTAACACTCTGTATTTCTATAACTGCAGATAGCCATCTGTAGCGAATCGTCGTGAGTCTAGACGCTTTGTCCAATAACGCGGCGTGTGTCATTAGAGAAGGTAATCGTGTAGATTAGCGGGTTTTTACACGGGGTCGCCGACCGCTCTCGTGAGGCATCGCTGAGGATGTGAGGCTCAAGAGGACCGTTTCAGAAAAAAATATAAGTCTGATTGATTCGATATTTGAACATTTTTTTAACAAAAAAAGAACCGCCTTCTAAATAAACTGAAAAGGAAAAAATAATCCGTTCAACAGATAACATCTGAATCAACCTTCCGTAGAAGACGTATACCACATTATTATGGAATGTGTCCGGAATGAAGATGTGAGAAGGGAAGTGTTGAATGGGACTTTTTTTGAAGTGGGGGGATGCAACCAGATTTTGGCGCTTCCCTTATCAGATGAAGCTAAACTTTTGTACAAAATTGACAAAATAGGTTTAAATAGGAGATAAGATATATAACAATTGTATACTAACAGAGTGTCAGTCGCCTCAGCGACTAAGCTCTTTAAATAAAGATTTTAAAAAAACCCTTAAAGTCAGTGCCAAAACACTAAAATATTACCTACCAACGACAACAGACGCCACGCATGAAGCCTTTAATGATTACTATTTGGTATTTATTTATTTATTTATTTATGTTTGATAAAAAAGTTTACGTGAGGTTTAGCACCGACCGGTCAAACTGAGAACTTCCTTTTTTGAAGTCGGTAAAAAATCGTATCCTCGGATATGTAACCCCTTAGCTGTGGAATGCTAGGGGCCGCTTTTTTTGCATTTTTTACAAGTACTTTTTCCAATAATTACGGCACAAATGAGGCATCAACTCGTGATTTTTTGTAATCTTACATACGAAGGGATAAATATGACAACTTGTCAAGTACTTTTCGTATCCGTCTTGTAGTTAAATATTCAGATTATAGAAGAATGAGGAATTCTCTTTCGATAAAACTTCTCAGTGAAAATATATACATATAACTTGGATCTCTTCAAGTCTAGAGTGAATAGGCACAGGTACTGTCCTGGTTATCATCTACATATTCAAGTTAGATTAAAAACAATTGAATTTTTTGCTTAAAATGTAAACATACTTGTATTAAATGATCGTGATTCCATTCGTGACAAAATTTATTCACTGTCTGTCAAAATAAAATTGTTACAAACTTCAAATGAATTAGGCTTTAACCGAAGGATCATATTTTTCACAGCCTTTCATTTTATATTAAGCCAACGATACGGGTAAATAAAAAAATATGGGTCTAAAGTACCCTACTATTAATTAACCTATAATTATTTATTCAAAAACCATGGTCACCCGAACGAAGATAGTCAGATTTTTCCACCCGCATTCTTCGCCGGGCCGATTCACACGCCGACACACACACACACACAAACATGCACTTATTAAGGATGCCACTCGTGTAAGTACATCGTTGCACAAATTGGCGTATAATTTATATTTTATATGTTGTACCTACACCTGTATGTAAAGTAAACACATGATACAATTGAACACCCTGTTTTGTACTTATAATTTGATTTTATTTACGTTATTTAATTTGTTGGTTACGTATTAAACATTATCATAAGAGGCTTTAGTATTGTATAAAATCAGTTTTTTTATTTATATAAGTACTTTGTATTTAAGAAGATTAGCGTTATTTCAGAAGCTCGTTACAAACGCTAAACTTTAATAAAACTGATTAAAAATATGTTGTTTTGAACGAAACTTGTTACATGTATATTATGAATATATCTTGTGGTCATTACACTCTATTTGGGACTAAAAGATTTAAATATTAAATTGTATTGCCATTTTCTATCAACAGATAACCCTATAAGTATAGTTTCGTAATAGCAAATACAAAAATATTCACATATTCGAATTCGGAATGCTATAAATACACATTACTACACCATGCATCGGTCAACAGCCCTAGCTCACACACATACAAACACACACAAATGAACACATTCACGGTCAGTGACTATGTAAATAGGGAATTTTGAATTCTACCAAGACACAATGGGAACGGGAAAGTTCTTTATCAAAAGATTAATGGCGTGGTTATATAATAATTAGTTTAATTAACGGAAGACATTTAAAACTGTAAAAAAGTTAGTTGACTTGGCGGGAACACTACCGTGGCCCTAACGAAAATATGTTTAACTTGGGCGCTGATTCTAGTACTTTGAAGTACCGCTAAGTAAGCGAAGTGTCATTTACCTATATAACTCAGGTATGTCGCCTTTAAGTGTCCGTAAAACGCGATGTTTTTGATTTGAGACGCGTAAAGTAACATTTAACGTTACTACCCGGTCAAGTTAAGTTTGCGCCTGTAATTTGGCGACGCGGTTGGCTCAGTTTGTAGAGACCTGCCTACTGAGCCGGCGGTCCCGGGTTCGAATCCCGGCCAGGGCAAATATTTGTGTGATGAACTCGAATAGTTGTACTTGGGTCATGGTTGTTCTATGTATTTAAGTATATATTTATCTATGTAAGTACGTATATATCGTCGTCTAGTACAGTCGCCATCAGACATATCGCAGCATATAAGGCGTTCATAAATATGTGAACATGTACTGTAACGCCTAGTCAATAAGAGTCGTGTTCACATATTTATGGACGCCTTATATGCTTCGATATATCTGATGGCGACTGTACCCATAAGACAAGCCTTCTTGAGCTTAATATGGGACTAGATCAATTTGTGTGAGGTTTTCTGATATTTATTCATTATTTATAATCTGTGGCGTTGCATTGAGATGAGGCGCGGGACTAGGTTGATTTGTGTGAGGTTGTCTGACATTTATTTATTATTTATAATCTGTGGCGTTGCATTGAAATGAGGCGCGGGCTGACAAAGTGGCGATGTACTAGGTATATCGGTAATTTTCGGCCAAGCGGAGACGACTCGCTCGTTTCGCTCGATTGGCCAAATTTATTTCTCTGCCGCGAGAATAATGTATATCACGAAGGCTAGATACGAGTATGTACCTATATTACCTATATACCTATGCTTTACATTAAAGTGTCACGACAACCAGTAGTGGTTTTGATCTATGCTCCTGTCATATTCAACTCCTTTTTCGGAGTCCAGTCGGTGGCGCAACGTCGTGTGACCACTGGACCAATTATAAACAATTAAATACAGAACCGTCCACATTTTAACCGATTACGAATAAGTGCTGCTAATTTGAGTGTTGAAACTCGATTCTGGGTTGCAAGATAGTTGTCAGGTGGCGAGTTAATAACGTTTTGCATTAAGCTAGGCCTTATTCGATTGACAGTTACGTATAGCCATTTGAGCGATGTATCAGTCATATTACTGACATATGGTGCTGACATAAATATAAATATAGGGAAAATCTTGCACAAATCGACCTAGTCTCAAACTAAGCAAAGTTTGTGCTTTGGGTACTAGACGACGATATAGGTACATAATATAAATACATAATATAGATAACATCCATTGTCCAGGAACAAATTTTGTCCTGGCTGGGATTGAAACCCAGGATCACCGGCTCAGTAGGCAGATGCACTAGGCACTGCGGCAACCACGTCGTCAAATTCAAAGTTTCTAATGGAATGTGTCAAAAATACCACTATGTGTCTATATATATAATTTGGCTACTTTAGCTCTGTGCCCTATTGACGTTTAAATGTGACGACTTTGACTTTGACAATGATATATAATCGACATTATATCTCAGTAGGCAGGTGCAGTCAAACTGCGCCAATCGTCAAAAAATGGAACTATACCCTACCGAACAAAGTTGTAGGCAAATTGTAGTATGCAATAAAACAAGGTACATTTACTAGATACGTTTCATAACTAACACGCACGATTTGTGTGATATATGTGTAAACGTAATTATGTACATCTTCATCAGAATCTCATTAAGGTTGAGAACGAGGAAGAACGTTGTATAATTATCTAAACATCATACACACTTAGTATCTTTTTCTCGTGAGCAGAGCCGACGGCGCCGACGGGTATAATGAAACATATATTATCCTTGAATATATATAGCACTTCAAGTAAATTTATTTTATTTATTTATTTAAACTTTATTGCACAAAACAAGTCAGTACAAATGGCGGACTTAATGCCAAATGGCATTCTCTACCAGTCAACCATAGGGCCAAACAGAGATACTAGAAGTGGGTGCAAATTAGAAATCTGATGGTACAGAGAGGATTTAGAGTACAAGTAAATACAAAATATTAATTATATTACTGTTTATACAAAGATCCTAAGATATACCTACACACTATAATATAATATATATACAGATATATACATAATATAATATATATATATAAATATATACGAAAGTCTACAACATGGGATGATGGATGAACTATTCGAGCTCTTGTTCCAGCAGATGCTTACGCAGCATACACTTGAAAGCTACCTTGCTTGGGGCTTGTCTGATAGAGAGAGGGAGTGAATTCCAGAGACGACATGCCTGAACGGCGAAAGAATTAGACATAAAACCAGTATGGTGCGAAGGAATGGAAAGTTTGATGTAAATTATAGCTGTTATCGAAATATATTCAATCCTTTTTAGGATTCTTAACGAGTCTCAAGGTATAATTAACTGAATGGATATATTTTATTATAATAAACCTAATCCTTACAAAGATATAGTTAGGTTAGGATATTTATATGAAATATATGTTAAAACCTTCAAATTGTAGATATTGAAATTGACAACATTTCGAATAGTGTTAAGTACAAACTAATTTCATTAATTTATTATCACAGAATCAAAAACTATTATTTTCATAAACAGACTATTTTTTTTTATATTATGTTACTATTATTATTATTTTTTAATATATAATACAGCGTTCTAAGAATCGCCCCTCCTGACGTTACCTCGTGGAAAATTTTACAGTCACAACACACAAAAGGGACAGTGGCACAATTTCCATACAATAATCCACCTTAGTAATAGTCCAACTGTGGGATTTTCTGCGCTCTAACTAATTACTCGACGCCTACGATCTTTTACAATGAGGAACTTTTCAATCACAAATTGGGTTATTTAAAAATGTGGTAATATTTAAGTTGATAGTATGCATAAAAATTCAAAGTTATCAAATACGCTACTGATATCTTTTCGGGATTGTCGCGAAAACGCAAGCAGACAGATGTAGATAGCCTTCGTTCGCAGTTAACTTTACAAAGTGTAGTGTAATTTTATTGCTCGTAAGTTTTTGACAAAAGTATTTTTAAGGCACTTTGTAATAACTTACAGACTGTACTTTCTTAGAAAAACGTTAATTATTCATCAAGAATTAAATGAGCCCAAATACGATGGGTTTATCTTGTGCCGTTAAGGAGTTTCTACGGCCACCCTCCGTCTCCGTCAGATCAGCACTAAGATACCAAATTATTGTATTTTTACGTAAACATATATACGCAAAGTTTCATTTAGGTATTACGACAATTACTAATTAATTATTATTAGTTAATTAATAGTGACCTCCATTTGTTACAAATTAACCAACTCAATTATACAAGTTAAAGCTAATAAAAGTTTGTAAAAAACCCCCATACGCTATATACCTTACAAAAATATTTTATTATATAGGTATGTGGGTAGTTTTATATAAGATATTTCTATGAGTTTTCTAGAATTATCTCAAAAAGAGGATTAACTAAAAGAGAATACTCATGTTAATCCTCTTTTAAAGCATTAAATAGGATGAAAGAGTCCATCAAACCCCCATAAAAACGGATCGACTTGTAATTCTGGCTATACAACTTTACTACCTCTACCATTTACTACCCTAAAACTACCTCAAACGAGGTCAAGACATGATTTTAAACTAAAATAATATATTTCCGTGCAGTACAATTAATATACCACATCACCTAATTATTTTTAAGAGTAATTTAGTATTAATAAAGAAGAAATTGCCGATTTTCGTAAGTGAGTGCTCTCTACCCACTTTATACGATAGACATCAACGCGCGCGCTACACTTACATTATTTCGGCCGTTTAATCTTTTTTACTTGTAATATTGATATATAAAAGAACAATACACATTCTAAACTTATAATACTCCTATTTAAAACCGCATTTTTACACATAAGGATAATTTTATTTTATTAACAAAGTACGTATGACGAGATTTGTCAAATCATAAGACGGATATTAAGACACTCAAGTCGTTTTTAGGCGTTATGAATAGGCGTATGAATCGATACGGACACGTGAACGAGTTCGCGGCGGTCAAGGCTGCCCAGCCACCGAACCCGGATGCGAAAATACACAAAAACTTAACAGCCTTACAAGAAAATTACGGACAAAACTTACCGCATGCAGCTGAGCGTTCCTGGGTTTGAGTAACGTAACACGGGTTTTTGGATTTTTGAATTTGGAAGCGCGTTTCGGCACCGGCGCTTGCGCCGATGGGCGGAGGCGACTGACGCCTGCGCGCCGCCGCTCCCCGCGCGGGATTGGTCGGCGGGGCGCGTGACGTCAGCGCACGACGAATTGTATGCGCGCGGCGCGAACGGCCGCGGAGACGCCCGAACGCCGGTTTGAATTTCGACGTTGGACTGATTTTTTTATGCCAAAGGATATTAAGGATGAAATGGCGAATATTGCAACTGTATCAGAAATACTAGGAACGAACGCTTTTGGAACAGAAACCCTAGTGAACATAAATAAAAGTTAAACAATCTCATCAAAAATGGTCGATTGCAAATAAAAGAGGGTAATTTTGTGTGACGAAGCATATCGTCATGTATATGACATGTAGGTATGTATATGATACCTAATGTTATTAAAACTATCGTGAGACATCTTTACTAATTATAAAAACGGTATAAACTCACGTAAAACGCAGTGGGTCGCGAGTCGCGTAGCAGCACGGATAGCTACCCCTGATGAAGAGCTCCAAATGAGTTCGAAACATGTCGGGCCGTTCCTGACAATTTTTACGTGAGTTTATACCGTTTTTATAATTAGTATATGATACCTGCTTTTACAAGTTTTCTCCTTATCCGTTCAAAAATGCTGATTGTTTTAGACGTTTTTCTCAAAGATCAAACATGCTTCTTAACAATATAATATGTAATCAATATTACTGTTACTTACAGTTTGATAATGTTAGTTTCAAAACAATTTTTTTTTTTTAATTATTTTCGACTGCACGCACTAAAAGCATGAAATAGCTATGTTAATATCTAGAACTCAGGGAAAAGTAATATTTACTTCAAAAAGTTGATTGAAATAATACAATATTATTAATATATTTCATGAAATGTGTTTTAAGATAAAAATAAAATTTAAAACGTTAATGAATAAGGCCTCTTAAGGTTCAAATTGATTATTTGAATTTATGACGATTTGAAATATTTCAGCTTTTTAGCAATAAACTGGAAAAACTAGCATTTATATGTTGCCATAAGTATTTTGTGAAGAAAGATATAAGTCATACTAAAACTTTGAGTATTTCTAAAAAGGTGAATAATACATATATAAATGAAAAAGATTTTTATGAGCACATGGACATTAAATGTACATGTGTGTGTGTATAGACTATATCCTGCTTTCTTTTATAGATTTAAATATACCAATATGAATCAAACTGAAACTTATCATTGTTTTTGTGTATAAACGTAATCACCTCGAATCTTATGACAAGTTTCGTCATCTAGGTATAGATATATATCGGTAGTTATCTTATTATAGTATTTAATATTGTCATTTTATGTTGGATAAAAACAGGGTTTGCTTCCTATCTCATACTAGTTAGCATACACCAATAACTTTGGATACAAATGAGTCGCAAACTTAAGTTTAAATGATACGCGACTTAGCCCCTTCTTCGCGGGGCTACAATCGTTGATTGACCGCTTCCTGTGGTCAAACTGGTTTAAACTCTTAGCCTTAAGACTACACGCTTAAAAACCTGCGCGCGCGCCGGAGAGAAAAATGCAACTAAAAACTCGTGGAGTTGCGTTGTGTCGGACACGGTCGAAGGTGACATTGCCAATACGTGCCGTGATATTATGAAGCTACACTACATTTGAAGTGTTTAATGACACGTGTACAAAACCACGCCACTATAACCGACCAAAGCCAGCTAAACCAAGTGATTTAATTGAAAAAAAAAGCTGGTCAAGTCCGAGTCGGTGTCGCGCACCGAGAACTATGAAATGAAAGCACTGCGTATGTATTGCTCTAGCGAAAAGATAAACTGTACTGAGCGACAAACTTGATCTTGATTCACTTGGTATCTGTATAAATCTTATAAAATCGTGAGTTTTACATCAATAATTATGACAATATAAAATTTAGTCAAAGAACATGACAACAGTTAGGGTCGATTGCAGAAAATTGTACATAGCTAAAAGCTTACTTAACAAAAAATCACGATCGCTTCCTTTGTGTGGCGAAAGTTTGTCATACAAAATGTATGGGTAACTTTCGTCACAAAAAGGAATCAAGCAAGTTTTGTTTTAATTAAAGTCCTTAACTATGTAATTTTTTTTTGAAATCGACCCAGTAATGCATAAAATGTATAGTTTTCCGATTTTTCCCTAAACTTTTAGTATAAGACGGTATTACTTATCAAATTTCATAGAGCGGGAAACACCTTATACCGTAAATGCATTTTTTGTACGATAGGTGGAAAACATTTTTTCCTTATATTTATTTTGTTACCATAAATCGGCAACTAGTGACGTAGAAAGTCTCACTAGCCGCAGTGTCACCTTGTTTTCTTACCATGGTACCCAGTAAATTTTACAAACCCAAACTTCAAAACACTAGAAATCTTACGTCTACGGGTAGATCGGAGCTTCCTTACGGCAACATAAACAGAATCCCGCTGGCGATACAACTGGCCACCCTCTACAAATTTTGTAAAAAAGCCGGTCAAGTGCGAGTCGAAGTCGCACACTGAGGGTTCCAATACGAACTATGGAAGCACGGACTCTACTGAGCGACAAACTTAAATTTACTGTTGGAAAGTGTTTACGTATTTTAAATAAAGCCTATATTTTTTATAATTTAATTACAAATGTATAGTTTTCTGATTTTTCCCCATACTTTTAGTATAAGACGGTATTAGTTACTAAATTTCATAGTTATCCGGAGTGTGATACCTTGTTTTCTTATACCAAAAAGCAGAGCCGACTATGCGGCAATTAATGGCACATACTACTAACAATATTTATTTTTTTGCAGCCAAAACGGCGTCCATTTTTTTTTACGTGAACTTAGAAGTTTGATTTTTTCACAGCTTCAAGGGACTGTAGACCTGGGTTTATGGTTTTAATGTCAACTCGAGTCGAGAGTCTCGACAGACGGACGGACGGACAACAAAGTTATACTATAAGGGTTCCGTTTTTTCCCTTTGAGGTACGGAACCCTAAAAAGGCCAAGGCTCCGTCCGAACACAAAAAGAAGACGCTTGAACCCCTTCCTTTTTTTGTCCCTTTTTACCTGCCCGGTCCAGAATTTGGTAGTAAAAGATGCAAATCACTGTTTTTTTACTTAAATAACTAGAGTTATCTTTTCACTTCGCTTTGGGGAGGGCATCCTTTAGACTTTTATATAAATATAAATAATAGACAAGTATTCGAGTTTAATATCACCTGGGGCCCTATGATGGTTGCTTTTATCACGCGATAAATAAGTGATAAAGAATCCGTCACGTTTTGACATATTGCGAGTGTGAGTGACAGATGCTTTGTCACTTATTTATCACGTGATAAACGCAACCATCATAGGCCCCCTGTTCGCAAACTGTAATGAAATAAAGTATTATGTTCTGAAAAGAAAGAAAGTACTCTCGGCATTTTTTTTACGAAAAACCGGCCAAGTGTGAGTCGGACTCGCACACCGAGGGTTCTGTAAAACTAAATAATGTTTAATCTTTTTTTTCTTTTCAGTATTTGTTGTTAAATTGGAAACAGAAATACACAATCTGTGAAAATTTCACGAGAGTTCATGAGATACAGCCTGGTGGCTAAATCCAGCAAAAAACGGCAAAAAAAATCACGTTTGTTGTATGGGAGCCTCCTTAAATAATAATTGTATTTGTTTTTTTAGTATTTGTAGTTATAGCAAAAAATGAACGATAACGACAAAATGGACTGTATAATTAAAAGAGAGTCCACACAACTACCGTGATTTTATATGCATGAATTTATTGTGTTACGGCTTTATGATGAGATTGCGTGTCGGCTTACCTGGAGATCTCTTAGGTGGAGCTCAGCGTCTGGAGAGGGCAGTTCCTTGGGCTTACCCAGTGCTGGATCCAGATACGGTCGTACCCTCAGTCCTACCACTAAGACGCACATACAGGTGAACAGAAGCCGAACCGCAATCGTAACAGCTTTTAGATGGAAATTAGATGA
The DNA here is from genome assembly GCA_932273695.1 of Apotomis betuletana. Classification (NCBI taxonomy): domain Eukaryota; kingdom Metazoa; phylum Arthropoda; class Insecta; order Lepidoptera; family Tortricidae; genus Apotomis; species Apotomis betuletana. Next base: position 26,485,173 of record OW026301.1, read on the forward strand.
CTTGATGTTCGCTGCGCCGGCGGCGGCGACGGCGGAACAAGACGCTGACGTGTTCGCCGAGAGCTGGCACACGTTATTTACTAAAATAAGTGCTTGGTGCTTTAAGTTCGATTAGAGTTGTATTTTAAGTATTAGTAGTTTTAAGTTTTGCATTGTAAACGCTTTGGTTATATACTGTTAGTTTACAATTGTAGTTTTATAAATAAATAAATAAATAAATAGCGGCAACAGAAATACATCGTCTGTGAAAATGTCAACTGTCTAACTAACACGGTCCAAGAGATACAGCCTGGTGACAGGTAGACAGACAGACAGATGGACGAACGTTTTTTACCCTTTGGGACCCTAAAAAGGTTTGCTAACTGAAACAGACATTACAGATTTAGAGAAGGCTCTCTTTATTTTTGATGTGCGTAAAAGCTACCGAGAACGGTATTTTATTGATGGTTTGTGTAAAATGCGAAGCGTGGCAACACGACCGACCGAAGCGTGTGCGCTGCTATGAGTGGCAACTGACAATGAACAAATGGTTGTTCGAGAATGTTATTGCAAAACAGCGAAGCACCTTGGTGCACGCTGATGCGTTGACTTTTAACGCGGCTCACATCGCGTAGTGAGCCTCTCTTGCTCTGGCCAACAAATTTAATCTCAATTAAAATACATATTATACAGATTGGTGAGAGACTCAGTATAACCCTATATAGTTGAGTTTGCACCTCTTGTGTATACCGCGTTATAGACATCGGGTCCACTCACCTCAGCCGGGTTATGCGCAGCATAAAGGCGCGGAATGCAGTCCAGGCTGCGCCGAAACTGTCAATTTCGCCCAGCCAATTTCCCAAGCTTTCTACCAAGCCGCCAACTCACCAAAACCAATTATAGCGGCGCCACTGTCTACGCAAAATTTCGAATCGACTATGCAATTGTATTAGTTCCACGTTTCCCCTCTGGTACCGATAAGATTGTGAAACGATGCAAGTGGCCATCGCTAGACATGGTTGAAGATAATGTTCTTTATATCGTTGGAATTAAGTTGGAATTTGACTGAAGCGTCAAGTATGATAGTGTTGTTGTAAATAGCGATGCCTTTAATGAACCGATGTAATCGATAAAACCCGAATAATCGAGTAATAAAGCGGCTTTAATTTATCTAGCAAGGTTTTCCGCATTGCAAAGCCATTTTGCGTTGTCTTAGGAGATTATGTTTTATGGTTTGTTACTCAGTCGATAAAACTAAATACTTGTATAGTTTTCTTTTTCATTAATATAAGATAGATACCATTAATATTGTTGCATGTTGTGACACCGAGAGACCATGTACATATCTAAGAAATTTAAACTAAAATAATTATTTTGTAGCTTTAGTTATTTACTGAGCTTAGAACGGAATAAAATTTTATATATTGCATGTCGCGACGCCTAGAGACCTTCTACATCTCAGAAAAATGCTTACTTTGTTTTATATATTTACTGTAAACATTGATTTGGTTTTGGAGAATCTTGTACATCTCCTCTATATGTATAATTGTAATCGTTTTATGTACCTATGTTTTACGAAAAAAATGACTTACTGCTGAGTTTCTTATCAACTGCGGTCTCCTCTTGTGAAATGCCGGTAGATTTTGATTGACAGACATGTAGAAGTGTCCTTGTGATCTACTTACAGAATAAACATTTTGATTTTGAATATCCAGATTTTATTTAATATCTTAAGCAGTTTATGTAAAAAAAAGCCTGCATTCAAAAATTTACAGTTTTTACCCAAATAATCATTTGAATAAAATCTCCAAATGAAAATATCGTTTCGATTTTCCTTTTTTTATCGATATGCTCAGCCCATCCCTACCCGACACTCTTATTATAAAGTAAAAATGGCATTTTCTTTTTCTGGAACCGATTCGCAAACCGGTCGAGGGCCTCTGTTTTAAATTCGGCCAGTTTCCGCGAATCGTGTGGTTGCGATACTTGCTACAATGTAACAATGTATTGAACTGACTTAGGCTGGGACAGGTAATTTCTTTAGGGTTTTAATATTAGTGCCATTCTCTGGTAAAGGGCACTACATAATTTTAGTCAATAAGGTCTTAATTCCTTTTGCCTGATAACAATACTTCTATACTTCTATATTACACAGAACAATATGACAAGTTATACTCTCGTGGTTTGTACACATAATTGATACAAATTATAACCTTCATAATCCAACGATTCGTCGTCGTACATCTGAGACCAGGTCGTGTGCAATCCCACCGAAACGTTAGATTATGAAAGTAAATAAGGAATATCGTATCGTAAGACCCGTTATAATTTGTGTCAATTTTATCGCTAAAAATTATTTAGAGTTTTATTCAAAAGATTATGTTTGCTTTGTTAAGAAATTTTGGATCTGAATGGGAAGGAAATGTTCTGTATCGGATTGCTTTGATTATTGCGGTTTTTGTAATACATATAATTTGTGTACTAGACGCCTGTTTTCGGTTTATGCTGTAATGCCTATGTCAACTTTTTTAAGTTCATTTTTCATTTGTCCGAAACAATTTTATAAAGGGCCCGTTAGGTTAGGTTAGTTATGTTTTAAAATTATTCTTAAAAAAATAACAGGATAAAAATGGCTTTCGGACAAATGAAAATTTGGCGAAACTTCACAGATGGGAAAGAAAAATTGTGTTTCATATAGGTAACCGCCAATGCTGCAAAAAGACGCCTAGTACACATATTCTACCTAAATCTGTAGGACGGCACAAAGTATGCACAGGCAACTAAGCAAATACGATTATTATCTTTCTATGTCTCCAAAGAAAGATTATTTTGCGACATACTTTGGCACATGTCCAATATACGAGAAGTCTATGCCCTTTCCCATACGTATATGCCTCATATGAAAAAAATACTTATTGACGATATTTTCTTATGCCTAATGGATTTCTATAATTTTCTCAGAACTTTGGTGGTCTCTGGAACGAGTCTGTTCAACTTTGTATCATAGTTGCAATGAATGATTTTAAAATATTCCGATACCTACGTCACACTCTTTATTTCCATTGCAGTGGTAAAGTACCAGATATAGCCACGCAGTGTCTTCCAGTGCGTGGTCACCGGGAAACTTTCTGCTGTAATAATTGCCTTACTTATAGTAATATGGTGTTAGAATACTTACATATACGAAACGTAGAAATTTCATATCGCTCGACACTGAGTGATCGATTGGACGCCGCCGCGACCGATAGTTCTTTTTTATGTCATAGGGGGCAAACGAGCAAACGGATTGCCTGGTGGTGCGCGATTACCGTCGCCCATAGACACAGCCTGCAACACCAGAGGAGTCACAAATGCGTTGCCGGCCAATATCGGATGTTAGCTCCTGATGATGAATCGCGTACCGATTCGAAACATGTCGAGCGATATTCGACTACGATGTGAGTAAACTCGCTTCGTATGTATTTTAACAGGTCTGAGACTTAGGGGAGTTTTCTATACAAAATATGGGGTTAGGTTTGTAAGTGCATAAAGACAGAGGAAACGTTTGCGGAAGACCTTTACAAACTATTAAGATAGTGTGACTTAGTGCAAAGAGTATACCTAGGTATTCTGGGTACAGCTTTCTAGCGATAGGGCGGGGGCGCGTCGTGCGGACCCGAGATGCCCGCGATCGTGTGAATCAGCCGAGAGTTTATTCGTCTTGCGACCCGCTACTCCGCAAGGTACTCATACTCATACTCATTTATTGATGCAATTTTCAACTTTTTGGAAGTCAAATGGCAGTCGTGAATTCTTATATATTATAATCTTTCTTTCTTTCTTTCTATGCATGAAATACAATTCTATTATTATAAAATTATGCAAAGATGGTAGTTCAGGCTGGAAAGATTGTGTGTTGAGTGAGTAAACCTATCTCAACTGCCTGCTATTTACAGCTGAAATACTAAATACTGTAGACAAAAATAAATCAGACTGACTAACCTGCGACAACAGACGACGTCAGATTAACGCTTAGACAAAAGACGCCAAATGCCTCGCGCCGGCGCATGTACTCGCTGCAAATGTCAGACGTGCTACAGTTAGGCTCGTTATCATCAAACTATTGTAGAATTTGCGGTCAGCTGGAGCCTTATTGGCATACAGTCATTTGAACGATGTATCGGCCACATGACAGACCTATATCCATCTTGATTTATGATTTTGAAGCGGTATTAAGTGACTGCTTTTGTAACGTCAGTAACGTCGTTTACGATGGCTGTTTGCTTCGAACTACGCTCAATTTCTCAGTCCTCCGCTCTACACGCCGAAACATGAAAATATTATTTGGTAACATCAACGTATGAGCCCCAATTGGAGCAGAACTGCGTTCACGTCCCGGCCGTCAAACATGTCAGATTGACGCTTAGACAAAAGACGTCAAATGTCTGCGCGGGCGCGTGAACTCGCCGCAAATGTCAGACGTGCTACAGTTAGGCTCGTCATCATCAAAATATTACGCAATTCGCGGCACACCGGGCCTTATTCGATTGACATTAACTTACAACTATTTGAGCGATAATCAGAAAAAATACATCCACTGCTGGACATAGGTATCTCCCAAAGACACCAACATGAACGGTTCCGTGCCAGTAGACTCTAGAAACCTTAACCTGGTCAACAGCCCACCTTATGGAGACTAAAAATTAATTTTGAGTTACATAATGTAGGTATGTATTATAGCAGCATGTCTATCTGAACTTTTGCTTTTAATAGTTAATAAAATAAAAATAATAGTTTAAACATTAGTAAAACACGTGGCTTAGGTATACATATATATCGGATGGATGCCATTAGTAACGTTGAATCTAGCTCTATTAGTCTGGTCTGTTTTAGTGGGTTTAATAAAAATAACAATAAGCTGGCTTTATTTCAGTTTTTTCGCAAAAATATAATATAACAAAGAATTATTTTTTTCTACTACAGAACATAAAAAACTTAAAAAATTGGGATGTTAAATAAAAAAATAAGTATTAAACGCAATCTCCCCTGAAAGCTTTTTCAGAATTTACATTCCCACTGACTAAATAAAATGCTCTCCAATAAAGCCTGTGTGCAGAATGTTATTATAATATTCCTGCCACACTCTTGTACCACTTTGTTTATCTTTATGAAGCCTGTACTCCCCACTGGGAGTACCAACGTGGCAAGTCTAGCATGGAACACTTTCAAAAGAAAACAAATCAGGAGTTGAATTAAATAAATAATAAATATTAAATCTTACACAAATCGACCTAGTCCCAAACTGAGCAAAGCTTGTACTATGGGTACTAGTCGACGGTATACATAAATACATATATAGATAACATCCATGACCCAAGAACAAATATTTGAGTTCATCACACAAATATTTGCCCTTGCCGCGATTTGAACCCAGGACCGCCGGCTCAGTAGACAGGCGCACTGCAAACTGCGCCAACCTCGTCGTCAAATTCAATATTTCTAATGAAATGTGTCAAATATAGTTACTTAAATAAATATCGGACAACCTCACACAAAACGATCTAGTCCTACAGTAAGCTCTAGTAGGCTTGTGTTACAAGGGTAATAGAAGACGATAAATATACCTAAATATTTAGAAAATATCCGTGACCCAGGAACAAATATTCGAGATCAAAGATCATCACACAAATATTTTGCCCTTTGCCGGGATTCGAATCCTGCACCAGCGGCTCAGTAGTACAACAAAAAAAGTAGTAAAAAGAAAGTACTTACACCTCGTTATGCACCATGCTTGAGCTCTTGGTTCTTGTTTAGTGTGACCCTTGTGGACGGGAACACTGCTTATGATATAAACTTACAGAAATGTCTGTCATTTTGCAACATGGTTGTTCTTTTCATTGACTGCCATACAATTTATGAGAAGTTATGTAAGCCAGACTTTCATTCTCTTTTATTTAAAAAATGCCCATTAATTTAAGTTACGGGCATTTTTTTCCCATAGTAACAAGATTCAAATTATCAAATGTAACATGCCCACGCAACATTAAAAAAAAAATCACTACCACAGAACCGAAAATCTAACATCAGTATTTTTCTTAGGTAAAAAGTAGATACTGATGTCTGTTTTTTGCCATATTCAGGTGACTATGGCAAAGCCAAAAGAAAGAGTTTAAGTTTAACAGTCTATGTATATGTATGTAAGCGTGTTCCACGATAGCGCGAAAACTACTCAACCGATTTTGATGATTGATCACTAACATCAATGTTATTCCAAAAATCTGTGTTTAACCACGCCTCGTTTGTCCCAGATATAGGACTTGAAGTAGTAATAAATATGTGATCTAAATCACGAGTAATGTTTTGATATCGTGTATCATCGGATTAAAGCGTTTTTAGCTTGCTTTCTTTATCAGTTTCAGTAATAAAGATTTAGATAATATGAGTTCATCAGAACACGATGGCAAAGCTTTATTCCCAAAGCGACAACTAACTCCGCAAACGCTATGGTATGGCAATTTAGAATAATAACACACGATAGCTGCTAGGAAGATTACTTCCATTTCAGTACCCTTACCATGAATTTACAATTTTACAGTGACCTAGACCTTGCCATGGTTGAGTACCGTCACTTTAACTAATGGTTAGCGTACGGAACCATAGAACCCCTTTATTGGTTGTCTATTGGTATCTGTCCATCTATCTGTCAAGGCAAGATAATCAAAATGAGTAAGGTGCCAAAAACTATCGAATGTCATCCATTCGTTCTGACCTGTCTGGCTACAAATACTCATTTATATACAACAATACAAAAATTCTAAAAATCCCTTAGACCCTCTCTCTCTTCCTATGTATCCCACATGGTGGTGGGGTCAGCAGAATCCCAATTCTAAACTCTGGAGACCGCGCCCGACAAAGACAAATAGCTGATAAGGTCTCAAAGAACTTGTACTTTTATTAAAAACAAACAACGAACACCTATATTGAAGATATTTGATGCTACAATTTCGCAAATCCGAAAAAAAGTCAGTTTCGTAAACGATGACGCCACGATGAGGTATCGCATACGAATGTGCGTCACGTAGGTACGCACGCAATGTAAACCTAACTCCGTGCACACACACATCACATGGATGATCCAGTACTTTGACGGTTTCAGGCTAGGGTTTTCCCACTTATTCCGCGCGGAAAGAATATATAAGAAGAAGAAAGAAAGAAACATTTATTGCCACACCAAAAAAATAAATAGGTACATAGATTAAACAATCGCATACGAATGTACACCACATGGGTCACGGTATGTAAATCTTACTCTGAGCACGCCACACACACACACACACGATGATGCAGTGTTTTGATTTTACACAAGCGTTTTCCCGGTTTACATAAATGCCCATTTTCCAGTCTAAATTGCAAAGTATTTTTTTTGCCTTCTCCCTTATTGTACAGTTCATTGAAGTAAAAAAAAAACTACAAAATAAATTGACATTAATAGTCTACAATAACTTAGCATTTAATAAAAATTAATACACTGACACAATCACATATACCGTAACGTCTGTAACTACGCTTAACCTAAGCGATAATGGTTATCAATTAGAGGTCTCACCACACTTTACATCTAAATTGTCCAGATATTTCAGCGTTTATCAAAGTCCAGGTACTGGTTATTATAACTGTGTCACAGACGTGCTTCTTTGCGTTCGAGTTTCAATGAAATCGAATTCGTTAGGATGCGAAATTGAAATTTAATTCTGAGAAAATTAAATTAAATTCGTAATATTAAAGGCATTCGTGTCTGCATTAGACGTTTTAAGCAAATAGTAACTCAATTTTAGAATAATATTTAAATCAGTTTTTTTTTATCGTCGATGAAAATAATTGCGAAAAATGTAGAGATAGAAACCCAAAGAAGCATAAAATGCCATTGCTTCCAATCGTTAAATTTTCACAATCGAACACTGAAGAAGTTCCAATTTCAAACTGCGAGCTATTGAGTTTGCTTTAAAAGTGCAAGAAACTGAGACACTAAAATGGAAAACGGCCATTTGCACGTCGCGTCGCCAACTATTCCACAACTTAACTCGTACAAGAAAGACACAATAAATCGATGCTTACGAAAATCTCAAGAACCCGAAACATTAGATCAGAGCCCCTGTCGATCAGAGCGAACATGATTGCCCGCAAGTTCAGGCGTTGTTCGAGGGAGGTGAAGATAACCTTGTTCAGGGCTTACTGCACTTCCCTCTACACGTGCAGTCTGTGGTTGCGGTACACGCAAAGGGCCTACGGGGCTCTCCGGGTTCAGTTTAACAACGCGTTCCGGGTGGTGGTGGGGCTGCCTCGCTTCTGTAGCGCATCAGGGATGTTTGCGGAAGCTAGAGTAGATTGCTTCTACGCTACTATGCGCAAGAGGGCCGCATCCCTGGTGCGCCGGGTGCGCGGTAGTCCCAACAACATCCTGAGAATGATCGGGGATAGGATCGATTCCCCATACTTATTAAATTGCGACAAACTGCACGTCCCCAGTGTACATAAAGCAAAGTAAATGTTACTAACAATTAGTTTTAAGTCTTACTAACTATATATGAGTGTAACTTACTCGAAATAAACATATTATTATTATTATTATTATTATTATTATTATTATCGAAAAAAAGCAAGAATAAATGCCTTCTCCACACGCCCCAGACGAAATCCCCTTTCGCTGGCCATTTTTCACGAATGGACGTCGAGAAAAATAATAAAGTTGTCGGCGCGGCGCGCGGGCATCTCCGGGTCGCCATCTTGACCCTCAGCACTGCCACAGATAACATATTTTATAATCAGAGGGGTCACTTCTGCCCTGTTGGAATATAACGCTGGCCATTTAGTTGCAAGTTTTTTTTGGTTTTTTGAACTGCTGTCTCTTGGCTTTTTGCTAGGTGTGTCAATGAATGTCTTTTCCTAGTGTCATGTTTTTACAAAATCGTAATGGAAAAATATATTATTAATATTTACTGCGCTCTGTTGATTTTAATGAGTAATGTGCCTGCGGTGGCAAGAAAAAAAATACCACCAAAATGATGGCGGGCAGCGCAGGCGCGAGCTTCGTATTTTGTAATTCGTATTCATGAACCTGCGTCACTGCTGCCACTGCCACGCATGAAGAAGAGATGGATTGTACAGCCCGACCTCCCGTGCCGCACGCTAAGACAGGGTTAAAAATTGTGAAGAAGTCCTGCGAGTGGTTGGACGTAAAAATCCCATTGCCGTAGTCGAGTCATTATTAAGCTTGTCACACACGGAGCGATAAAATATATTAATATCATAAATACCACCCGAGATCTGGTCGGAAGGCATCTTACAACATTTATTTTGCCTACTATTTGACAGAGTACACGAAGCGATAATATTATATTACAGCTCGGTATCTTAAGATATCTGAAGCTGCGAGCATAATGGCGGAAAGCAGAAATATATATTTGGTATCATTGTCTTGTAAGTACCCTGGCTCAGCGATACTGTAAGGTATCTGTCGTATATTATTAATATATATTACTGCTCCATGTGTGCCGGGCTTTAACTGGTAGAGAGAACTAGCCATCACTTGTTCAGTACTGAAATTCCAAATTCAATTTCATGTTCACGAAGTTTGAATTTCGAACTTAGTTTTTTTACGAAGGACTTTTTTTTAAAGGACCGAGTGAGCCCTCTGTATCAATGAAAGGACTGCGCTGTTGCATCGTAAACTGCGGTTATCGCCCCGATATTAGATAAATACCACCCGCACCGCGCCTTCCACGCGCAGAACGTCGTAAACGACATGAATTTCCTTACGAGGCTCGACGTTAGCAAAACGCTGCAGAAGCGCTAGTACAGCCCTTATACTCATTTAAGCTGAATAAAGGTTGTATAAGCGCTTCTGTAGCCTTATTTGCTACTTGGGTATGCACAATTGCACACCACATTTCTATAGATAATTTCACAGTTCCTTTTTATATTAGGGTACAATCTTACACACATATTTCTAGAGGTATATGATCCATATATAAAGCTATATATATATATCATATATATGGTGCTAGACTCCAAGAAAGCAAATGCTTACTGGGACTGCAGGCGACGATTCATCTTACGTAAATAAGTATATAGAAACTATCTACGACCAAGAAGCGCATTCGAGCTCATACTTGTTCCTTACTGTGATTCAAACCCAGAAACCGCATCGTCGTTTAAGTATGAGACACCGTCTATCATGTATACCAAACGATCACTAATATACACTAGGAAAACCAATATTTACGGTTGAGTTGAACTTAAGCGCCTAGAGAAACAGAGAAGAAATTAAGTGTCATTTCAAGCGATTAAGTACTTCGCTAGATATTTCTTTCGTTTGACAAACAAATGCTGGACGTTAAATATATTAACGCTAGAATTAGGTATAAGAAGCCCTGATAGTAAGAGGTATGGTAGGCATTTTTAATACCGTATCTTGGAGTATAAAATACTAGCTGTGCCCCGCGGTGTTACCCACTCATCCCACGGGAACACTAAATTTGTTCGGGATGAAAAGTATCCTATGTCCTTTCCCGGGTCTCAAACTATCTCCATACCAAATTTCATCTAAGTCGGTTCAGCGGTTTAAGCGTGAAGAGGTAACAGACAGACAGACAGACACACTTTCGCATTTATAATATTAAGTGCTAGCTGTGCCCCGCGGTGTTACCCGCTGATCCCACAGGAACACTAAATTTATTCGGGATGAAAGTATCCTATGTCCTTTCCCGGGTCTCAAACTATCTCTTGCCAAATTTCATCAAAATCGATTCAGCGGTTTAAGCGTGAAGAGGTAACAGACAGACAGACAGACAGACAGACACACTTTCGCATTTATAATATTAGTAGTATAAGTAGTATATTAGTAGTATAGTATTAGTAGTATGGATGGATTAAGAAAGCAACCAATAAATATTTGCTAAATTACTGAATGTTCTTCCCTGAATGAATACTGAATGTTGTTATATTCAGAAGTTCACGTACAGCTCACATTTTCTCTATTGTGCATAGGGATTGCCCACCGATAAATTTTTGTATAGAAATTACCGAATGACCGGTAAATTACCGGTAAATTCCATAGAAAAATTTACCGCTTGGCATTCGCTAGTTGTGCAACTAGGTTGGCTGGTAGATAATTCTTTACGGCATTAAGCCCACCTATTGAACAATAATCTTTTGTCCAATAAGATTAAATTGATTAATTTGCTTACGACGGATTGCCCGCTTAGACGGTTTTGGAACCGATGACGATAATACGAAGAGATTAATTAATAATGGCTGACGGAGGCTGCGATCCACTTGGACCTCACTGTCTCTTTAATCTCTTAATTTTCGTGAGGTCTCGAGAAATCTAGACAGTTTCTGTGTCATAAACATGACAAATGAAATTGAATATACATATAGCTTTGGACAATCAGTGCAAGAATTTTTACTCTTGTGGCGCGCTAAAATTCCCATTTGTGGATTCGTGCGAATCCACTACTCAGAGAATGTCAACCATTAAAGAAATCTAAGAATGCCACAATATGTCAATATTTTTTTCATTTCTTTTGTTTGTTATTCTAAGTTAAAATCAATCAAAAAACTTATATAGATTAACCCGTAATAGTCATTAGCAATACGTATAAAGTTCTTAATGATAAAAATAAAAAATGATCGCATATCTTCAATACTTTAGTTATTTTTCTCAACAGAAATTGAATAAGTTTTATCAAAAAGAGTTTATATCACTAAACTTTTTGTACAGACTTTCGTAACAAACAGTGTAAAGTTTTTTTTTTTAGCGTAAATCGAGAACTTACGGATTCGTGTGTCCTACGAAGATAAATTTGAATAACCGATAGATTTTAAGGGATATTAACAGCAACAATACAACAACAAACAGTAAACGAATAGGGAATGCAAACTGGGAAATATTTATGTGGTAATTCCCGGTAATTTACCGGCAATCCGGTAATTTTCATATAAAAATTTACCGGTTTGCATTCCTTAAGTACTTGTAATAAAATGCCACGTCTACTCAATGCCATCGCGTTGCTAAATGTGAGACATGAAACATATATACGAGTATATTACTAGCTACGCCGTGGTATGACCCGCTTACCCCACGAGAACACTAAATTTTTTCGGAATAAAAAGTAGCCTATGTGTTAATCCAGGCTGTCAGCTACCATCACACCAAAATTAAGTTACTTGAAATACACACTGTAGGTAATTATACCATACCTACAGTCGAATTATATTACTCTTCACAATGTATTGAAATCGCACACTTCTCAGAAGCAGCGGTGACCACATTCGGCGGTTTCGCGACCGCAGACTTTCAAAAAACTGCTAATGACCTGGGAACTGTCTTCTGAACGAAATAAAAGGAAATATGGGGTCCTTCTGAGTCCGAAACTGGAAGTATTGTGTGCCCACTCGCTCTCTTATCAAACAATATTTGGGTGAGCAGGACGGGTTAATATGAACTTCGAATATAGTCTAAGATCCCTTTAAGAACGACCTTCACCGAGATGTTTATTTGATGAAATGTATTTTATATTTAATTTAATATGTCAATAAATATATTGCATATGGGTTGCCTAACAAATTTTAGTCCAGGGTATGTTTAATTAATGATTAAAAAAATTTTTTTTTAAAACATTTGATTATTAGATAAATTCTATACCAATCGAAAGTATGAAGCCCATAGAATATGCAAACGTTAGGTTGCCTATTCTTTTCCCGTCACAACTATCGGGTAGCCAGGTTTAAACTGGTAAATCTATACTAGCATTTTGCAACGGTCTGATTATTGAATTGAAATTAAATAACATTAAAGATTATTTTATTATGAACACGGTGGTATAGGGTTGCCTGCAAAAAATCAGTCCAGAATTCCGGTTGTCGAATTTTGAAAAGTAAAATATTGCAGCGAGTGAATGTGTGCGACTGAGAGGTCCCAACCAAAACCATCCCATACGATAGAAGAGGACACAGCATAGCAGCTGTTTGAAGTCCGCCCATTTAAAAAAAGAGAGTGCGCATGCTATTTGTGCTTGAAAATGAAAAGGATAGCGATAGACTCGTATATGCTGTGCATTATTTTGGAGTAGATTGTCGCTATAGATACAATAAAATGCAAGGTATAATAATATACTCCGCCTGGTACTCTCTTCCGAGACTCGCGAACCACGTGACTGACACAAGCCTACGTCATCATGGTGTTCAGAGATTCTCATACTTTTAAACGTTGGAGAATTTTAACCAACGGTGAAAAGTGTTTGAACGGCATTAATTTTAAGTGATTCAAGTAGAAACATAGGTAGTAGAATAAAACAAATGTAATGTATCTAATCTTTCGGAGTTTCTTCTCAACAGTGGTCACCTCTTGTGAAATGTCGATAGACTCAGACATGTAAAAGTGCCCTTGTGGCCTACTTGCAGAATAAAGTTCATTATTTCATTAATTAATTGATTAAAAAAAAAGTTAAATAACTATTTCTCTATTTTAATAATAAACTACTCCAAAATAATGTACAGCATATACGAGTCTATCGCTATCCTTTTCATTTTCAAGCACAAATAGCATCGCACTCTCTTTTTTTAAATGGGCGGACTTCAAACAGCTGCTATGCTGTGTCCTTTTCTATCGTATGGGATGGTTTTGGTTGGGACCTCTCAGTCGCACACATTCACTCGCTGCAATATTTTACTTTTCAAAATTCGACAACCGGAATTCTGGACTGATTTTTCGCAGGCAACCCTATACCACCGTGTTCATAATAAAATAATCTTTAATGTTATTTAATTTCAATTCAATAATCAGACCGCTGCAAAATGCTAGTATAGATTTACCAGTTTAAACCTGGCTACCCGATAGTTGTGACGGGAAAAGAATAGGCAACCTAACGTTTGCATATTCTATGGGCTTCATACTTTCGATTGGTATAGAATTTATCTAATAATCAAATGTTTAAAAAAAAAATTTTTTTAATCATTAATTAAACATACCCTGGACTAAAATTTGTTAGGCAACCCATATGCAATATATATATTGACATATTAAATTAAATATAAAATACATTTCATCAAATAAACATCTCGGTGAAGGTCGTTCTTAAAGGGATCCTCTACTAATAGTTAGAATTTTCAAACGGAATAAACACATGGTCATATCTGGCTAGCCTGAATAGGCACCCGAAAAAAGAAAAAAAAAGTGAATGACTCTTTGTAATATGAACTTCAGATAGTTTGAATTTCGAAGGGAATAAATACATGGTCATATCTGGCTAGCCTGAAAAGCCACCCGAAAAATGGAAAACAAAGTGAATGACTCTTTGTAATATGAACTTCAGATAGTTTGAATTTCGAAGGGAATGAATACATGATCATATCTGGCTAGCCTGGAAAGCCACCCGAAAAAAGGAAAACAAAGTGAATGACTCTTTGTAATATGAACTTCAAATAGTTCGAATTTCGAACGAAATACAGTCATGTCTGGCTAGCTTGAATGGCCACCCGAAAAAAATGGGATGACACTTTGATTCCGTTTTTTTTACAATCGTAATAAACGTTTCAAATACCTTCTACAGACATGGTTTAAAATATTGAACGTCCTTTTAACTTATTAAATTCATAGTTTACCTTACCTTTTCCAGCTAGCAGGAATCGTCACTTGAATGGTGTGGAAAATTTAGAATCTTACATAGAAATTAAAAAGACTTAAGAAACATATTATTTTGAGTTTGATCACAGTTATTTAGAAACAGTGTATCTATTAAACTACCTTTTCTGTTGACTTAATAACTAAAAAACTTACTAAAATAACTGCTCAGTCAGATCATTTGTAGAAACATGTATTAGTATAATGATGTGAGAAAGCCATACACAACAGTTCGTTAAATCGTATCATGTATTCCACTATTACATTATAACGAGTCGGATTTGAATACAAACAAAAAAGTTCCCAAATCGCCTCGGATTTGGTTCGAGCGTGGCCGTCCAACCTCTTTTAGGCGTGGGTGTAGTGCACGAGCGTTCCGAGGTATACGCCGGTTGAGTTAAGTTTACATCCAACTTGTATGCGACAGACAGGTGCAAACTTAACTTGGTCGAGTAGTATATTATAGATACCATCATTTGCGACTTACAAGTCTTACAACGTACTTTACAGAGTGCGTCAGCGATAGAACACTCGTGTAAGTGAACCACCAGACTATAACCAAAGTTTAAGACGTAGGTATATAGTTAAACTTATAGCAATTACCGGAAAGCCATGGAGATGTGGGTTCAATTCCCGCTCAAATTATAAAAATTTTAAAAATTTTGCTTCAAATATAAAAATTTAGTTTACGCTAGCAGACTAAGGAAATCAAACCGGTAAAATTTTGTATGGAAATTACCGGATTACCGCCAAATTACCGTAAATATCCATAGAAAATTTTACGGGTTTGCAATCCCTATACCAGACCAGCCGTTACAGCCTAAATAAAAAAACTTGTAGCACCTTTATTCATCAAGGGTTAAAAGACAGTCTCGTCATCTCGTGAGATATCTTAGTGATTGAAAACGCCCGCCCCGCTGCCTCTCGCGCCTCGCGTGGGACGACGACGCTACGTGTGAGCCGACGCATCTGCATTACTACCGGTCAACGACCCCGCAGAAGGTCATGTTTCGGCCAGTGCAAAATTCCAACGTTGAGTTTGAATTCCGAATTCGAACCGCAACGGACTTTTACACGTTTTTTATCGACAACGGAAATAAATTGATTTTATGTTTTAAGGCCAGATTAAGGTTAGTTTTTTGGACGGTTTTTGTTTGACGATGTTTGAACTTTTGATGAGTCGGGTTAAGAAAACGCTTCAATAATCTGTTAGTACTTGTTTAGCTATACATATGTCATATTTTATGCTTTATTGGTACGTCATTAATGACGTTAATTAACCCTCGACGAAAAAAGAGGGGTGTTATATTACAATTAACTGAGGTGTTACTAAGGTCAATCGCCGGTCGGATAATGAATTAAAAAAAAAGATCTGTGGACCAATTTGATGGTTGTGTTTTCTTTTCATCGACATTCTTGTCCATTGAGATGGTTCTTAGCTGAGTTTGGTGGAAATAGGACCAGTATTTTCCAAGATATTCAGCTTTAATTGGAACAAGTGACCAGATCTCAGCTAATATTGAAACTAAGAATTCCAAATTTTGTAGTTACGTTTAGTTTTAGTACTTTCTATATATCACTCATTGAATGAGGGTTTCATGATGACCAGCTACTTATCTCGGGGGTGTTTAAATTTTTTAACTTATTTAAATATTTTTTTATAAATAAAACATGAGTTTAAGATTTAGTAGGGTTTACCGATTCCCGGTGCATTAAAGTGCACTTTTCTTATCTCAATGTAAAAAAGGAAAACACCATGGTTGGTTGGAGATGCTAATGTTATGGTTAAGGAGCCATCCGCTTCCTTCCATAGTGTTCCACTGGCATTATAAAAACAGACTGGTCTAAACAAATTTATGGAGTAAGAAATTACGAATAGGATAGGCAAGTTAAATAAAAACTTGTATTAGTACATTACATACCTAGGGCGATGAATTCGTGAATGTCCCAGATAGCGGGCTTTTGTAAATATGCGATCTGGAGATTTACAAATAAACGCCCGTAGTTTGTCTAAAGTTTAAGTTCGCCTTAGCTCGGAAGTGAGATTTTCTCCTTGCGAAACAGAAAATTCTACTTACGGCCTAGGCTGACATAAAAAAAAATTACGGATAAATATCCCAACAGGCTACACTCATGAATATAGCAACGGAAAAGTCAACTGTACACAAAAAAAATCGGATAAATATCCCAACAGTGTTAGTTTAGTTACTACTCATGAATATATCAACTGTAAACGTGCACTCATCATATATATCCAAATAAAAATAAAACTAATTTATGTTTTTCCTTTTCTTTATCAGCAATCGGCTTCGAAGCCATAATCTGTCGTGATAAAATTAAAGTACGGAAAATCTTAATGCTGTCGTAAATTATAAGGTGACCATAGGTTCAATCACCTGACAACTGGCAGCGTAAAACCCTTGACTCCTTGACTTGGCCTTCCTTTATCAAGAAAGGTATTCAACAAGACGCCAGAATTTTAACTTTAATTACAAAACAGAGATACTTAACCCCTCTCTTTGAATTGCGAGATGTTCCCAACGTCTGCTCATGGACCGAGCATTTAAAAAGACTGCTAATGACTATACAAAATCGTTTATCACCGACCTGAGGGATATATATTCATCATTCTCAGTCAAATATTAATTGACACGAGAGCGTAATTTACGATACTAAACAAATGTCTTATTTATATCGTAACTCGGAGCAACACGTTATAAAACCATACCATAATTATTTGGTTAGGATCGGGGGAGAAATTAGATAAGGGCGGCGCAAGACCGATCATTGTGGATTACTTTGGGGGTGGCCTTTGTCCAGCAGTGGATGTCTATCGGCCGATATGATAATTATCGAGGTCTCTGTCCGAAACATTTCGTAGGTATATAATATAACACACTAGCTCCATCTATTGAACTATTTAGAATCTTTATTGAACCAGCGAACAAAGCGTCATCCTTTCTGCTTCTGCAAATATACTTTAGTATGTCCGTTTGTACGTTCCGGCTGTTCTCGTCTACGGCCTGCCTGCATTTCTTAATCGATTCTCGTGAAATTATGTGTACAGGTTCGATAATTATATGTAGATATAGAATTAATTTTTCGATTCCGTTTTTCGATATTTTGATCAAAAACGTAAGAATATTGTCAGCTAGTATTAAAACATGGCTTAAGATAAATAAATATATATTTTATATACATATAGCTTAAGAAACAATAATTGCCCAAAAAAGCGGCTATGACATGTACCCTAAATTTCCCTATATCAGTTATTTATTGTAAGAGAGCTCCCAAGCCTAAGAGTAAATAAACTCTATATAAAAACAGTCTGAGGCCATAACGCGCCCGACTAGTTAACAAAGGTGACTCGTCACCGAAACTTTCCATTGCAGACGAGATGTCCAAAACAAATGAGTCATCTTTGTTTACAATTTAGTTGCGAAAATTGAGGAAAAAATTTGATTAATTTTAAACTTTGTATAATCCTTACATAAAGACGAATAAAATCTCTTTACATTGTGCCATCCGCAGCCTGCTACGAGCGCGGCACAACAGAAACTCTCCTTACATGCGTCTTGTTCTCTTTGGGTGAGCGTCGGTGTTCCTATTTAATTATTAGTTGCTTAGCAGTATTCAAATTGTGTGTGTATCTGTTTAGTTGTAATGTTTTTTGTCGTAAAGCTTTAAGTCGGATTAAGACAGCCGCCTAAGCCCGAGGAAATACTTGGGTTGTGCCGAAGTCGAACACAGACTATTCTACAGAATATGAGTAAAACAGTTGGTGTAGGTATGGCTCAAAGGCGCGAATCATAACATAGGTACCAATATTTAGAAAAAGTTGGACAAAACAATTTTAATTATGATACTCTTTTTATGTTAACTATATTTTTTTACTAGATACAAATCATAGTAGAAAACACGAAAAGGTACGATAAATAAACTGTTAGACCTGTTGTTTGTTTTAGAAATGTTGCGCACTGTGTAATACATTTTAAACGGAGTTTCGGGACCAAGCACAGCTTCCGTTATCAAATGTTCAAAAACCCATAACGCTCTTTACTCCACTAGAGTTGAATAACCAATATTCCTCAGCCTACTTACGAAACACTAGTGCCAAAAGCCCTGTCATACCCATACCAAAGTTAAGAAACATATTCTTTATGTATTATCAGTATAAGATCAAAATGGGAATCTGACAGTTAATTGCATATAATACGTCAAAATGCATATTATATTGCTGTATCTCCATTCCAACTTTCATCTCGGACTCATACGTTTCTACTCAATTTGATCTGGCTGCGGATAGCATAAGTTTAGTGCAATTTTATTCATTAATGTTCTAGGCATTTACATTCACAAATTAAGTGTATGCCACTATACCTACCTACACCCTACACCTCCGGCCGACGAATAACCCAAGGAACAGAGAAGCTGCATAAATGTTTATAACCTTTATTCAGCTTAAATTAGTCGTATAATAGTTGTATAAGCGCTTACCCAGCAGATCTGCTTGGAGATTATCCATGGAAGCTAATTCGAGTGTACATTGAGATATCGCAAAATAAGCGATGTCTTAGGTATATCGCCTTTAACTTTTATTAAAATGTTTATAAGCTGAAATTTTGTACATTCTTGCTGATTTAGCGTTAGCTGACTAGCGTTCTTAGTAAGTAGGTAGTGCGCCACGTAGGCCGTAGACTCAGAAAAAAGGGGGAAGACCCCCGCTCCCGAGTCATTTCTGGTACAAAGGGTGTCCATTGCGATCCAACGTGGAAATGCTGCGAGCGTTATGGGCACCTTTGGGCCAGAAATGGCAGGGAGCGGTGTTTTTTGAACCTTGTTATTTTTATAATCTAGTTCTACAAACTCTACAAAGTAATATTATTAAAACTATCCAGAGACATCAGTAAGTAGTCTTGTTACCCATTTAAATATGTTTGTGAATTGTTTTAATGGGGCGATGTGGTCGCTCTGCGAGAAATCCCTTTCAATAAATATAAAAAAAAGTTCTTGAGTCGAGCTGCGTAAAGTAACATTTTATGTTACTACTCGGTCGGCGCAAACTTAACTAGCGCCTGATATGTATGGCGGATGTCTATCGCATATAAATGAAGCGCAAATTTCACGACATATGGCGATACACTCGGTATTTCGCTACTTCGGAGATCTCTCAGAGATATCAGGGATATAATATGTACATATGGAGTTAGAGCCCTGGGATACATGTCACTCTCAAAAAATCACCTCGTAATGGCGTTCGTGACATAATATCTAGTTTTACGCGCACGCAGTAGCAGACACCTTCTACTGTAGTTTAATGTAATAAAGTGGTCCCAGTTGGAAAATTCATAAAAGTATGGAAAACAGGGTTGGCTCCATCGCTCCTGTATTAGCATAGTTTTGTTTTACTTTGTAACTAATGCCATAAATACTACACTGTGTGCATACAGAGTCGGCCCCACGAGTCCACTATGGTTAAACTAACCCTTAAACTGAGTCCTCCGCGGTAAGAGAGAGACACCTAGCATGGTGGCGACAAAGGGGTTTCGCTTTTCATGGGCGGCATGATGTTTGTTCAGACCTGTCTCTGAATTAAAATAATATGGATTTCCACAAAGTAACTCCTGATTCAATCAATTACCTCTGTGTCTGTCCTATATACAACATATGAAATAAAATTAAATTAAATAATTTATGCAGGAAGTAGGCCACAAAGACACTTTTACAAAGAGGAGACCGCTGTTGAAAAGAACGCCGAAAGAAACTCGACACTAAGTCTCGACAGTTTTTTTTTGTAAATCATACTTAAAACAATCAATTACATTTATATTATACATTTATATAATTACATAACAGTCAGCCTTGGTTATACGTTTCATAAATGAGATTATTGCTGATGAGTCGGCGTACGTTTATATACAAACGTTTCATAGTATGTTTCATTTCATGGGAGTTTCATTTGTCGACAATATGTTCCCCTAAAGTCACTTCATTGCCAAGTCTCCTATAGTTTTTTTTATTTTATTTTATTAATAAGATTTCTGAGAGAAACGCTTTTGGTGAAATGATACGTCAATAAAACAACCGAATAAACGTTTGTCGACGAAACAAAGGCAAACCATTGAGAACATCCTCCCTTCCCGTACGGTGTTGTATAAGAAGATCGTCACAACAGAACGAATCGCGCGTGCGCAATACTAAGAACACATTATGCGGTCGTTGTCGCGTGGCGTATTTTGACAAAAGTGTTAACTAACGGCCCGAAGTCCGGCCGCCACACAATTTTTAAGATTGCCAAGCATTAGGTCCGATTGCACCACCGATGTTAAGTGCCAATAAGGCCTTAGATGGAACATGCTTGCCTAGAGACGTGCCGTCTCCAAAATTTTGAATGGGAAATCAGGAAAGTTCCCTGAAATTTTCGGAAACGACATACATCACTATACTTGCTTAGAAAATGTCTATTCACGGCTTGAGGAGATCCTAGATATATTTTTCAGGGAAAATGTGCGCAGGAAGACAGTTCCACACATTTTCCGCCCTGATAAGAAAAGTAGACTACCGACCCCTAAAAGCAAATGGCGGTACTTACATATCTAAAACACTAATGTTAGTAGGGACAAATCCGTCAGTGGGGCAAGCACATCTACTCTACCATGTCGAAATATCGAAAAGTACAGATGACACACTACTAATGCCATCTTTTGGCCAACTGACTATACTCATAGTTGCATGGTTTTGAAAGCGTTGGTAGGAGATTGGTCGGTGTGTTTGGCCCGCTAATGCACTTACTCCGACTGACCTTATTGAGTTATTTGTGCCATCCCATAGCTTAAAGTATTCTGCATCAGATTACTTAAACTAATTAGCGGTAAATAAAAACATTGACGGAAACACAGTCGACGCATCGCGCGGGGATAAAAACGGATATTTGGATAAAAAGCAGTATCCTTGGATACTTAAATATTAGCTACCTGTATATGAAAAATTGTTCAAATCCCACCGCCGCCGTATGGCTGCGATGAAGCCGCAAAGACACATCATAATACTATTACTAAGGCGAAAGTCTGTGAGTGTATTCATTTCTATGTTTGTTACTTCTTCACACTCGAACGGCTGACACATAGGCTACATTTAATCCCGAAAAACATTTTTGTTTCCATGGGATGAGCGGGTAACACAACGCGGTGCAGCTAGTGAGCCTCATATTGTTTTTCGATTCGCTTGTGAATTTCACTTGTAATTTCTCAATGCCTAGACATTCAATTTTGTAATTTCACCATACAGATATATTTGTGTGGCTGCCGCTGCCTGGTGGGTCGGTTGACAGAGCTGTCATTGTGTAACGGCCTTGCCCGGCCGTGACTTCTCGCCAGACGACTGATTTCACACGTATTCTACATTCTGACTACACTACACTTACATAAGTAGTTATTTTTTATATTGTACTATTGATACAATGATCAAAGCACTAAGAAGATTGAAATGCGTAACCTGGCGGAAGAGACTGGGAATCGAACCCGGGAATTTCATTTCATTGAATTACCGGTCCAGCGTGTTATCCTTTGCTCCGCTCTGACGCCAAGTAACCTCTCGATTTTTTTCTCTTATGCTTTGTGAGATTTTACACCTTAGCAAATATACTGGGTAGCCCATTTAGATACGTCAATATGGGAAAGTCTGAAACTATAATTCATACGAAGATCTGTTTTTAGGAACCATGTCATCGATACATTTAAAAATAACTTGTACTCAGCTAGGGAATTTAACCCGGACGTTAACATTATTTCTACTTAGATATCAGTTGTGTAGGCACACTCGAATTAGTCCCATGCAAAACTTCTTCAAAGCAATAACTTGGGCTTTGATTTCCTCAAAATCTGGAACTTTTTCTGGATCTCATCTTACACTTGTTTTCCGTTGCATAAAATACTATCGACATTCAGAGTTTGTTATGGAATTCAACACGAAAACATACAACTTCGAGCTCTGTTAGTCAAAATAAAACTTACCAACTTAACTCATGCCGTTAAAAACGCACCGCCTTACAGCCATTAGTCGCGGTTTCGGGAGATATTATCATACTTTTTTTTTCTCCAGATGTATTTACAAATTTGTACTGCCACGCGTCATAACATATCCACCAGTTAGTCAGATCCCTGCGAGCATGGAATTTCTTACGACCACATGCAGTTTGAATGTTATTTAGGGATCTTCTTAGAGTGGTTGGGATAAGGCACGAAAAAAACCGCTTAACGGTACCGTATTGTGTAATAAATCAGCTTATTTCGCACAAGGTTAGTAAGAATCGAGTTACATGAGGCCATGTGTAGCAGAACTTTTACTACGGGCGAGTTAATGACCATGAGACAATTTGCAATAATCGATTATACAGAGGCCTAATTCGATTAACATTGACATGATTGACGCACAGACAAAATGGCTTTTAGAAAATATTGTATTGTTTTGTAATGCAGCTGCCTACTGAACGGGCGGTCCTGGGTTCGAATCCCAGCCAGGGCAAATATTTTTGTGATGAACTTGAATATTTGTGCTTCGGTCATGGTTTTTCTATGTATTTAGGTATATATTTATCTATAGGTATAAGTATTGTATATCTTCGTCTGGTACCCATAACACAAGCCTTCTTGCTACTTAACGTAAACGGACGGTATGAAAGATGGCAGTGGCATTTCCAATATCTGACAGAATATCTGGCAGTGGCAATATCTGACAGCACTCGAATCAGTGCCAGAAAGTCGAAGAAAGTTACAGTTGAGCATTCATCTCCTTACAAATAGACAATACAATACAAGTACTCTTTATGCATATCTCATAAAATATACAGGAGAAATACAACGCAAGAAATTACAATTAGAGGTTACAACAGGCGTTCTTATCGCTAGAAAGCGATCTCTTCTAAACAACCTTTGGGTGCCGTTAAACTACCAAATTTATACCAGTCCACACAACTATGGTCCAATTTAATCCGAAAATTACTCGTCAATATATGACAATTATAACGAAAAAACTCCAAAGTGAACAACATAATTAAACAAACTTAAATAAAAACGTAAATAAACGAGTTTGGTTTTGGACCATAGTTGGATGATTGGACTATAGTTGGGTAGTTTTACGGTAGTGAAGAACTTGAAAATTTATTTTGTTATTTAACAATAAATAAGTATTTATAATATTTATATAGTACAGTATACATTCAGCCAATAGATAATAGGACCAGTTCAATAAAATACGAAAAATGAGGGGGATAGATAATGCTCTTTCAGCTTTGAAAGAAACAAAAGATTTAGCGCGCCTTAAGCTTACAGGCAAGGAGTTCCACAAACAGACAGCATTAAAAGTAATAAATAGACAATCAGTCAGAATAAATTACTGTCATTGGTAACTCTCCCCGCATTTGTTGTAATGAGAATGACCACTAAACGTAGCGCATCTATTTGAGAAGCGAGTATAATACCTTATTGGAACGACACTAAACGCCATGCAATCATATAAAAAGCCGGCCAAGTGGGAGTCTGACTCGCGCACCGGGGGTTCCGTACAAATACTTATCCCATCTTAACTGGCCAGGTTAAGTTTGTACTTGGTATGTATGGCGCCGGATACAAATGAGGTGAATATTAACGCAACCGAACACGTTTGTTGTATGGGAGCCCCCTTAATTTTTTTATTTTTTTTTTATGTCATAGGGGGCTAACGAGCAAACGTATCGCCTGATGGAAAGCGATTACCGTCGCCCATAAACACCTGCAACACCAGAGGAGTCACAAGTGCTTGCCTACCCGGAGGACGAAGATAGAATGCCTCTATGCTCGTAATTTCACCGGCTATCTTACCCCCACACCGGAACACAACAATGCGAACATTGCTGTTTGGCGGTAGGTTAGCAGGCAAGACGGTAGTAACAATCCGGACGGACCCTGCACGACCCTTTTTTAGTATTTGTTGTTATAGCAGCAATAGACATACTTACATCATCAGTGAAAATTTAAACTGTCTAACTATCACGGTTCATGAGATACAACCTGGTGACAGACGGACAGACTGACAGAAAGACAGCGGATTCTTAGCAATAGGGTCCCGTTTTACCCTGTAGGTACGGAACCCTAAAAAGCCACTCTAACAAGAGAGTACTAAATTCTATGCAATCAAATAAATGGCGTTCTTAGACTGACACTAAATTCTAAACCGTCTTGATACTTTATAATGATTATGACGTGTCATTTCATCACACTTCTACGGAATATCGAAACACCATTTTCATCAAGTCTTAGTTTAGGTTATATTAAGAGGTTTCGCGGTTTTGTTCTCATATGTTTCTTCCCCCAAAACTTACCCAATCTTCGCGAAATCTTAATAAATGTTCTGTGTCGGACCGTTTCGATTCTTGCGTTTCTTATTATGAGATTTGTGTAGGTACTAGGCGTCTATTTTTGATCAAAACTCCGTAGAAAACGGGCGCCTAGAACACAAATTCTATAATCACTTGCGCAAAAATGTAAAGGGTTCGACACAGAACATTTCCTTATAGCAGTATAGTTGCCGGCAAACTTTTAGAATAAAAATGGCGGATCTGCACATGTACATTTGTACGTATAGAAATAATTCTTTTGGTTGAGCGAATCCACTTAGCTTTGTACCCGATGAACAATACTCATTATCTGTATTGTTAGCTGTGGCCACAACTGCCACTTCAAAATGTAAGGCGTTATAAGTGCAAATTACTTTTAGACTAAATTAGTCTTTAAGTCAAACGAAATAAGGTTTACTCATAAACAAAGAGAACAGAGATGTTGGTCACTTCATTGTCATTATAAGCATCGAAACGAGCTTCACTGCTCTTTCACTTACGAAGTGACCAACATCTGTGTTCTCTTTGTTTAAGAGTAAACCTTATTTCGTTTGATTTAAAGACTAATTTAGTGTAAAAGTAATTTGCACTTATAACGCCTTACATTTCGAAGTGGCAGCTGTGGCCACCGTTAACAATACAGATAATGAGTATTATTGTTCATCGGGTACAAAGCTAATGGGATTCGCTTAACAAATGGGATTCGAACTATAAATCGGCTACTGCGCAGTCAAGGTCATGCTCTAAAAGTTTGCCGGCAGCTGTAGAAGTGATATAATTATCATTTATATCCTCTTAATTAGGTGTGCGCAAAGAGTATGGGTGTGCGTAACGTTGTGCAACTTTTATCTTTAACGTAAGCGGATATCCTACATCCATCTTTGGATGTCCTTGTCCAGGTATACTTCTATAATTTCAACTACCATTTTTTTGTCCAGCGTTTTCGGCGTGGGAGAACAAAGCAATTTTTACTTACGGATCTACATCTACAAATCCTGCATCTGTTGATATTTTTCCTGAAATTATGTCCCTTTTCCATATAAAGCTGATGATAAATACATTTTACAATTTTATGATACTATAGCGAGATCCGGTGAGCTATATCGGTCACTTAGTTCGTCTACGGATTTCCTCATTTCTGATTCGATCACGTAGAGACACCCCGAGCATAGCCCTCGAGTGGAGACCTCGGACCAGCAAGCGCAGCGTAGGACGTACCTACAAGATGGACAGATGACCTTATAAAGGTCGCCGGAAGGCGCTGGATGCAGGTCGCTTTCAACCGGTATATATGGAAGTCCAAAGGGGAGGCCTATGTTCAGCAGTGGACGTCCTATGGCTGAGATGATGATGATGATGATGATGATAGCGAGATCTTGGACTCACCACACTAAAATTATAAAGGCCAAATTGGTGAATGTGTTTCTGTGTATGTTTGTTACTTCTTCACGCTCAAACGGCTGGACCAATTTAGATAAAATTTAGTATGGTGGTGACTGACACTTTTGATTAGCACATAGGCTACTTTTTATCCCGAAAAAAAATAGTGTTCCCATCGAATGCTCGGGTAATACCGCAGCGCGCAGCTAAAGTCATTATAAACGTGGAATACCTCAGTATTTATTGTACCAGTCAGTACAGCAATTCCAACATTTCCTCATTACTGTTGCCCAACGCTAGATCGCATCTGCGCGGAATTTCCATTCAATCGGTTTGCGCAAGCGCCTCCAAAACGGCTTAGTCACTGAGCACTCGCAAATACATGCGTTGCACCCTAGCTCTACACTACACGCGAAGCTGACCGAAGTGGGCCGAGGCGAAGTTTTTTTTTTTTTTTTTTTTATGTCATAGGGGGCAAACGAGCAAACGTATCGCCTGATGGAAAGCGATAATCATCGCCCATAAACACCTGTAACACCAGAGGAGTCACAAGTGCTTGCCTACCCGGAGGACGAAGATAGAATGCCTCTATGCTAGTAATTTCACCGATTTTTCAAGTTGGCCGAAGTATAGGTTACCGCAGCGAAGTGTCCCTCCACAGCTCCACACTATCGTGTTCACCCAACCTCGGCAAACTTCGCGAGTGTGGTGCAGCAGTTAGGTTAATCGGTCACATATTCATGAAGCACTGGTAAATTTAGATTGCTTAGGTATTCTTATAGCTACTAGTATAATCTCGCTTTTGTAATTTTCCCGGATAATTTTACCTACTACCACGAGGTTAGAGTAAGTACGGAGTGCTTGATTGATACAGCGACACAAATGACAACATTTCACATTTTAAATAGTGTTCAGTTTAAACTAATTTATTAATTTATTAGCACAGAACCCAAAACTATTATTTTTATTTGATACTAGCTGCATGTGCCCCGCGGTGTTACCCGCTCATCCCACGGGAACACTAAATTTATTCGAGATGAAAAGTATCCTATGTCCTTTCCCGGGTCTCAAACTATCTCCATACCAAATTTCATCTAAGTCGGTTCAACGGTTTAAGCGTGAAGAGGTAACAGACAGACAGACACACTTTCGCATTTATAATATTACTAGCTGTGCCCCGCGGTGTTACCCGCTCATCCCACGGGAACACTAAATTTATTCGGGATGAAAAGTATCCTATGTCCTTCCCCGGGACTGAAACTATCTATATACCAAATTTCATGTAAATCGGTTCAGCGGTTTAAGCGTGAAGAGGTAACAGACAGACAGACAGACAGACAGACAGATACACTTTCGCATTTATAATATTAGTATGGATAGTATGGATACCAACTAGTTTTTACTACTTTTTTTTACTTTAATATTGAAATAATGTGAAAGCAGCTTCATCTAACAATAGGACCTCTACATGACGTCACTTTGTGGAAAATTTGACACTGTCAAATTGACAGTCGCAACATTTGGAACTAGTGACAGGATCTCAGCCAATATTGAAGCTAGTAATTACAAATTTTGTAGTTATGTTCAGTTTCAACAGCATTTTCTTTACACTCATTGAATGAGGGTCTCATGATGACCAGCTACTCTTCACGGGGGTGTTTTGCATTTTTAATTTCGGTGATTGTGGTCATCGTTCAAGAATACCCTTTTATTATTGATCGATGTTGATGGCCCTTTCGAATTTGGAAAGTCTGAGATTGAATCCGAAGTTTTTAACTAATAGGTACCATAAGTGAAATGCTAGTACTTTGTCAACTTTATCAAAATGCTTGATGGTTTAATCCTGAATG
The DNA here is from genome assembly GCA_932273695.1 of Apotomis betuletana. NCBI lineage: Eukaryota > Metazoa > Arthropoda > Insecta > Lepidoptera > Tortricidae > Apotomis > Apotomis betuletana. The sequence goes on from OW026301.1 coordinate 26,513,416, forward strand.
AACATTCAGAATCTCTATTTCATCGACCGCCTTAAATTTTTTAATAATTATTTAAAATATCACCGCTAAAATACGGGTTATTTCACAATGTTGGTATGATATTTACATAAATATTTGTATTGAGTTATCTTGAAAAGGCTATTAACTAAATTACGCTGTTCCTCCTGTTCGTAAGTGAGTTGCCATGGTAAACAATCCAGAATTAGCCGCAAGCAATCGAGGCTGGTACCCGGAACGAACATTGTTTCATTAGCTCGTTACGATCCCACGCCGCCATTTTGTTCTCGAATTTCGGCGTGATTTAGGGTTCCGCGTGCATGACTGACTTCTTAAACAATCCGGCTTTCTTAGGTTTCTTTATAACAATCCCATATTTTTTTCACAACAAGATAGGATATTATCGATGACATAATACATAATACAGAACAATACAACAATACTCTATTGCATGCCTCTGCTAAATTATTCAACGGGAGACAAAAGGCGTCTTTTCGCTAAAAAGCGATCTCTTATAGGCAACCTTTATATTGCGGAGAAAACAAAATTAAACAGAAAATACGTGGTGAGACAAGAAATTATATAATATGAAAAGTAACAAATAAACGTCATCATCATCATCATCATCTCAGCCATAGGACGTCCACTGCTGAACATAGGCCTCCCCTTTGGACTTCCATATATACCGGTTGGAAGCGACCTGCATCCAGCGCCTTCCGGCGACCTTTATAAACGTCATACTTACAAATATTAAAGTCATAAAACGTCTGTGTATAAGGGTTTACTTATATTGCTGATTTGGTTTCTACCAAAAGTCTTCTACAATTTGTATCGCAAATTTTCCACGTAGTTCCGATTATTTAGAATACAAAACCTATACCAAACTGGAGAAGTTATTGCGTAGAAACGTCAAAAATACTCGGTAATTTTAGTATTTTCTCGAAGTACCATAATATTACTTGTGACATCTGCCTTTTGATGGTAGTATCATATCTTGCAAAAATATGGCATTACAATGATTTGCAACTTTGGAAGCTCACGTCACCTTACGTATATGTATTACTGATAATTATCAGTCTCGAGTGCCACTCTTGTACTCGTAGGTGTAAGAGGCGACTAAGACTAACTAAGTAACTTGGATTGAAATGGATTGAGGCCAAACAGCCTGTCATTAAACAACGTTGATCGTTTCGTTTAGGGTGAAGCCAGACAAGCGTAATTTGATTCGCGTAATTTCGGTCGCGCCATACTTTGTTTGACGTGATCACGTGACATGATGTATGGCGCAACCGAAATTACGGGACTCAAATTACACTCGTCTGGCTTCACCCTTATGCAGTTCTCAGGTCGATAATCGTTCTGCTAAAATTAAGATATGGTCTAATAGTCTGATGAGGTGAACCAAGGACCTTGTGCTGTCGGATGCCAGTAGAGCAGACCATTAAGGGCGTTTTTTTTTTAGTTAATCTGCGGATCCTTGGAGGCGCTATGCGTGATTGGGAGCTGACACGCCTCGTCCTTTGGGACAAAGCGCCGAGAAATAATTGAGGGTGCTTTTTTCCGGCACCACAACTAGCCGAGACTTTGCTTGTCGCGCGAGTCAGCGTCACCCATTTTTCTCACAAAGTATTGAAAGGGAGATGAAAATATATGCAATGGACGTCAGTTGGTGTCTCGGTGGAGAGTATGAAACAACAATCGTGAAAATTTGACAAAATGTCACGTTTTGACAAAATGCATGTGAGTGACAGATGCTTTGTCACTTGTTTATCACGTATTACCGCAACCATCATAGGCCCCCTGGCCCCCTGGTCCTTATATACCTGACTTGGTTGTCTTAACGATTCACTTAATGTTACAATTAACCCTTTAAAAGTAGCCCATGAACAAAAAGGTTTGGATAGTCGGACTTTTGTTCATGGGCTATCATAGTCCTAGGACTATTTTCTTCATGGGCTATTTTTGTTAGCATCCACGTAATGCTATAATTAAAGGAATAAATGATAAGACTGACCAGTGACAAGTGCTTTCTGAAGTGTTTTATTATGTGTCGTGAACAAAAGATTTGGATGACTCAGTCCTTACAGGCTCAGCCGGCTTAACAATCCGCGTAGGTAATGCTATTAAGAAGCAAATGCTGCGGCTGACGGAACCCTCGGTTCCAAGTCGTCACCTGCTCACCTGCCGAATCAGTGACAAGTGTAGCGCGACCTTAACGCTAGGGTTGCCGCTTCGGCGCACGTTCACACGAACTTGCCTATGATACACGGAATTCTTCATTTAAATAATAGGGCGAATGTTTTCGGTCGGGAGTTTTTGGTTGGAATTGTTTAAATAGAATTGTATCATCTAATTACGATTCTTGCTCACATGTTTAGACATAGACAGTAACTTGCAGCCATATAAATTTATACAGCGAGAAACATAACGATACTGATAAAAAAAACATGCGAAAAATAATATTTCATACAAAATATGTCAAATACGGGATCACCTTCACCTTTAGGGTCGATACAGATTTATTTATTTAATTATTCAAATAAGTTACGTACAGCATTACAGTAAATACCAAGGCACTGTGAACTACAGAAATACATAAAATATATAAACAAAGACTTAAAACTAGTACTGCAAGGGAGCCCTTGTTTCCTAGAAACTTATTTCGTCCAAGTATCATTTCGCCGAAAAATCGTTTCGCAGAATTTTTATTCTTCTATAGTCATACTTTTTTATAACCCTTGCAAATATCATCCTATTGATTAGGTTAGATTAGGTTTGTTTTATAACAATCTCAAATAGTTTACGGTTGCAAAGAAAAATGGCTTTCTACGAAATGATTTTCGGCGAAATGAATAATTCGACGAAAAATAATTGTAGGAGTCAATTTCGCCCCGAACTGCAAGGCAGCTGTAAAATGCGGCACTAAACTGCAAAGACCGCTTGCAGCTAGAGTAGTCGGTCAACAGGACTGCGCGCCAGCTGAAATAGGGATGGGCAGTTGGTTTGCAGTTTTAATTCAGTTATAACTGTTATTTTGCAACTGGGTCTGTATTGTCCCTTTAAATCTTACACAAATAGACCTAGACCCAAACTAAGCAAAGCCTGCACTATAGGTAGTGGGTACTAGACGGCGATATGTATACATAATATATAAATACATATATAGATTACATCCATGACCCAGGAATTAATGTTCGAGTTCATCACACAAATATTTGCCCTGGCCGGGATTCGAACCCAGGACCGTCAGCTCAATAGGCATCTGCACTACGAACTGTTACCGCGTCGTCCTAAGGTTAACCACATTGATAAACAATGTCAATTAAAACCATTTCTCTTTAAGCGATCACATATTACTCTTTAGGGTTTTTGTCATATTTCCACGTATTTGGGAACCGAACCAGCTCCCTCTGAGGGCCAAAGCAATGCGCTATGACTATGACACGCAGGATTCCTTAAGAGGCGAGTAAACAGACACTTGAAGGTCGGCACCGGACACTGTACGTGCAGACACATACTCTAGTGTTGCATATGGTCACTTATCAACAGGTGACTTGCCTCTTCGTTTTCCCCTTGCATAAAAAGCTTCTTTAAATAAACATGTAAGTACCCGGGCGATTCGATGAGGAAAAGAGATATTTCTTAGTTAGTAATATAATATCTCATCAGCTCTGTCATGGCATAGATATATAGATGACAATAAATTAAAACATTTTTTTACGTTGTAATTAAGCCGCTATTAAAAGTGCCCATCCGTATCGTAACTTAAGGACCTTCTGTCCGAAAGCTTAAAGCTGTAAGCTCTACACATAAGGCCCCAGCCATAGACCTATTCTAGTTTTAAGGATTCAGCGAATTTGCACTTATTATATTATGTGATTATTATTATTTATTATACTCGACATCTTTAGCAACCACATGAGACTCACAATTTATATGAATAAGTAAGAGCAAAACAATATGTTTTAATCGAGTATTTTGCTGAGCGCATGGCATATAGAAGTCTCCGAAGATCGTAATTCGAAGTTCCCGTGCCATCCCTTTCGGTCTCGTGTCAAGCAATATTTTAATGAGCCGGACCGCCCGATACGAAGGTTCGAATTTCGTACATCGGGATCTGGACTTCTGGAGTAACCTTCCAGTAGACACAATAGTGGTGAGATTTTGGACACATGTTATCAGAAACGTCGAATTGAGCCTCTGTACCGTACTAGACTACAAGTTCACTCAAGTCCTCACAATAGGAGCTTAACTCAAGACATCCGCCTGAGTCAGCCTGCCCACGCGCATGTCTCCTATATGCCACAATAAAGAGCCTAAGTGTACGGCCTGAGTGGACGCATGGAGCGGAGCTGAGAGTGGCGGGGTGGACAGCGGGGCGAGCAGCGGGGCGGGCAAACGGCCCTAGGCCTGATTAGGGCCCGCAGAACCGATTTTTTTTTAATCGTACATCGATCTCATTTGTTTAATTGTACGGTTTGAGTGTTTAAGTGGGGCGGGCAGCGTTGCAAACCGCAAATAAAGCGAGCAGAGTACGCAGAAGACGCACCGATTGCATTTGTTTAAATTTACGGTCTGAGTAGACGAGACGCTCGAAGCGGAGCGTTCGGCGAGGCGGGCAGCGTGGCGGACAAGCTACTAATAAATGGATAATAATAAAGGTTCCGAAAAATAAATGAATGTCCAGCGATCTGTGGTGCATTGTGTAATACTAACTAAGCTGCGTTTAAATGAATTACTGAAAAAAAAACTAAACTTCCGAAAAAAATACTAAATTTCCGAAAAAAATACTTAACTTCCGAAATAAATACTAGCGCCAGAACCGAATTGCTACCAAAAATGTAGTTTAATGGGTTAGGTTAGGTTAGAACTGCGACCACAACAGCGCGCGAGCCGAGCGAGCGAAGCGAGCGTGCCGCGGCAGCGGTCGGCGAAGCGCCAAAACCGAACTGCTACCAGTTCGTTTCTATATTTTTATTCGTACATAAGTTTTCGGAAGTTTAGTAAAAGAAGCAGTAAAAATAGTATTTTAAATGAGCACATTTTTTAAATAAATAAAGCGAACAGCATAATCAGGACGTTTGAATCGCTTAAGTTTGTTTAATATATGAATGCGGTAGCCAATCACTTGCTAAACAACGTTTCATAAATATCCATTTTACAAACAACGTTAGACAAATTAACGATTCCCAAATTAGACGTTGCATAAAATATAGTTTTACAAATAGATCATGATACAAATTATTTATTGGACAAAATATCATATCACAAAACATTATTTAGCAAATTATTCATTTATTATTCTAGTCAATTAACAAGATAACGAATGATAAAACAACGTTAATAAAATGCATTGGTTGGTAAACATTTCGTTTAATAAATCATCATAGTGTGAACGCATGTTTTGTTATTTAAACTTTCTTTGTCAGATTAATATTTACCGAGATATTGAGGTTCAAATGTAATGTTACTCATTTTAAAGGGCTCCGAAACTTCGAAGATTCAAGACCAATAAATTTATGTCAATTTAACACCTCATTTTTAGGGTTCCGTACCCAAAGGGTAAAAACGGGACCCTATTACTGAGACTTAGCCGTCCGTCCGTCCGTCCGTCCGTCCGTCCGTCCGTCCGTCCGTCCGTCCGTCCGTCCGTCTGTCACCAGGCTGTATCTCAACAACGGTGATAGCTAGACAGTTGAAATTTTCACAGATGATGTATTACTATTGCCGCTATAACAACAAATACTAAAAATAAAATAAAATAAATATTTAAGGGGGGCTCCCATACAACAAACTTGTTATAGATTATATATATGTATAGGTACGGAACCCTTCATGCGCGAGTCGGGCTCGCACTTGCCCAATTTTTTTTATTAATGTATTTTATAAAACATGTTAAATTAAGCATGTTTTGTTATGCAATCTTTCTGGCTCAGATTAATATTTACCGAGATATTGGGGTTTTTTAGGTAACATGGCTCAAAAACCGAAAACTGTAGGTTAGGTTAGGTTTGTTTTATGACCATGTATAGCGCAGCGAGCGAAGCGAGCGGAGCGTCAAAATGCTTGCTTAAAAAATGTAACATCAATCAATCTAATATAGCCTAAAAATGGCAAACATTGAACAAAATTTTTTTTTAATCCCAATTTCTCGGTAAATATCACTCTGAGAGAAAAAGTTTAAAAAATCTTTAAATCCCAGAAACGGCCCCTTTTACCCTTTCGTTACATAGAGAGTTATTTTTATAATTTTTATGAAACAATAGTTTATCAATTAACGTTTTGCAAAATAACTGATTTTTAAAACGATTTAATCGTGAAGTGAACATTTTTTTGAAACTTTGTCTTTCCATATGTTTATAAAGCGTCAAAGTTACTAAATGTATATTTGTCGAGTAATTATTTGTAAAATGAGCATTTTAAGGAATGACAGGTTTGTGAATCGTTGTTTGATAAGTGATTATTTGTAAAAAGTTGTTTAGCAAATGATGATAAACCATGAATGCTGTACGCCCTGTCCCATCGTAAGCTTAACTCGAACGTCGTGCAGTCGTCATGCAGGCTTCAGTAGACGCTGCCAAGAGCCCTTTGTAACTTGCCCGTCACGCTGCTCGCCTCGCTCCGCTTCGTGCTTGCTCTCAGGCCATACACTAACTACGAACAGACTTTGAAAATGTATACAATTATACACCTTACCCCACTCAGATAAGTACTAACATGACTAGATATTTATGTTTCTGTATATGCTTGAAGCATAGTTTTATCATGAGGAGCAGCTATTGTATGCAGAACTGAACTTGGTCTTGTAGCTGTACGGAATTATGTTGATAAGTGAGATTTGAATACGGTTTTATACACTATTCAAATAGGCTATTTAGGATTAAAACGCACTTTGCGTTTTAAAGTACCTATTTCACCTCCACCAAGACGGGTGCCCTGCGCGCCGCGAGCCATGGAAACAGCCTACCAGTGCATCTGTTGATACTACTTGATAGTCCTAGAGTGCGCTCGCGTCAGTCACACAAACAACTAATAAAGTAGGTAGTTCTCTGGCAGGTTTTTAGAAGATGAAAAGAATGATCCTTCTGTAATGTATTATTTTGTGCTTATCTTATGGAGCTCAATATGTAGGAACAGTAAGAAAAATGTGTTTAGCAGTTTGATCATCTTCTAAATAAAAATAAATAAATATTTATTGACGCAAAAATTAGAATACAACAGCAGTTAAAGTACACTACAGATTATATACATCGCAGTAAGGGGCGACAGACTCAGGCTCAGCGTACCTATGCTTAGAGCTGGGTCAGCTGCAGAGCGCTGTTTCCAGCCTGGCACCTCATGCACAGAAGCGGAAAAAATCTATCATATTCGTGTATTTTGTACCAAAGTTGCCCAACTTTAAACTGCCAAATATGATATATTTTTGACGCTACCGATAATGAGGGAAACATTTTCTTTAATTGATTTAATCTTGCACGATTTTCACACATTAATATAACGAAACTTCATTCCCTTCGAGACCATTATGTCGTGGTTCGTCATCTGTCGCATCGTATCGGAAAATAGAAAGAATTAGAAGTACCTATGTTAATCTTCTACGCATTAAATTTCTGGTTAAGGTGTGCTAGTCAAAGGCCTTTTTATTGTTCCTATGTCTGTTTATGTGAGCAGCATTGAAAAAGAATCTTTGAATAATACTCAAAGTAAAATAAGGAAATTTGTGTGGTAATGCATCTATCTCTGGGCTCGGATATTTAAATTGTGTAGGTAAAGAAATCAGGCGAAGACCACACACAAACACTAGCTCTCGATCACTACACTACGGGTCCACTATTTTTATTTTCTCTACGTTTGCTGGGTCTTCGGCATATATCACGGTTCCCGATGGACGGAGTCTGCAGAAAAAACATTTTTTTAGCCGGTTATAATAATAGATAGATACAAGAACACTATTTGTTTTGTTTTTTTTGATATGACTATGAACATTGATTTGGAGAATCTCCTCTATGTACGAATTGCTCAGTTAAAACATAATTGTAATAGTTAAGTACCTATAATTTACGATAAAATTACCTACTTACTGTTGAGTTTCTTTCGGCTTTCTTGTCAACAGCGGTTTCCTCTTGTGAAATTTCGGAAGATTCCGATTCAGACTTCGTTTTTAATTTATTCTTCATACTTAAAGAAAGAGATTCTGTTATTATTCGATGCCCAAGTGTTGCTATTGTAACACTTAGCTAGATTTTTTTTAACGTAGTAGGCAACAAACCCATCCATTTTAAACAGTACATACCACCTTTCAATCCTGCGCAGAACCACCCATACATTAAAAAAAGACATGGGCGATAGATTTAGAATACATTACCCTTCTTTAGGACTGGTAATCTCACTACAAACTTACCACTACACGTGACCAAACATCGAACTAATCCTATTCCATATTGCCTTAAATATTAACCGTCTTATACAGCGCCGATTTGGACTGCAGATATAACTTTGTATAAGTTCGATGGAACAGGTCGGCCCGGTTGGTCCGGTTGCCCAGACTGTAGCTCGAAACCAAAATGACATAAGCATGTTGAAGTTACGAACGCACATAAGACCTTTTGGATGGATAGGACTGCACAATACAGATACTAAATGGTTCTATAGATCGTATGCGCGAGAGTCGAGCTCGTAAAATATAGCAGTTGAATTATGTTGGTTTAAAACATGTTGGTGTTTCTATGCGCGGATTTTTTATGATGTGGAAGATAAAGCAAATTACAAGTACAACTACCTATCTATATGTATAAATCAGCTCAACATCATACTACATATATATTATGGACCGTTGTTTTGTACCCTCCCTCTCCTCCTCCTGTCCTGTCCTGGAGGCCCTCTGCATTCACTTGAAGCATCTCTGTTTGGTCCTATGGATGACTGGTAGAGAATGCCATTTGGCATTAAGTTCGCCATTTGTACTGACTTTTGTGTTGTGCAATATGCCTAGTGTTAAATCATTCGTACACCGAAAACCACGGGGTAATGACATGAAAAAGATCCCACCTGGACCTGGGGGCCTATGATGGTTGATTTTATCACGCGATAAATAAGTGACAAAGCATCCGTCACGTTTTGACATAGTGCGAGTGTGAGTGACAAATGCTTTGTCACTTATTTATCACACGATAAACGTAATCATAATAGGCCCCCTGAACTTAGCAGCAGATCGATAAAAGAGATGGAAACAGTTCAGGCTCGAGCTTGGCTGGGCGATTCTCCGAGCGTGCTAACCGCGTGGTTCTAGCACCATCCCTTTTTCACGATTATTACCGCAACGGAAGATCCAATCGTTTCAATAATGATCTAACTAGGATCGCACTCGAGAGTGGCTTCTGGATACATAAAAGAACGACTTCCAACAATCATCTATTTTAACAATATTTCCAGAAATAGGAATGTCGAAAAAACGCGTTACAAACGCTTCATATTACAAAAAACTAAGGAACGATTAAAACTAAGGGCCAATATAACTTTCGGACTATTATAATTATATAACCTTTGGACTTAGAAAGACATAAATTCAGCACTTTGAAAAATCTGGTCTTGATGCCTTTCATCCCAAGTAGCCTCCACAATTCCACATACAGTAGAGCACTTGAAGCATCTCTGTTTGGCCCTATGGTTTGACTGGTATGCCATTTGGCATTAAGTTCGTCATTTGTTCTGTTTTGTTTTTGTGCAATATATCCAAAGCATCCAAATAAAAAAAAAAACATGTAGGTAAAGGCTTTTTAATATTTCTAAGGATTTATGAACTTTCCTATGATGGTCGAGTATTTGTAATAAAATAAATTGTTCAAAATGTCTAACCCCATTGACAATGAAAATTTCATTACAGTAACGGTATAATATGGGAGTTCCTAACCTTTTCCTCGCCAAGGACCACATATCTTTCTTTCTCGTTCGCAGGAAGGTACCAAATGGAAACCAATTCTCTTCCAGCGAACCTCGGTAATACATTGCCCGCGAATTTAAGTCAGCGGATCATATTTGACCTGTCTAATCGTCATAACAGCTAATAGACGTCCACTGCTGGACAAAGGCCTCCCCCAAAGTTCTCCACAACCCTCGGTCTTGCGTCGCTCTCAATCTATTTCTGCCCGGGATCCTAACCGGGTCGTCGGTCCACCTTTTTGGGGACCTTAGTTGGCCAGGTCTCCGATACATGTCAGTGACAAATGTAGAATTAAGCTCTCAGTTTGTTTACCCTCAATTATATACCAATGTAACTAAAGATTAGATTCCCTTCGAGATTAAGACCAACGATCGAATTGACACAAAAAGGAATAAAAAACACATAACTGTTTTAATTGACAATCTCCGTCCCACTCTACAACAGTAACTCTAATAGGTTTACCTTTCCTATAGATATGTTACGAGCACGTTTGTATTTTCAGCCGATTTGTGAAATGACCGACTGTGGATAACATCACAACATCATAGTAAGGTTACACATCATCTAGTTGGTCCCTGCACTTCTAGCACAACTATGATACGCCAGTCTTTCTCGCGCTAGATATTTATCTATCTCTTTTTGTGCAGTACTGCGAGAGAGTGACAGGTGACGCTATGCCGCGCGACAAGAGTCACCAAGCAACCTTGTGCTAGACAGGCTGATATGATTACCGTCTTTACCTTAAGGACACAAGGGGCCAGAAACTATTGGTGGCATTTTTTTTTACTCCGTTAGACAGAATTTTGTCTATAGCAACGCAAGGGCTTATTTGCCCGAGGGCCCCTAGTAGTTGAGTGCCCAGCGCCCCAGCATGTGCCAAGACTGCCTTGCCTTATTGATATGTGTATTAGTGCTTTTGTTTTAGATCACTGGTCAAAATATATCGGGTGCTAATTCGAGTGTACTTTGAAATATCGCCAACTACTTAGTTGGCGACTACACTTGAAGTCTTAGGTATATCTCAGGTATATCGCCTATAACTGACATTATATGTTTCAAATTACGATGGTCATAAAGATTTGATTACTATGAGTTAAGGAATATGTGTATCTCCTGTGGACATTCAAAAAATAAAAAGTCATAAATCCTAATTTTCTTATGTATAATAACAAGTTCAGGCCTAACTCTTAATTTTTGTAATCTCCACAGGAAAACTAAGCTAATTAACGATGAAATTTTAAATCTTTACGCCCCATGATATATGCTGTCTATCCTTGTAGAAGTAGCAATCATTAGACATTTGTCGAATTGCCTGATACCACTGTACGACCGCCACAAACTAGTTCGTACTCGAATGGCGAGGCCAGGTCACTGACCTTTCGAATCAGATTAGTAAAAAATCCCATTAGGTACCTCAGTTCGAACGTGTCTAGAACATTCTCAGATTTAGTACACAGACGAAATGTTACGTTTCATGTTATATTTGGTACATATTATTTAATTGTTTCAACTTAAATAAAATTACTGAAATAGGCTTAGAGGGAGACCTAAGTCCACGGCCTATGATGGTTGCGTTTATCACGTGATAAATAAGTAACAAAGCATTCGTCACTCACACTCGCATTTTATTAAAACGTGAAGGATGCTTTGTCACTTATTTATCGCGTGATAAAAGCTATCATAGGCCCCCAGCACAAATGCGTTGCTGGCAGATATGAAGGAATGCAATGTTTAAGATTACGACGTTAGGGATAGAGCGAAATGCAGGAGGAAGACAGGGAAGGCTACTGCCTGCTGCTCACCACCATATGGGATACATAGGAAAAGAGAGATAGGGTCTAAGGGATTTTTGTATTGTTATACGATGATTTTAAATCGGTGATCAGGTACCAACTTTTCTAACTCAGTAATGATGGCGGTCACGTTGAAGTCGTAAAAAATTACATGAAAACAAACTTTTCTTTTTCTATGATAATTTTTATTTTCAAACCAATTTTGTCTTAAATTCCTTGTCACCCTACTAATTGTTATATGTGAGCTAACAACCTCGTTAATAATTTAATGGCAATGACAATTTATGAGTAACTTGTCATTGTCATAGCCATTACATAAACAAAGTCGTAGAAAATTTCGTAAAATTTCTTGCCAAAGCGATGGCACTTGACGTAGGTATCGTACTTCAATAACTTATGTAGGATGACCATGTACCTTGTGGTTATTAGTTTTAATTATGTTTTAACTTTTAATTAATTAAACAGTGTCGTAATTGCGCGAGACCTCGTCTATTAAGTTTAATTTTTAGCTGGATATTAATATTTTTCTATTCCTAATCACCGATTAAGAATCATCGTGTATATAAATAAGTATTTGTAGCCATATAGGTCATAACAAACAATTTTTGGTATAAGGACAGCTGGACAATGGACATGCGAGGTTCGTTCTAAGATTTTTTGTACTTCTAGTGCAGTGCATAATCACTTTTTTCGGGAAGCACCTTACAACTTTGGATTATCTTGCCTTGAAAGATATTGGAACCGATAGACAGCCAACGAAAATAAAGGGGTTCTGTAAGGGTTGCGTTTTTCCTTTGTCAGAACATGCGTAGACTTCAGAAAGTCCACTTTTTTGAACTCTGATTAAAATATAATTAGAGTTCACACGTCACATCTTGTTAAAGTGTAATTCTGAAACTTGGTATCATATTAGTAAAGTTACATTAGTAAAGTTTCATAATTAACAAGTCATATTTACTCCAAGTATTACGAGAACTGAAACAATAAGTAGCGCAACAGCCAAGTTAAAAAAAGGCAAACATGTTTTACTTCGGTAATTATTTTCGTCGATGCGTTTAGAAAAAAAAAACATATTTCAGTAGTTCCGCAAAAAAAATACGTGTTTGTAAATCTCGTGAGGAAGCCAGAAGTTTCAAAAAGTGTTGAAAAATTACTTAGACTGCAAGTACAAACTCACACTGTGTCGTATCACAATGTCTCAATCAATCTCAATTCTGTCACTGAAATATCAAAGACGTCTTATATTAGTAGACAGACGAACCAACGTGTTTAATATTGAAACTTCACTTTGTTTCTATATGGTTTATTTTCCCGTAGACTATTTATACTTGTTTACACTTTATTGCTTATACTGATTTTCACTGGTTCTTTTGGAATAATTTAACAATATATTCGAGCGGAGTTATGAAAACAGGAAAAATCTTAATAGCGTGATGCAGCGGATCCCTTGAGCGGATCAGTGACATCTGGTGTGATACTGATTAACAATACTTTGACACTAAAATCACACAAATGTGGTACTAGTAATGCCCTCTAGTATAAAATACAACAATTAAAGATAGTTAGAAACTTATACCACCGGAGGCATCTATGGTAAAATAGCGTAATTATAAAATAGTGAAAAACCCGTACCACCGGAGGCATCTGTGGTTAAGTAGCATAACTAAATATGTAAAGTCGGTTAAACAAACGTCTTTGCTAAACGAACCTAACATTGATTTGGAGAATCTATACATCTCCTTTACGTCAACCAATGTAATTAGTTATAACATAAATGTAATTGATAGTTTTTAAGTATTATTTACGAAAAAAATACTTACTGTTGAGTTTCTTTCAGCTTTCTCAACAGAGGTCTCCTCTTGGGGAATGCCGGTACATTCACAATTTGACTTAGAAAAATGCCCTTGTGGCCTACTTACTGAAGAAATTCATTTCATTTCATTTCGAACTTGGCGTGATTTCTACACTGATCTCCTCCTACTCCTCTGTGGCACATTAATCAGAGAGCAACTGCAACTGCAACTCGCATTCGCATGACATACCACGTTACAGGAATGACGTAACTTCAGGAACTTCGAAACCAACCTGTACTACTAAAACGGTCTAACTGTACAAGAGTTTTAATAGCGTATACGCCCTTTTTACTATGGGGCAATGTTACTCCCACACAGTTTGGAAACTTCATTCCTGCAGATTATTGTTACGGTAAAAGTAACATGTATCGTTAGTTTCAGAACTTGCCTTTTAGCTCTAGAAAACTTTAATAATATGAGACTAAATACGAAGATAATATATCCTTAAACTGGAAACTACAAGTTTTTGTAAATTTGGAAACACTGAAAAAGATTATCTCTTTCCACTTTTGGAAAAGCTGCCTGAGAACAGTTTTTATAGGTTGTTAGTGTAAAATGAAGCAGACAGAAGCGTGTGCGCTTCTTATAACTACGAACGCGTGCCAAAATTTCCGAAGTAACTGAACAAAGCGCAGCAGAAACAAAAACATGGCAGCCTTAAAAATCCGGTCATTGTTTGCAACGCCGAGGGCATAGGAACACGCGGAAGGTTGGTAAACACGATGGTCTGAGCAAGTGAAATAGGGCACCTCCTCCTCAAAAATCTACAAGGCCTACTTCGGACCGGAATAGATGGAGGCAGATTCTTCTTCTTCTTCTCCTTTTTGAAGGACAGCGGTAGCGGCAGCGGTAGCGGCAGCGGTAGCGGCAGCGGTAGCGGCAGCGGTAGCGGCAGCGGTGCGCAGTATGTGTGTCTCGCTCACTTGTATGGCCGCCACGCTCGGATCTCTCGCTCAACCACTCGCCGCGCCGCTGGTCGTGCAAAATCGTGACTCATGGCGTGTAAACGGTCCTATTTGTTTATTAGTGTGTATTATTAGTGGACTGCTGAGTGCTGGTCCTAGTCTTTTAAGATGCTACCCAAACAAGAGCGCGTCAAAAATTAAAAATCTCGTATGATTAGACTCATCAATTCATCATGCACATGTTTGTTTTTACGCCTTTTACTAATGACTATGTCACATGTAGCCTTATTTATAGCCCCAATTAACAAGTTTATTACGTACGTTCAGAATCGGCATACATGGGAACAGCAAAAAACGCAAATATCGTCTGTGAGTAAATAGACTAAAATTGTATGCCAGCTAACAATAATCTATCAATGTCGAGGCGTAAGATACCATCGTAATACCATCAGATTTGTCTGATGTAGACATGAATAATACCTATTCTATGTAAAAAAACAAATAGATTTAGAGCTAAATTTGCCGTTTCTTGTGACATTTGTCCGAAATATCAGCTTAATATGCACACTGTAGCAAAAGCAAGACCTTGCTACGAGTAGGCATTTAGCTAAAATGTGTAAAGCGAGTTCAATTCTAGATTTTGAATATTGAAACTATAACTATTTTGTTTCAAAAATAGACACCAAATTGTCCATTAACTGGTTTCCAACAATAAACTGGTTTCCAAATGTGACATGAATCATGGAAATCAAATCAAAATCAGTAAAAAAAATTAAAAAGAAAAGTAACATGACTTCAATTCATACATATTGAAATGGTTTGGCAAATAAGGAAATGGTGGTTTTCGCGTAAACAGTAGCTGACGTGCAAAGTTCGCTGAACTCTTCAATTCTCGAATCAATCTGTGAAGCCTTATTCTTGCACCTGCTCGAAAACTTTAACAAAACTTCCACTGTGTAGACACTTTTCAATCATCGTAATTTATAATCGTCCTTATTGTATGAGTTGGCAATTGCACAAGATCTGGACTAAGATAATGAGATGAGCTTGATTCCTTCCCAAGAATCAGTGGGAGATTACCCCACAACGGGACACGTAAAAGATACAGAGGTTTGCCGAAGATACAGAAGCTTGGAGGCTACCTTCTTGGAGGCTGTCTTCTTGGAGGCAGTCTTCTTGGAGGCTGTCTTCTTGGAGGCTGTCTTTTTTGGAGGCTGTCTTCTTGGAGACTATCCTCTTGTCACTTTGAGATGACGAGCTTGACTCGAGCGGTAGCCTTCTTGAGGGATGTATTCTTGTTACCGCGAGAAGAGAGGCTCAAGTGGCTGTTTTCTTGGAGGCTATCCTCTTGTCACTTCGAGAAGACGAGCTTGACTCGAGCGGTAGCCTTCTTGAGGGATGTATTCTTGTTACCGCGAGAAGAAAGGCTCAAGTGGCTGTTTTCTTGGACGCTATCCTCTTGTCACTTCGAGAAGACGAGCTTGACTCGAGCGGTAGCCTTCTTGAGGGATGTATTCTTGTTACCGCGAGAAGAAAGGCTCAAGTGGCTGTCTTCTTGGAACCTATCCTCTCGTCACTTTGAGATGACGAGCTTGACTCGAGCGGTAGCCTTGTTGAGGTATGTCTTTTTCTTAGCGCGAGAAGAGAGGCTCACAGGCTCAGTTTAAGCAATAAAACCAAATACAGCAAACTGAGGTCATTAATCCGAGTAAAATCTAAACAGTGTTATTCAGAAGATATCAAGAGAGTTTTCTAAAGTAACAACACCATCTCCCGGACAACTGGGTCATTAAAATAACATAGGAACTAAAGTCAGCGCTCCCGCTGAACACCGCCTATATTTATTAGTTATTTAAACTGCCTTAAAAAAGTAGTTTTTCAGATCGTCCGTCGTCTTTTCTTTTTATGTTTTTTTTTATTTATTTATTTATTATGATAAAACCACTGGATCGATTTGAAAAATTCATTTTTTATTTAAAAGGGTTAGTCACATCGTCATTATCATTAGGTAAGAACCTGAAGAAATCGAAGGAAATCTTCAAATATTTTATCCAGCACACTAATTGTGAATTGGTGTTTTTCTCAGCTACTCTCGGAAATAAGATAAATTTTCGTTAAATTCAGTCATTATATAATTAAACAAAGATTTTATATAACCAAAATTATAGTGAGACGAGACTGCGTCGCCTCGTGTCGGCGCGTGGGCCTGCGCCGCGCATGCGCATGACCTTTGCGCACCGTTACACTCATCAACTGAGACACGAGATTCGCCATCACACGCTTAATAATTTGTAGCCAGTACATTGTCTTCCAAAACTATTTTTTTATGCTAGAGCTAGATATGTACTTCCCTCACCATGGATGCCCCAACCCAGTGCCCCTACCACGAGTTTACACTTTACAGTGAAAACTCTACTCGCTTGCGACTGCGTAAACGTTTTGTATCGAGAATTGTAGTTCTACAAATCAACCGCTAGGGGCGCTGTACTATTCTAGAGAATAAGGTCAAAGTAACTAATGGTAAGGGTACAGGTGACTACTTGAGTTTTGTCCCCTTTTCTCACCCAATGAACAATATTTGAATGAGCGGGATTGCGTGATACGATTATGAAGTTCTACTTTCGAAGTTCATTACGAACTGGGGGGGGGGGGGGGGGTTGCCATTAAACACGTCCACATTTTGTAAAGAGTCCAAGCCTTTACAAATATGAAAAAACAATGATTATAATGAACTGAACTACTTTTTGTGTAAAAACCATATCTACGAGTGTGATGCTACCACGATAACTGCGTGACGTCTACCAGGATGCGGAGGCGAGCGGTAGTTTGAAGTTAACATACTGATTAACATGTCTTTACCGTGATAATAATCTCCTGTCCACATTGTTTAACTGTACTTGGTGGGTGTAATATAGAATTTATTGTGCTACTTATTTACACATCAAATACGCCTTCGTATTTGTTTTGTACCCACGAAATACCTCACAAGAAAACGCACAAGTCCTACTCATACCTCCATTTCAAAACGTATTTTTAAGCGCAGTCCGCATTGTGTTTATTAACCTACCTAATGTAGGTAATTATAAGAACAACACTTTTAGTTGTATGTTGATATCAAATGCTCAGTACTGCCAGTAACTCCCGTGGGGCGAAGGAATGCTGCCAATGTAGGCCTTTATCTGAACTTGATACAGGTAGTAATTTAACAATAGTGTAGATAAAATCCATTAGTTTCCCTGTTATTATCGATCTAAGTATTAAAGCCCCGCAGATATGACTATTTCTATCCTTTATCGTATCCTAAACCACCTACACTTAGCTCAAACAAAGCCTAGAAGACAATAGAACCCATAACTCCAATATCAACTTAAGTTATAGCGATTTCAATCTTACTTCAGTAGTTTTTAAAACGATCAAGTAGTTAGTTTATGTCTAACTAAAGCGGCATAAAGTAGACAATACTAATTTAATAGGAAAGCTATGCATAGTTTACAGCCATACGTCTAGATAATATCTAGAGTAGCGATAAAGTGCGCCAAACGATACAGTATCTATAAAGTGTAGAATTGGTGACAATGTCGATAGGGTTATTCTCAAATCATGCGACTTACTTTACTGGAGAACGAGGTGAGTTGAAAAAGCTTACATTTCGTGACAAGGTGAAAATATTACATTATATACAACTTAGTTTTTCTTTGAAATTTGTAGAACTTTTATACTTATAGTATTAAGTAGTTTACCTACACTCACGTAAAATCGTCAGGAACGGCCCGACATGTTTCGAACTCGCACGGAGCTCTTCATCAGGGACTGTTACCCGCATGGGCTGCTAACTTTTATACTTACATAAAACTACCTAACTAATCCCATCCTCATGTATGGCTGTAAAGCCTGGACACTGACCCTTAAAGAGGAGAGTCAGCACCTGGTAGCGGACTAGCGGAATGCAAAGTACTTCGGAAGATCCTGGGACCTACCAAAGGGAATGATGGTACGTGGCGGATCCGTACTAACGCCGAGATTGAGGAGCTGGTAGCCGAGCCGAACATTATCGGAGAGACAAAGTGCCATAGACTTCGTTGGCTCGGTCACCTACAAAGAATAGAAGAGGACCGTATGCAAGACCGTATGCAGCGCGACGAAAAGGCCCAAGGGACCGCTGGGTAGACGTGGTGGAGCTGAAACTAAGTAAGCTTCAAGCCGGAAATTGGCTAGAAACTGCGCAGAATCACGACAAGTAGCGTGCTTTCGGAGGCTAAGATCCTGTTTGGGTCACTGAGCCAAAATAGTTAGTTAGTTACCTTAATTGTTGGGAAACTTATCCAAGTTCAAAATTTGAAGTTCTTAGCGCCAGATCTTTTCTATCATCCCCATCCGTCTTGCTGTCCTGTTCCATCGACTATTTTTGAGTGTGTGATGCGACGTTTGAAACTAGTTACGGAGTACAAACCACTTGGTACTTACTAGAGATGCAATGATTAGTTCGGCCGGATATTCAGCCTATACGTAGTACATACAGGGTTGTAACCGACGGTGTACCGAAAACTGAAACTGAAGCTTCCGATGATTTATTTATTATAAACTGCTAACGTATTCGTTTCCAGAATCTAAATATTTGAATCTAAGTGACGTCAAATAATATCGCACGCTTTGAGAATAGCACCCCTTATCACAATCTCCGTTTATCTCACTGGACAGTTAGTCCGCTGTTAACGTTATCCGTTGACTCCGCTTAAACTATAGGTAGTTGTCGCCCAGATAGCAGTTAACTTTCTCTATGGAATGATCTGTAGACTTAGCTACAGCTGTGTTTAATTGGCTTTTGCTCGTGATTTCAAGCTTGGTAAGCGTTTAGTCATCCATCAGGATTCATCGGCCAGGGCAAATATTTGTGTGATGAACTCGAATATTTGTGCTTGGGTCATGGTTGTTCTATGTATCAAGTATATATTTATCTATACAAGTATATATATTGTCGTCATGTACCCATAACACAAGCCTTCTTGAGCTTAATTTGGGACTAGATCAATTTAGTGTGAGGTTGTCTGATATTTATTTATTATTTATCAGGTCACGAGCATTTATGTATGTAAACACTTTATTGTACACAAAAACAGAAATACATCAAAACAAAAGAAATACATGTACAAAGGCGAACTTATCCCTTTAAGGGATCTCTTCCAGTTAACCTTTGAGTAAATGAGTGCTAAACACAAATTTAAACGGTAGACAACCAAAGCAACATGTACAATACGAAGGAGGATGATTTAATAATAATACTTACACATGAAAATGCAAAAAAATCAAAATAGAGAGAGATAGATTTATCCAGGACTACCTGCGCCGCGTGGTGTTACCCGCTTATTCCATGGGAGCACTACACTTTTCGGGATAAAAAGTAGCCTATGTGTTAATCCAGGACGTCAGCTACCTTCACACCAAAATTTATCAAAATTGGTCCAGCCGTTTGAGCGTGAAGAAGTAACAAACATAAACATACTCACAAACTTTCGCCTTTATAATTATCCAGGATTCCGGGATAAGTCAGGCACATACCGCGAGGTTTCCGGGGCACGGATGATTTGACACTAAGCCGACCGTTGTCAAATCATCCGGGCACCGAAAACCCCGGGTTATGGTCAGGCAGTAACTGGACGCAGGTTGTGCAGCATCCAAGCTCTCAATGGGTCTGCACACTGTTTCTTTTGGGCCAAAATCGTTACATGGGAGCCAAGATGGCGTCCGAATTCGCCGGCGTGCCAAAGATTATTAATTTAGTAAGCGTGTCAATATTTTTTTATAATATACGATAATATGCCAAGATGCTGGGCAACCAGCGCCTATTTAGGACTGTGTATTCTTAGTTACCGAAACGTACATATATTACGAGTATATCACTTAAATTGGCAATGTATACCAGGATGTACAAACTCTTTGACCATCTTTGGCACCGCCATAAGGACCCTTTTCTTACGGATTGTTAAGAAGAAGATTGATGACAGTAATTATAATCTTTTCACTGTATATATAAACTATTTTAGTTTTTAAATGAATGACTCCTTAGTGACATCAATTTTACACAACACTACTTTCTATTAGATATTCTTCCTACACTACACGTCACTACAGGACTGTGTTCCATTTTAACAAGCCTAATCATTACCGTATACGCGCAAGAAGGTTGTAGAATCCAGCCAGACTCAACACACAACTCACAACAATAAAAAAAAGTCGCGTCTACGCCAACGCCACATCGTCTGTGGCCAGTCACGCTTCTTAACGGCCGACTCTCATGGCGGCGAAAAAACGAGCATCAGAAAAAACCGCTGTTTAAAAAAAAGGCCGGACCACGACGTACTCACATATTTTTAAGACCAAGGTTATCTTTTCGCGAGCCAGTACACGCCAAGGTATAGGTTCGTTATTTAATGTTGGATGCACTGTTTTGTTTTTGTTTTTTATCCGATTGTTTGTTGGTTTTTAATGGTGTGTGAAACTGAACGGACGTAAAATGTATACCTACACTAACTGAATTCATAGAAATTGCGTTGGTAGTTTTACAATTAGAATAGTACTGATTTATACTTTTAATACCTGAACAAAGTCTATGAAATCTACAATACAATACGTTATGTACCCAAACCCTATTCAACTTTCGCAATAAGGTAACGATCAAAAAGACAGTTTTTTTATTAACGACTAGGAGGTGCCCCCAACTTTATCCGCGATTTTTTTTTCTTTAACGTAGTCGGATAAAAAGTATCCTGTAACCATCTTTGGTTGTCCAGCTATCGCTATGCCAAAATTGGTTAAAAATTTTCCATCCGTTTCGGCGTGATGAGAGAATAAAGGAAATTATGAAAACAGATGGCGCCAGGCGTGCATGGCGCCGCGCGCCCTACCAACAAATGACGATCCTGATTTTTCCTGAAATCATAGCCATAGATTTTTTTTTTTTAATTCTAAATAGATTATACTTATCGATGATCCATAAATCCTTTTTTCACTTCTGATGCTCTTAAAATGTTACTTTAGTCTCTGCATATCGGGACTAAAGCTCCTTATTAATCTCTAGGGATTAAAGTAAAATGGTTTTAATTTACTTTGGAAACCCCTAAACAGCCAATCACGATGTTTGTGAATGGAGGTTTGTAGCCATTTCCAGTGAAAGGTATACAAACTTTTGGGTGCGTGGAAATAACCTCAAAATTACAACTGCTCAAAAATATAAAAATAAAAGATTATATTTCATGAAACATGGCGATTAATTATTAGGAATGCGAATGTATTTAATAATATTAAAGATGAATTAATTTTATCATCCATGGTCCGTAAGTCCATATTAGTCTTAAATAAAATATTTTTTAAGTTTGAATCTGTTGGCTAAATATGCAAGCATTTAAATTACGCCCATCAACATCGCGGGATGAGAATGAGCCTAATGAAATAACCATCGGCATCCTTTTTGAGGAAAGGTCTGCGTCTCTACTATACTCTCCATTCTGTCCAACTTTAACTTCGATTTCGAGTGAAAATATTGAACTTACTTCTCAAATACATACCACGCCGATCCAGCTTAATTTTAAACTATACATTTAAATGTAAAGAATTGTACAAATTGCCCTTTGAATTTTTCTGAGGTAGGATTAACGAAATAAGTAATTGTAAGAAACTTTGTTATAATAAATATTGTAATTTTATATTGAACTTCGTTTCTTTTCCTCGCATTCAAAGTGAAAAGTTAGAGTGTTTAACGCGAGACTAAACAACCATAATGACATTCGAACTATAAGCCACCCTCGCTTAGCTCGGGTGGCTAAAACATCTCGTGTCATTATGGCTTGTTTAGTCCCTTGTTGAACAATCTACTATTTTTACATCTTGCATTTCGATCATCTGTATGGTTACAATACAATAGATCGTCACATCACAGATAAGTAGCTATTCCAAATTTTATTATTGCCAGTGGCGGTCCACTGTTTAACGGGTAAAACGAAACCATCACAAAAACACCGCTTTATGGCCCGTAGGAACAAATACTAGAATCGAATTACTATTTCTGATAATTTGTTATAACCTTAAAGGATGCTTTGTTTAAACATAACTTAGAAAATCCTGGTCTGTCCTGCTAACATTACGTTTCAGCGAATAATTATTATTCAAAGGAATTCGAAGTTTATTTGACAAAAGGTGTCACTATTATAGGTATATCTATATTTTTTTTTTTATTAAAGCAGTAACGTCTGCTAACGTAAACTAAATGTTTACAAATGAAGCGAAAATTGAAAAATTTAATGATTCGGACAGGATTCGAACCTGCGTTTCCAACGGCTTTCCGGGCCAACACTGGCGTCCTCCCCCAATTGGACCACCGAATCAGATGTCAGAGTCATTGAATTTTTTCAACCTATACATGAGTAATCATAATAGGATCATTTCTCGTATTAACTTGCTAATTAGTTGGTTTAGCATGTCACAGAATATTATTAGATTGCGTAGTTGATTTCAATTAATAGTTAATTTGTCAGTTCCTGCGTTAAGCTTTGATCAGATAAAGACATCGCGGCATTGAAGTCCGTAATCGATATTACAGACACGAGTATGAGCTATAATCTTTGTAAGTATATTCCTTCTAGAGAGGAGACCATAAAGACGGGTTGCTTGTGAGCTTGACGTTGTGACAGATCCGCACACAGGCAAGACTTAGCCCGTGGCTAACCAGCTGGATTCACTTTCAAGCCCACCATGGTATTAAAATTAAAACAAGTGCGAGTCCGACTCGCGCATGAAGGGTTCCGTACCATAATCTATAACAAGTTTGTTGTATGGAATTTAAATATTTATTTTATTTTATTTTTAGTATTTGTTGTTATAGCGGCAATAGAAATACATCATCAGTCATGAAATATATCACCGTCCTTGAGATACAGCCTGGTGACAGACGGACGGACGGACGGACTGCGAAGTCTCAGTAATAGGGTCCCGTTTTTACCCTTTGGGTACGGAACCCTAAAAATAAGGTATGTCACTCCAAAATGACAGACGAGACTTTTGACGTCATCACGCTATGATTGGCTGGTTGGTTCTGTCAATCCGTTTCTGTGTTGCCAGTGGTGTATCATAATACTCCCCGATCTTATTACCTGTATGAATCTCATAAATTGGGAGCGTTTTCAATCAATTATTACCAGTGATCGGGGATTTCTCTGCCACTTGGGGTTAATGACCTCAATCATTATGCTAGTATGGATATGCCGTGGGATTCCGGGATTCGTGTGCGATATAGGATTGGTTACGCGTTGGTCTTCTTTTAATAAAAAACGTGACAGACATACATAGAATTAAAATCTTACAAATTGTATAAAATCAAACTATAACTTTCGTCGAGTGCTGTATTTATTGTTAAAATTGAATACTTATTATATTATTATTATTTGTATTATTATATATTTATTAGTTTGTTTTATATTATAATATTTATATTCATAATGTGTAAGTTTATGTAGTAGGTATATTTAAGATTTTGTCTTTTTTTTGCGTAAGCCTTTAGTGTCTCTGTGCATTTTTAATAGTTTTGCCTATCTTCTTGGATCTTCTCTGTTCTCTCTCATTTGCTCAAAGGTTAACTGGAAGAAATCCTTTACAGGGATAAGTTCGCCTTTGTACATATCATTAGTTTAATGTCATTATAATTATATTTTAATGTACAATAAAGAGTTTACATACATACATACATACATACATACTTTCTTAATGCTATCAAAATATTTTAAAACTAGATAAGTTAATATAAAAATAACAGTCAGTTTTCACATAAAAATTGTATATTATACATAATCATTTATTTCGAATGTCAAATAACATATTATTTTTTATTACTTTTGGTCTCTATAAAATTAAAATAACAAACCATAATTTTTTCAATGTTATCTAATGTTAATCTATTTCGCTTGACATCTAAGATCCAGTTATAAGCCGAAAATGAACTTTCTACTTCGACCGACGTTAGCGGGGCGAATTTGTATATAGAAATTTCATCGGATGCGGATTCGTGTGATATTTGCTCGGCGTATGCTCTGACAAGATCTAAATCCGGATTTCGAGCCATGACTGCTTCTAGTTTAGTCTCTGTGCGTAAACTATTAACTCCAACTTACAACTGTCCGGACTTCATCAAAGATTTCTAGGGCATCGATGATTGACATATCTCGTTCCTGTAGTTTAACTAAGGCGACCTCGATTATGCTAAAATGTTCATTGATATAATCCAAATCCCTCTTTATATTAGGCTTGACATGGATGGATGGTTTGACAGCTTCTTTTTCTGTGGAAACTTTGATCGAGCGACACCGATCCGAAGCGTTACTGCCGATTATTTACTTAATCTTCGCCTTACTGGGATTTTGCTGTTTCGTCTGCAGTTTGTGGCGACCGGCCGCAGCGTTTCTTGTAAGTATTTCGTTAATTCATCGCCATATTTTTTCCTTCAAATTGGTTTGTGAGATGTGTTTTTTCAACCGACATTTTTGACTATTGTTTTAGCTTTTGCCCGCCTGAGAGTTTTGAATAATATTTTTTCTTTAAAACATAACCAACACTGTTTTTAACAGTCCTTTATTTTATAAACGAATTACCAACACCGAAATAGCGTTTACTTTTCGAACAGTTTTGTTCCTAATATCGCGGGCCAAGCGGCGTATCCATATTATCATTTCGACTTGATATCCCGCGTGTGGCAGAGAAATCCCCGATCACTGATTATTACGACAAAATAAAACTTAGTCAATGAACATGATAATCGTAATGCATAAATGCATAATTGGAGCGGAGCGAGCGAAGCGAGCGAAGCGAGCGAAGCTCCCATGGATCGACTCGAATGGACTTTGTAAAAATGCGCAGATCTCAGCTAGTAGTCAACCGATTTTAGAAATTTTTGTTTTAAAATGCACAAATTAAATTTCTCTAGGTCGTGACGAAGAGAAAATTTGAAAAAAAAAAATCTCCGCTCCAATCTATGGTGCAAGCTTAGCCGGTGGCTGACTCTGCATCGACCTAGTTATTGGAGCTCCCATGGATCGACTCCAATGGACTTTGTAACAATGCGCAGATCTCAGCGAGTTCTCAACCGATTTTAGAAATTTTGGTTTTAAAATGCACAAATTAAATTTCGCTAGGGCGTGACGAAGAGAAAATTTCGAAAAAAAAAAAACTCCGCTCCAATCTATGGTGCAGCTTAGCCGGTGGCTGACTCTGCATCGACCTAGTTATTTTTGGTACGACTGGCGGCAATCATTTTTTTTTTCCTTATAATTATTTTGTTACCATAAAGTGGCAACGAATCAGTGACGCAGAAAGTCTCACTAGCTGGGGTGCCATAACTTATTTTCTTATACCCGAAGCCGCACTATATTTCTAGGCGTATTTATTCTAAGTATTTATAGGCGTATTTAATCTACCGTAGAGATTCGTAGCGCCATCTATATCAACTTCATGATCGACACCTTTTTTGTGATGCTGATTCCAAAATCTCTTGGGCTGTTATCGTAAGTCACCGTGTTGTGGTGGTAGGCTAGCCGCAGCATAAACCTCGGCACCACGTGTGGGATACTGTCGCGCGCGGGCGCTCGGAACAGCGGATGAGTACCTTACCTAGCTGTGAGGCAACTGGGCTTTACATTTTGTGGAAGGCAAGATGATCGACACCATATCGTCTCAAATTTTGTAGAGAATCGATAGTAACGTTTCGTCCATTTTCGTAATATCATTTTCATAATTGGCTACCAAAGAAGAATTACTTTTCACTGTTTCATAATTGATTATTAAACAGGAATTGATTTGCTGGATTCGTAATTGACTTTCGTAGCCAACTACGAAATAAGATTTTTTTCTGCGTTCGTAATTGTTAATGAATAAAATTATTTTTATTTTCTTCACTATAAACATTTGTTATACGTTGGCAGACGTTACTTATTTAATAAAAATTAATAAGTAGGCTACATGCCCAAATAAAAGCAATAATACAGCTGAACTTTGAAGGCAAACGATTTAAAGGTCAACCGAAAGGATTTAACACCAACACGTCACCAATATACAGGCACACATATATTATCCCCGCAATTTATTACGACCAAGAACCGTTTATTTATTCTTAATCTTTACTTATATTATTTTTTTATTGCTACAATAAAACGCGATACTGGCCTTTAGAATTAATGAGTGACCCACTTATGAAAGTAGCCGCGATTTTGGCTCTACCTCTCAAATTTGTCGTTTTAATTTTGTGAAATATCACTGTTTTTTATGAACCATTGATCAAGAAATAATGAAAAATTTATTTGTGTAACCTGGTGGAAGAGACCTGGAATCCTACCTACCTCTGGATTACCGGTCCAACGTGTCAGCCACTCCACCACCCTAACGCCTGAATACCGTTTAAATTTTACTAAATAAATAAAAAATTATAATAATTATCATGTGGAAACACCATATTTTTCATTCATCTCTAAAGATCAGTTTCAAAACAAGGCACGAAGAAAAAAATAAATGCGTAACCTAGTGGGAAGAGACTGGGAATCGAACCCGGTAGGTACCTTCGGATGACCGGTCAATCGCATCAGCCACTCCACCACCGTAACGCCTGAATACCTTTCGATTTTTTTCCCTATGCTTGGTGATCTTTGTGTAGTGATCTTTGCATTGTCTATTTGATATGCATTTAAATTTTTCTTTGTGCTTTGTATCAGTGGTTTTATAGGTATTTGTAAATCGATATCTGTATATTCCGTTTTTTCGATCAAAATATTTGAAAGTTTCACCAAAAATACTGAGTTGCACACTAGTTATGCACACTAAAATAATGCGAATTTTAAATAATGCGAATTCAATATATGTACTATTTAAAGGTATTTGCAAAACTGTTTAACCCGGCCGAGTCGGATCTTAATGTGCAGTGCGAGGATAATTAGTGTGCAAGTCAGTATTTTTGGTGAAACTTTCAAATATATCCGATGTACGAACGATTAACGAACCATATTTTTGGTGTGAATTTGGGGTAAAAAGGTCATCTCGTTTTGTATGATGTTTAAGTTTTTTTTGTAGGACATGTTCAGTTAATCAATTGTTTTTTTTTTGCACAGCATTCGTTTTTCTGGTATGCATTCAGTTAATTAGCGGAGTTACCTAGTGTGCTGAAAAATTATACAGATGTGCATTTAATAATATCCCTTTGTTTAACAGTCGATTGTTCTCTTTGGCGATATATTAGCATTAGCATCTAATAGTAACTAGAAACGTAGGTCCCAGATTTTCCATTCATTTTCCTACACCTGCACCCAGATATCTAAACGCAACACTAATTAACTAACCAAGTAGCAACCGGCTGAATAACAGCTTATACGGCTATCATAACTCTAATTTAAGCTGTACAAATGCTTAATAGCACTCCCACCTTTCACTTGTCACTTTTATAATCTAAGCTCCTTGTAGTAATGAACTAATGAAAGTGTTTCTGGGATTCTGCTACAAACAAAACGGTAGAAAAACAAGCCAAACCTTTGAAAGTTGTACCTATAAAATGCGGACAGGGCTTAGGCGTGTCCGAGTAATTAATTTGCTTAATAAGCGATTTAATTGAATTACAGGTTAATTCAATTACAGTCCGGTGGATTACAGGGTCTATTGCTTAGTAATTACAGTCGTTTGAACGAATAATGGTGTACACAGTCATACTGATTTGTTATTAATAATAGTAGCATGGTTGCAAGGACAGTTACACTCATAATTAATAACATCAGGGACACTTCAAGCTGACCACAAAGCATAAAAAATCAAATAGACGACGCAAAAATTTACTACCCAAATGCTGTCTAACCGAATCGGATTCGGTGATTGACCTCTTTCTTGAAATTGGATTTACCCTACTGGACCATGTGTCTTAGGTTAGGGTCTTATATTATCGTGTTTCGGAACAACTTCGGCTAGTAAATCTTACTTGGACCTTCGGCTTATTATCAGGGCACCCCTAAAAATCAGCATCACGGCACTCGATTGATAAATATTTTCTTATTTTTTGTCTTTACATGAAACTCATTTATTTGGTATCGTACCTAGCAACACTTTTGTTTCATTTCATTAACCCTGGAGTCCAGGGTTAATAAATAGCTAGAAAACTAGGTTAGGTTGGATTCCCTACCCTGAACAAATAGTGGGATATAACAAGTTTAAAGGATGTAGGTATCTGAATAGTTACTCCGAAAAAGATAATCCAATCAGAACTTTTTTTTTAAAGGGCAGCGCTATAAAGAATGTACAAAATCGGTTCAGCCGTTTGAGCACATAGAGAACATCTTTTCTGTGTGTCGTGGTTATTTTTATTCTTTCAGCGATTACTTATAAGTATTAACACAAAGGTAAATTATGGAAAAAAAATGTAATGTGATCCACTACAATTTTGATCGAGTCAATATTTATAAAAATTAAAATGTTATGTTAACACATTAAAAAACAGAATCGATAAAAATTCTATAAAAAATATTACTTATATCCAACAACTTGGCGGCCCCACTACACTACCCCAGATTCTCCAGCGTAGTTGCTATAATTACAATGGCTATAAAGACATCCGATAATGAGTTATCTAGAAATAGGCTCTTATACTTTCAAACCCCACAGCAAATTGCGATAGCTGTATTTGTTACATTACAGCTTAGAGGCTGAAGAATGTTATAATCATGTGGATTTCATCTTCAAATAAATGTGATTGGGGTAACTGAACGCACACTGAGTATCCATATACTACTTATACATTTGTGAATTAATATTTGATAGCTTTAAAACATTAAAGCTTAAGATCGACCACACAAAAGTTTGACGCCGCGTATACGATTTAACTTCGACTTTGTAACTTTATCTGTTCAAGATTTTTTTACAAAATTCAGGAATCGTACAAAATAAAAAGTATCTAATTTTAAGTGAACCATAACGAACAAAATTTACCTTGTAGGTACAAAGTTTTAGAAACATTCATTAATATTTGATATCTTTATTAGTACCTTTCTTGGTAAATTGTAGACTAATTTCATTCGTTATAGAATGATCTCTGATCTGGGTATAAGTTTAGTTTACTACTTATAAACTTGGTACATAATATTCTATTTTCGATCACAACCATGTTTTTTAATGAATTTTTTAACATTATTTAACATTATATACCTAGATAATATTTCTACAGTCAGAAACAGAGATAAATATGCAGTCTCATACTACACGAGCATATAACAGAAGTGTTTTTTTTCACTTGACTTACTATTCACTTCACTTGACTTTACTGTATTTCACTGACTCATAAAATCCTAGTTTACACTTTATTGTACAACATCACATCAAAATGAAAACATTTGATCAAAAGGCAGCCCGTACTAGCGCGTTTTGCCTATCCAATCACGTTTACTGCCCAAAACAAAAAAAGGACAAACTTCACAGCAAAAGCGCGTCGGTTACGTCCTTTAGCATAAAAAGTATAATATCATACTAAAAAGTGGTAACTTTATAGCACAATATCATGCTAAAAAGGTGTAACTTTATAACAGTCTCCATGGCGTTTGAGTCATTTTACAAATGAGGCTGTACACCAATCCCTTTATTTTTTCTGACCCCTGTCCTGCGCCTCTAGCACAACTGTCAGTAAAATTTCTCGCGCGAGATAAGTAAGTACCTGTCTCTTTCTGTGCAGTAATGTGAGAGAGTGACGGGTGTCGCTATGTCGCGCGACAAAGGTCGCGAAGCATAGTTGTGCTAGACGGGCAAACGAACAAAATAATTGCGGTTACAGCTTACGGGTACCGAAATCAAGACAGTAATAAGCATTCCTCGGGGTTTTCGGTGCACGAATAAATTGACACTTGGACGACAGTAGGACGACAGGATGTAGGTAATAGGAGAAGCAGAATTCAATATTCCTTTTCTGAAGCTCTTATACGCGCTTAAGATGAGAAAGAAGGTGAGTTTTCGACACGTACAGTCACCATCAAAAGTAGCTGGCAATTTAAGTATGCAATTTGACATAAGGCAGTAGTAAAATTGTCAGTTGTGAGAGACATATATTTATTTAAAACCCAGACATGAGGTACATAAAAAATAAAAAATACAATAAAATTAAACTAAAACTAAACTAAATCTAAAATGTATGCTGACGTTTCCTATTCGATCTATATCATTTGGAGGAAGCTACTATGAAAACCAAGATGAATAAATAAGTTAAACATCTATACAAAAATACGTTAATAAATATTACACATTTTCATTACTTAACTCCGTATCATTTGTGGTGGGCTTATACAAAAAGAAATTGGCAGGCAATGAAGAAAATCCGATTATATTTGTGTTACGCGCTAAAGAATTCTTGAAGGACTCGAGTAGGGGAGACCGGTGATGGTTGACTAACTTTTGGCTTCAGCTCATGTATCTTCGATGTTTGAATCAATATAACGGAAATAATAGTTGTTACAGGTAGAAGAACTATTCAGGTAGCTAAATTCTTGGTTTATAACGCACGAATTTATCATTACAATACATATCTAGACGATTTTCGAAACCCGTGACTCTTAGTCAACCTACCCCATCTCCGGGGTAGGTCGGCCATGAGCACGGGGAAGGTTGACCTAGGCGGCAATTAGTTAATAAATAAGTAAATAAAGGAGATTATTGTACAATAAAACAATAACATTTATTAAATGTACAATAAAATTTAAATTGAGATTAATTCTCGATTAACAAAAGAAAAATAACTGTTAATTTTATTCACTTATGAACAACAATTGTTTGGTTTTTGTTTCAACAATAATCAAATTGCAACATGAACATAAATTTATTCTTATATATAAATGACTTCTATGAGATCAATTTGCTTGTATGAAAATATTTATTAACACTTATAATAATGAGAACATAAAATCTGTTTTCTTTTAAGATAACGTTAGATTAGAATTTCTTTTGTAAGCTCAACTAAATTATTAATATGTATTATAAGTCTTTTTTTCATTAGTATTTAAATATTTCTCGTAAACAAGATATTAATTAACATCCTTAAATTAAGTGATAATCTCAAATAAACGACTAATCAACTAAATTACTAGTATGTAACATAGAGAGTCTCTTGTTCACTAGCTTTCAAGTTTTTTTCTTAAGTAAATATTAATTAACATCTTTATACTTAGTGACTATCTCAGGCAACTGCTTATACTATGATTATCGAAAATGACGGCGTGACAAGCTCTTTCCAGGACGTCTTTTGGTACATCGCCTCTTTCAGTTTTTCTTTTGTACGTCCTCATTTTCTGTAAAAACACAAATGTAATATAGTGTAAATATAGTATAATATGTAGAACAACCTAAGAGTGACAAATACTATTTTAAGGACAATGTTTTGAGATTGGTGATCGTAGTTAACGCAATAAAAATTGATTCAATAATATATTTACACCAAAGGGGTTGGTTGACTCATTAGTCTACCTGCCCCAAATAAAATTGGTCAACCAACCTCAGACGCCATTTTGAATTTCAACTGCATGTCCTGTCTAAACCTTGAGGCTAATTTGGAATCAATGCGGTATAATATAGAAAACGACCATCATATTTACCTCTGACACAACAAAAACATTATTTTAAACAAACAAATAGGCACAATAACAAAAAAAGTACGATCGGAAAAAACTACTTACCGAGATCAAAAATCAAACTCGTGATGCCACTCGAGAACGACGTGCGACTGCGGCAGCGCACTTCACACAAGTTAGCGGGTCACGGAGACGCGTCCTTGGCCGTGATTGGTTGACGGAAAACACGTGATAGTGGCGAGTTATTTCGGCTTAGTCTACCTACCCCTATAGTCAACCATCCCCGGTCTCCCCTACTTTTTTGTATGTACACAAATGAATAAATACTTTTGATACATACACATACTCATACCAAATTTCAGCTTTCTAGTACTAATGATCACGGAGCTAAGCCGCGGACGGACGGACAGACGGACAGACGGACTTGGCGAAACTATAAGGGTTCCTAATTGACTACTTATGCATTTTGTTCTGCGTTTTTCGTCTACCTACAAATTTGAAGTCAACCCAATATAATATATATTAAATATGTTTTTATTCGTGTAAGTTATTGTAAAGTGATTATTTTTAGTGCTATAATATGTTGGTGTAGTAAATTTAAGGTACGTACTATATCTTTGTGAATGCAAATATGTACGCAATGTACGCATACATGCGCTCACCATACAATTGTCAAATTAGATATATAATTTCTCATGTAAGTGAATTGTAGATATTCTTATGAGAAAATAAATTTCTTTAAACCTTAAACCTTAAACCTACTACGAAACCCTAAAAAATGGGATATATGACCAATTCAAGCCTCTTCTATTACGTATAAAATTTGTTGTAAAATGTTTATGTATTCATTTATTACTTACCTTTTACATAGTTGTATATTGTCCTTCTGTCACCTATATACTTATAATTACAGTGAAGCGAAAAATTTTAAAATTTATTGGTTGAGGCAACGTTCGATCCCGCGTCAACAACGGGCGTCCTACCTATTGAACTACTGAACCTGATGTGATAGTTATGGAATTATTCAACCAATTGCCTTTTGCATGCCTTGTTAATTTGATATAAATACGTAGCTAACGTTACTTAGGTATACATAAATAGATATTATACCTAATAAATAAAACAATACAATTATTATCTAATTTTTCACTACGTTTCGAATGCTATACAGCTACTTAAATAATGTGCACTTGCAATATGTGACAATACTGTTTGTAAAGCAGATCACTGTTTCAATTGAATTAAACTTACGTTCCAAACTCAAATCCCACTTAGCAACAAGCCCGCCAAATGGACCAAAACAACCATCCCGACGTATTTTCTCATATAACTTCGTACAAGTCGGCCCATACTTCCTCACATAAAACGTTGTATGTGCATTAAAGGTGCCTGTCGCTTGCGTCGTTATGTGCAAGATGGCTGCATAGCAACGAGACGCTGCCTCCCCTCCCCTGCTTGCGCCTACCTGCGCCGGCGCTCCCAAAAGGAACAAGAGCCTGCATTCCTACGCCGCCCTGCAGCCTTCGATGGGTAGGGGTGCCACAAGGGTTTATGGCAGTCGTTTTGATTTTATTGCATTTGTTCTTTTTGTTGTATTCGCTTAAGTCAGATAAGTATGTTTTTGTGCAATACGAGCAACGGAATCAGAGGCATAAACGCAGACTAGAATATCATTGAAAAATAATTTGTCATAATCTATGATTCTAATTTACTCGTAATCATGTACTCGTTTCTGTTTCTGACCAATTTTGTAATGTATTAATAAAAATTTAATATAAGAGAGGCTTACCAATTGTTACCACAATATTCTGCGGTATCAGATCTGAACTTTCCGCAAAATTATACTGATGGATGAGTCAAGTACGTTTACTGCGTTGACAATGCGATATAACTCTGTGTATAATTATTATTATGTAACTAATATTATTATATAACTAACATTATTATATAACTCGTGGCTTCGATAGTCAGCAGCTTACTTGATTCACCCTTTATTTTGTATTAATATTACATCTACCAACATTTTCCATTCCGAACAGTCTGCAGAAACAAGGATAACACAATTATGAAGCTCTAACTTCTCGATAACTACTTAGTTAAAAATGCCGTTTGACTCCTGCACACAGAGACAACCCCCGCAAGAACTATTGTAGATTGCTGGGATTTGGTCCATGCAGGTGAAATAATTACTCCATATTATTATGTACTCAAAACACCTTAATGGCTTTGCGGCTAGTGACTCTGTGACTGTGAGCAGTAAATAGCGTAAGCCTATGTCGAAATAGCTGAAATATATTTTATTTTCGTTTATAAGCTTCATATAAAGGTAAATTTTTGTCCCAAGCGAAAGATTGCTGAGCATTGCTTCAGGTATCAAGCAGTCAGGCTTTTTAATAAGTTGCCAACGGAACTAAAAATCCTTACGAGCCATCGAATCTTGGAGACGCTTCGCTCGATCGGTCAGTTATCTCACATCACAAAGCTATAGAAATGCTTCCAGTGCTTAAGATTAAAGAAGTTTATTCCATAACAATCTTACAATCGTGTCGGAAATAATAATAATCATACATTTTTTAAAGTATTACATTCTAATGTCAACGACGCGTTGGCGCAGTGTTTAAGCAACTGCCTACTGAACCGGCGGTCTTGGGTTCTAATCCGGGCAAAGGCAAATATGTGTGTGATGTACTCGAATAATCGTGCCTGGTTCATGGATGTTATTTGTATTTTAGTACTATGTTTTATATAAATATGTATATCGTCGTCTAGTGCCCCTAACACAAGCCCACTAGAGCTTACTGTCGGCCTAGATTGATTTGTTTGAGGTTGTCCGATATTTATTTATTTAATGTCACGAAATGATCCATAAAATGACGTGAGGCAACCCTGCCCGCACCCTCTCGCTGCGCCCGCGTCGCTCTATAAATACGATTAATACTGCAGCGACTTCACTGTCAATTACTGACGACTGTACCTATAATGAGGAGTACCTGTACTGAAGTATATAATTAAGATTAAGACATTTACGTAAGCTTGTGTCAGTTCCATTAATGCTTAATGAGACACTTATATACCAATGTACAGTTAGCGTTTATAGCGTCATTTTAGATCCTAGCAGACTGGCGGTCCTGGGTTCGAATCCCGGCCGGGGCAAATATTTGTGTGATGAACTCGAATATTTATTCCTGGTTTATGGATGTTATCTATATTTGTATTTGTATATTATGAATATCGTCATTCGTCGTCTAGTACCCATAGTAGGTACAAGCTTGCTTATTTTGGGACTAGGTCGATTTGTCCAAGATTGTCCCTTAATATTTATTATTATGTATTATGTAACTGATATTGACATAGCAATGCCAAAAATATACCAGCATGATTATACATCATCAGTTGGTCATTTTTATTGCACAGAGAAAAGCTTTAGCCTCAGGCCTGAGATACTGACAATTGTTCCTATGTAAGCTGAATCCTGAAGACCAATCACCAATCATAGCTAGGAACCATTTCGACAGATAAGACTTTCGATAAAAAAAAACTTAAATCGGTTCATCCGTTTAGGACCTACGATCTCATAGACAGACACACGGATACACATGTTAAACTTATAACATCCCTCGTTTTTCGTTGGGATTAAAATTGTAAAGCTCGTGTAAAACCGTTTAAAGATTAACGTGTTAAAGTTAGCTTTCGAATAGTACTCGTGATCAGTTTTCATACTGTTTGTATTAAAATATCGAACACAGTTCGTGATCCGCTTAATAGCAACGTGTAGAAGAACGTTTGAGCTACCCGCACACATACAATTTATTAACGTGAGGGTTGGGGGGACGGCATGACGATGCGTCGCCCGCGCTGCCTCAACAGTGCGCTGCGCGGGCTACCTAACAAATCCATGTTAGAGTTTTTATTTTTTCATAAAACGAGTTCTTTTCAGCGACAGTTTTAAAATAAAATAAATATTATAAACACATTGTTTTATTTTTATCATTATAAAACACTTAAACACCTCTTAAATAAAAAATAAATTATTCCTGTATCTACGCTAATTATTATTTTATAAATCTTACAATATCACCGAAAATCGCCGGCGAACCATGGGTGGCGCCTTAAAAAATGCGCGGCGTTCTTGGGAAAAAGAGCATCACGAGTGGTAATCGTGATCAGCTGTTGGAGCGCGGTACCGATTATAACTTACGGCGTGCAAAGTGTTAAGGGCCTCTCCGGTACCTCGCCTTGCGTAACAGTTATCAAGATACAATAAAAATAAGTATTTATACATTAAAAATACGTCTATATAAAAAGAACATATTAATAAACTAAATCTAAAACTAAACTATGTCTATGGGCTCCGTGACATTGTATCAAAGACGCTGGCAGCATTACCTCGCTGTATTGCTAATTGCTATACCTAAAGACGCTGAGCGAGCGAGGAAGCTGTTAGCCCTTGGGTTAAATAAATAATAACGTTTTAAAATGATGAGTGGGTCAGTACTTTTCGCATCGTTTTCTGTATTCGATGGCCTGGTACGGTGATAGAATGTTAAGGAAAAATCAAGTCTTTCAATAAACCCCGCACCTAAAACGATTCATAAAATGGCCCGAACCTGTCCGCACGATCTACAGAGAAATCGGAACATTGTCGCCCTATAATCTCAAGCGCATTACACGCAATGGGTGTACATTATTTAAGGGCCCCGCTATTAACCGCGAAGGTCGGCCATCGATCAAGAGGAAAGTAGACCGGCCGTTATGATCGACGCTGTGCCGCGTAGACCGAGATGTGACGGCAGGAATCCTACCTTGTTAATAACCTAAATAAAAAAATTTAACACTCCCGACACTGCTCATCATGAGACCCTCTTTCAATGAGTGATATAGAAAATGCTACAAAAACTAAACATAACTACAACATTTGGAATTCTTAACTTCAATATTGGCTGAGATCTTTTCACTTGCTCCAATTAAAGCGGATTATCTTGGAAACTATTACTGGGCATATTTCCATAGCTAAGAACTATCTAGACCGACATGCCTTTTGATTAAAAAAAACCGTACTCAAATTGGTCCATCCGTTTGGGAGCTATGATGCCACAGACAGACACACAGATACACAGGTTAAACTTATAGCACCCCTCTTTTCGCCGGGGGTTAATAACTTGAATTACAAGACACAATTCACTATTTTGTGTAGGAATTTTAGGAAGCAGTCGCCAAATTATGCATAGTACTACGCAGTTTTCATGATTTTAGGGTTGATTGAATTAAAATAAAATGAAAAAAATAATAAGAAATAGATGCCTAAATTCAAAGAAATCAGCTTTGCCCAGGGTGGTATTTTCAGTGGGCGCCAAATGAATACATGTGAAGACAAAACAACATTGTGCCTTGGTTCTGAATAATATATCCAGGAATGTAGTTGCCGTAGCCAAACCACCATAGTTAGTGACCGTTCCGTTGGTGCTGGACCAGGTGGGGTTACTTACCTACATTGCTATCTCGGACTATTGCTCCCATTCTAAAATAATACTGCAATAAGAAAATATAAAGTCTGAAGAACATGCTTACTACCTGTTTTTGAGTTTTCCTTTGGACATTGTCAAATTTCTAATGTTTCTATATGGGATGGGATGTATGTCTGGGAGCATTCTCACCGCCTGCATTTGTGTGTGATAAAAAAAAATATTACGGGACAATCCTACACAAATCGACCTAGTCCCAAACTAAGCAAAGGCTCCATGGATTCTAGACGACGATATACATAATATATAAATATTCTAGTTTTTCACACAACCATTTGCCCTGGCCGGGATTCGAACCCAGGATCGCCGGTTCAGTAAGATGAAACATCGTGATGGAACAAACAATTATATGAAAATTACATGATATTACAATGCGATAAGGATGCTCAATATGGTGTATAATTTACATGGTCTGTCAAAAGGCAGCACTGTAATAAGCAGTCGGATGGGTATACAATACATCGATCCGTTCTTTTTCGAACGGAACCCTAAAATCAACTTGCTTACGATCTATAAATTTATGAAACATGTAATGCATGTCTCTTTGTTTTTGAATATAGGTACACACCACAATTTTTATATTAAACCATTGATACAAAGATCAAAATACAAAGAAAAATTTAAATGCATAGTAACCTGGTGGAAGAAACCGGGAATCGAACCCGGTCCCTCTGGGTTACCCGCCCACCGTATTAACACGCTCTTTGACGACGCGGTGGGCGCAGTGGAGCAGCTGCCCACTGAGCCGGCGGTCCTGGGTTCGAATCCCGGCAAGGGCAAATATTTGTGTGATGAACACGAATATTTGTGCCTGGGTCTTGGATGTTCTATGTATTTAAGTATTTATTTATCTATATAAGTATGTATATCGTCGTCTAGTACCCATAACAAGCCTTCTTGAGCTTAATTTGGGACTAGATGGATTTGTTTATTTGTCTTTATTTTTATCAATGCAGGTTGACATCTGTTCAAAGTTTTAAACCATCATTTTTTTTTTCTTTACTAGCACGTACTTGACGTATAAAAGATGCTTACGCTTCAAATCGGAACAATTTCTTACTAACATGCATTTGTTCATTTTGAGCTATTTAGATTAAATTTTTAGACGTCTCTCTTCTTATTATTTTATACCTATTATCCAATCACTTTACGTGTTACATTGGTACACGTTGTTCATTAGTTATAACGTAAATTTAATTGATTGTTTTAAGTATTATTTACGAAAAATTACTTACTGTTGAGTTTCTTTCGGCTTTCTTCTCAACAGCTGTCCCCTCTTGGGAAATGTGGGTAGATTCACAATCTGACTTGTAAAAGTGTCTCTTGGTTGGTTGGTTTGCAAAATGAATCTATTTCCTAGCGACAAATGACCGCTCCGCACTTTTAAACGCATGGGTTTTTTTACACTTATGTTAGCTTGTAGGAATTATCTATGAACTATACAATCCATGAGCTCTCAGATTGCAATTCGGGTTTAGGTGAAAACAGAGAGACTCTTATCTGGATCGCGTAAGAGCGAGCGAGACAGGTATAAATCGCGAATCGCACTGTACAGTCGAGTTTATTTACATCTACACACTTACGAGAACATAAATATTTGAACACGACTTTATGCTCCTGACAATAGGGTCGTGTTCAGATATTTTTGTTCTCGTAAGTGTGTAGATGTAAATAAACTAGACTGTACTATGTTCGTTCGTATCTGTAGGTATATGTACTTTCATACTCGAGAATTTGACAATTTCTTGCTCACTTTGGAGCTATATATTCGAACTAGTAATATTCCTGTTGCGGCCATGTCGACCAGAAAGTCATGTTTCCTATCGCACTAGATCAAAGCTAGTTCCAATTCCCTAGATTTCTAAGAAAGTGTACTCGGACCAGATATAACCGGTACGGAATAAATAACTCCATCTGGTACTGGTAATGTTATTCCAGAACATAATATTAGCTACTCATATTAAAATACAGGGTAGAACATGTCTAAAGACTGGGCTGACAGGATAGTGTCATCTGAGTGATCTTCAATCGACCTATTATAATTGTAATGCTGAACTTAAAAGTAAAAAAGTCATCAAAATTAAATATTTTAATATTAGTGACAACCCTACTAATTCAAAGGTTTTATTTACATTTTAAGTGACATCTGTCTTTAACTTAAGCGATGTTCAAAAAATGCTAGGGTTGATATGTGCAGATTTTAACACTAATGTTTAACAAACTGTATCTCAAAAATTTATAGAAATATTCACATAGTTCATTGGTGAAAAATTAAGTACTTAGTCTGCACAACTCCCTGTTTGCTTAACCTTTTGAGCGCCACAGTCGGCTGTGGCCGTCAACAAAAAATCGTGCCCCTGACGCCACGTCGGCCACAGCCGTCCAAATACCAATGATCAAAAACTTTGTAATTCTAACCGCTACAAGTATTTTTCAATCCCTGTTGATTTTGGGGCACATTTTTTTTTTTTTACTCTGGCGTCAGTGGCACGGTAAATTGCTAGACCGCTTGGCGGTCAATAGGTTAAAAGTCCCTCGATCTGTTCCACCCTGTATACCGGGTGGTCAACCCAAATGGTTCAGTAGGGAAAAGTCACAATCACAAACTAGAAGAGATAGGGAAATTTGTTCTTAGGACCCAATGGCGTTGATTTTAGAATTCATGAAAACTGCATTTTTTTTTTTGCATAAGCGCTGTAAAGTATGTTACAATATGACATGAGATAACTTACAGAATTTTAACCAGGTTCAATTCCCGGTTATGTATAAGATTTATAGAAAAAAAAATGCCGTTTCCATTAAATTTTTAATCGACGCCATGGTTCCTAAGAACAGATTGCCCTATTTCTTATAGTTTTTGTTTTCTTCCTACTAACGCAGTTGGATTGATCACTCTGTATAACGGGTAACGGGTCACATCGTAGAAGCGAACCAGGAATGTGACCGCGATGTAATTTTTAACGGACTTCAAAAAAAGAGCAGCTACTTAGTCCGTACGCAAGCTTTCTTTTTCAATCAACCCGTTTTGTTCCCCATTACTCGAAGTCGGCTGGGGCGATTTGGAAAAATAGATGGCGCGCACCTTAATGATTGACTTCAGATGACGGAATACATTTTTGCATGTAGGTATGCATGATTTACTGTACTCACGTTTATCCTTAAAAGGAACCCTCAATTTAATTGAATCGATTTATCACCGAACATTACTCAGCTGAGTGACATTCAAAATTTAGTCCGAATAATTTCCTACCACTCCATTTTACCCACACCTTTAAATGCCAGTCACTGTACACTGTATCATTACGAAATAATCTTAGCAAGCTCATATTTGACTGTACCATTTTCGTATAACAGGCAGCCCTGTGTCAAAAATCCTAAATTACAGAAATGCAAAATAAAGCTAATTTTCGGCTCCAGCAACTGCCATTTGTTTGTTTTAAAAGTATAACTTAGTACTTAATAAGTGCAGTCTAGGAGTTTTCTTTCACCGGTTTTTTCTCTCCAGCAGGCCTTAAAGTAAACCGCTGGTAATATTTTACATAAAATAATTAATGCCTTTTTGGCACATGTGTAAGTATCTTTACACATTAGGCCCATCCTGGCATGTATAGTTAGGGTAGTTTGCGCAAGTTTTTAATTTCAATTCAACTCGATACCTCCACGCGTTCCCGAGATAAAGGGTCTTGACAGACGGACGGACGGTCAACAATGTGATCTTATAAGGGTTCAGTTTCTGCCTTTTGAGGTACGGTACCCTAAAAAAGTCAAAATCCATACCTTAAATCACCTTAACTAATCCTCAGTTCACTTTTCCGAGGCTGCGTGGAAGCGACAGGGTTGTAGTGGTTATTCGTCCTTTCGCCGGCGAGTTTGTTTTATTGCATCCTTCAATGAACGGATATTGGGACAGGTTCTTCGATATCCTGAGCTGAATGCCAAGTTGCAACAATGTTATGAAGATTTACATACGTGTATTACTACCCACCCAAGGATCGCGGGCAGATATTGGATGTGACCGATTGTTGTGGAGAACCTTGGGGGCCTTAGTCCGGCAATGGACGTCTATCGGCTGATATAAAACAAATATTTGTGAGATGACTCGAATATTTGTTCCTGGATCATGGATGTATCTATATATGTATTTATATAATTATGTATACCATCGTCTAGTACCCATAGTACAAGCAT
Source organism: Apotomis betuletana (assembly GCA_932273695.1). Taxonomy (NCBI): domain Eukaryota; kingdom Metazoa; phylum Arthropoda; class Insecta; order Lepidoptera; family Tortricidae; genus Apotomis; species Apotomis betuletana. The sequence goes on from OW026301.1 coordinate 26,555,226, forward strand.
TGCTTAGTTTGGGACTAGGTCGATTTGTGTAAAATTGTCCGTACAAATGGCTGACGTAATGCCAAATGAAAATGACATTCTCTACCAGTCAACCATAGGGCCAAACAGAGATTCTAGAAGTTGGTAGTTGGTGCAAATCGGAAATCTGATTTTAGAGAGAGCGTCTAGCTAATTATTTTTAACTGAACATCAAAGACACATTACCTTGCATATAGAAACTTGAGTCCAAGTAATCCGATATTTGATCACTAGGATTTACTGATTTGAAGGATTAAAATCTGCAGTACGATATAAGATACTATGTAGTATATTCCTTATATATTCGCTTTAGGGTATTGCCTCACCGCGACCTTCTTATTTGTTTTTTGTTACAATACAGGAATTAGCCCGGTGGGAGCACCATTAAATTCCACATTGATTAGTCTATATCGCCTCTATTCTCTATTAACCAATCACATGAATCACATCGTTACACATACAACAACATCGACACTTAATAATCGAAAATGAATTAACATAATAGCCCCCCAGCGTCCTATCTCAGTGTAACAATAGCTTATACTCCTTTTCTAATGTTCTTTTGTTAAGGATACATCCCAAACAAATTTGAACTTTACATTTCTAAGACAAGGTTGTATATTTTTGATAAGAGTAGCGTATATGTGAGCTTGCTATAGTTGTCTAGTTTATATACGAGCTACATGAGAAGACAATCTTGGTCGTGGTCGTGACCAGCGATTTGTATGTGTTGTTGTATGGGTGTGTGCGTGAACTACGATTGCATGGAACTGTGTCCATAGTTTCAAAAATGTTCGATTAATGTTTTGGAGAAAATGCCTTGCTATCCTCGTCAAGTCCAACGGCAAGTATTTGTTTTTAAAGTATATCCTAGTAATAAAAGAGTCTGGGAGTTTTCTTTCGGCGGTTCTTTCTCCTTAGTGAGCCTTATAGTAAACCGCTGGTACACATTTTTAAATAAAAGAATTAATGCCCTTCTCTGGTACATGTGTTTACACATTAGACATCCATAATTCATATTTATAAAATGGGTAGTTTGCACAAATGTAACTTTTGACAGAGAAAAATTGTGTCGATTTGTATAACCCGGTTACTATAAGTTTGGACCTCATTTGTTTTCGACAAAATAGTTACCAGATGCAACTTAATGTAAACCGATAATATCTGAAAAGAAGTAGTGATATGTCGTCTTAAATAGAGTACAGTGGGCATGCGCGGGCGCAGCGCTCGTCCGACACGAACAATAGTGGACCGGCTAGATGGACCAGCTGGAGTCATCGCTCGCCGTCGGCGCAGTGAGCCTGGATCGTTATTAAACACCTAGGTATTCCGAAAACCATTCATTCAAAATTTAGTCTAACACAGAAACATGTCCCTGCTACTTTACTATTTTTATCTGTGACCATTTTCCAACAAGCAAAGGTACTCATATGATTCTGAGTAAAACGGTATATCAGTCTATGATCCGTTAACCAACGTATCCTATTTTTCATGAATGGATATGTTTATTTACACATTTTCGCGTGAAACCTAAACCTTCTCTTCTATGCGGGAATTGGCAAAAATACCTGATGCGCTACACATCTAGGCAGTCCATTAATGAAATAAATAAATAAATATCAGACAACCTCACACAAATCGTCCTAGTCCCAAATTAAGGTCAAGAAGGCTTGGATTGTGGGTAATAGACGACGACATACATACCTACTTAATGTATATAGACGACGATATACATACTTAAATACAAATACAATAGTTAAATAAATAATCTCCGCATTGTGTAATCAGCTCCCGGCCGAGGCCCGGGGGCTACAGTATAGGGTTCTTGAAGTGGGGAGTAAATGGGTTCTTAAAGGGTAACATCAGGCGGGCCGCATACTTGTTTGTCACTGTTACAGAACTGATAGTATAAAATAATATCGGCCAAGTGCGAGTGGGACTCGCGCACGAAGGGTTCCGTACCATTATCTGTAAGTTTGTTGTATGGGAGCCCCCTTAAATATTTATTTTATTTTATTTTATTAATTATTGTTATAGCGGCAATAGAAATACATCATAATAAGTCTCAGTAATAGGGTCCCGTTTTTACCCTTTGGGTACGGAACACTAAAAATACTCCGATGTTAAAAAAATCCTACGAGGTCTACAGCTCACGCGGAGCCACTTGTTAAATGTAGTCGTGGAGCGCGCATAATGTTGAAGTTATGCTGAACCCTCGGCACGCGAGTCTTATTCTCATTTTGCCCGTTTTTCTCACGAGACTCCTCTTTTGATCCAGCCTTATAATTGAGACGGCCCGCTCCACCATATATAGCGCCACTTACATCCAATTATAAGAGTAGACTGAATTTTTTGCGTGGATTGTACAAGATAATCTTGTTTATTTATATAACAGTGACGCAATCAAATATTATTATATTTATAAAATAATAATATATAAATATCAGGCAACCTCAAACAAATGGACCTACTCGCAAATTAAGCCCAAGAAGGCTTGTGTTATGGATTACTAGATGACGATATCATAGTCACAATCAAGTGCAACACACACATATTTGCCCTTGCCGGGATTCGAACCCAGGACTACCGACTCAGCCGCCAACCGCACTACCACTGCGCCAACCGCTTGTAAATAGCTCCTCTGGTGTTGCAGATGTCTATGGGCAACGCTAAATTGCTTTCCATCAGTCGATCCGTTTGCTCCCTATGACATAAAAAAAACCGCATCGTCAAAATATTGGCCTCTGCTAGTATAGCAGAACTGCGTGATATTACGAAATCGTACCTGCACTGCACCCTTTGCGTTTAAAATTACGAATACTAATACCTTCCACTAGAGCAGAGCTATGTAAAATTGGTTTTCAGGGTTCACAAAGTCACAGCCTGATTGAGTAATTTTCACATGATAGGCAGCCATTGTCCACTTTATTTCACTTTTGTTTAGCCCTCACTATACTCGCCCGCTAAATGGGATTATCTCCGCACCACAGGAGTAATTTATTTCGCTTAAGTACCAACTAATATTGGCTACTTATATGTACAGGTAGTACAGTGTAGTACTACACTATATACGCATATAAATGTATCGCACTAGTCGTGTCCCGATAACGTAACGAGCCGCGCCGGGCGGGGCTGGACGGCGGGACGCAAAAACTGGCCGCGGAACCGGTCGCGCCGAAATACTGCTGTAACACGACCACGGCGAGAGCGGCCCTCGAGGTGGGAATATTTACTTGGTTTAAAAGTACCCACTAATAGTATAGCCAATTTACACTATAGATATATAATGCACAATGTATATCGCGGTCGCAATGAAATATTGCTGTTACACGACCACGGCCACGGCGAGAACAGCGCTCGAAGAGGCAACATTTAAACGAATAGCGCTTATTGCTAAAGCATACACGGATATTTTGGACAAGAGGATCTGGCCGCGGACGCGCTGATACCGAAATACTGTTCAGAATTCAGCAGAATTTTTATTCCAGAAAGTTTCTGGACATGGCATATTAAATTATCCTAAAATAAATAAACAACTTAATCGTACTGATATTAAGTACTTATAAATGGAAAAACAGTTAGTACATGTCTATTGCCCAGCAAGAAAATCTGGATTTAATGTCCCTAAGTTTTGGCTGTCCACTGTCCACACCCAAAGTAAAAATATACGACCCCAATGCAGTTAGGACATCTATAAGTCGGCCAAATGTATAGTATAGGTCGCAGAATAGGCAATTTTTTAGTATATTTTTTGTAACTTATCCAAGTTAGGAAGTAGTAGGTGTAGTTAGGTGGGGTACTTGGATAACTACCCCGCCTAACCTATACCTACTACACATCGACTAAGCACAGTCTGGTCTTCTGTCATCCTCTTTTAGCTTTGAACTAGAAACAATCCGAAAAGTTACTTAAATAATGTCTAACAACAAGCGCCGACATTGCAGTTGTCACGTCATACCAAAATGGCACACGAACTCGAATGGCAAAAATACGAATCGTATTTTTGTGTTCACCGAATTCGTTAACGATGTTGCAGCGACCGTTACAACTGATTAATTATGGGGTCCAATGAGCCTCGCTTCCCAGGCTCAAGGTTTGAGGCTAATATGTAATTTGAGTCCTCATTTTGCTAAATCACGTGCTACGGTTACGGAGCCGCGAACCGATTTTGGTAAGTAGGTACCGACCGATCGAAAATTGGATTCGAAATTGATGAAACGTGACAATTTGTGGCTAATTTACTGTTCTTATTGGGCACAAATAACTCTGGGAAAGCCTAGTGATTAAAAAAATATTTGGATATAAGGAAATACGCGTTTTGACAAGATGCGAGTGTGAGTCACAGATGCTTTGTCACTTATTTATCACGTGAGAAACGCAACCATCATAGGCCCCCTGAAAAGTGTTTAACATTCGATGATTCAACATGGACTAAAATGAGAGACAAATGAGGGAGAGACACAAACGTCTAAATGGAAAATTAGAAGAAGATCATTGAGGAAGTCCAAGCAAAGAAAGGGTTGAATGAAGGAATCCCGTCATCCTAAGTTAGATTTCAAAACTTTAGTAAAAATTACTTTTCACTAAGAGTCCATCTTCACACATATCATAGATTATTATATGTCTAGTTTTAAACATCCTTATCATCATCGTCATCATCATTTCAGAAATACTGCTGGACACAGACTGCCTCAATAGACTTCTACATGGGCTGGATAGAATAGAAGCGACCCGCATCCAGCGAGTCCCGGCAACTCAACACTCGAGAACCTTTCTGCCCCAACGGCCATCGGTTCTTCGAGCTATGTGCCCCGTCCATTGCCACTTCAGCTTGCTTACCCGGTTTGCTATGTCAACGCCCTTGTTCGTCTACGAATTTCCTCATTTCTGCTAGCGCATAGAGCCTAGCTCTTTCCATAGCTCGCTTAGTGTCTCTGAGCTTTCTTAAAAGGCCCATAGTTAGAGAGCACACAACAATCCTAATAAATTCCATTATTATGAGAATTTGCTCGAGTTAAGATAATCCCTATTGGCATGGTGTGGAACCTCTAGACCACTCCGAATACTCATTCAAACTACTTTCTACTTAGTCCTTTGAGTTTAACTTCGCGGAACGCTTGCTTAGCTCTCCACTCGAGATCTCTGACATCGGTCCGCACTTCATATCCTTAATGAGAACACTTGAAGACCTGGAAGTCGTCGTTGAAGCATTAATACATTAATGAGACCAGTTAAAGTTATAGAAATCTTCATTGAAGCAATTGAAGCAGAAATATAGGATATTAATAAGGAGTGGGGCTCATATTTTCCGAAAATAATTTTTTCTTCGTGGCAATTATTCCGTTACCATGATTTTCCAGTGTAATTTTTTCCTAATATTTTATTTTCTATGGGCATTTTTTTCCGTTCCCAAATTTTCTCAGTAGTTTTTTCCCCAGTCACCTATTTTAATAGTTTGGTTTTTTCTCTTCCCTTTCTTTCCATTCTTTTAAATATCTAGGATACTTATTTTTCTTGTTACTATATTTATAATTTTCAGGGCAGATCCGACTCGGCCGGGTTAGGTTAGGTTAGTTTTTTTTTTATATCCCTAAAAAAGAGTTAACATTTAAACAAAATAATCGATATAAAATGTGACTACAAATATGTGGATAAGGAGTAAATATTTTTGGAAAAAAGGGTTCTAGTTATTTTTAACGTTGGTATTTAAAAAGAAGATAACATAAGAGGATCGGAAAAAAACTATTCCATGATTAAATACCCATGGAAAATTATATATTCGGGAAAAAAGGCATGGGGAAAATATGAGAACGGAATAATTACCACCAAGAAAGAAGGTGACTGGAGAAAAGTGACACTGGGAAATCATGGGAACGGAATAATTGCCACGAAGAAAAAATGATTTTCGGAAAATATGAGCCACACTCAAGTTTCTTAATTTTTTTTATTAAGGAACTTTTAAACCTGAATAAGTTAGCGAACCCCATGTTTGGTGTAAAGGAATCGCGTTATAAGAACGACAATAAGATTATCCGCCCCCAAACTATCTCATTCAGCATTCAGCGATCTATCCACAGTATCCGCTAAGTAGGAACCCGTGTCTGAGTGACAGCTCGTGGCTTAACTACTTAGCGTACACTCGGTGTACCCGAGCCACAGCTGTTCCAGTTTCACATTCACAACATGTATGTACCTACATATTGCAAGGAGTTGTAACACCTGTATCAATTACCTGCAGTACACAATTAACTATTTAGATGTTGTAGCATCATTCTGATAATGGTTCTGATAAAGATAAGAATGAATAAGCTGTTGCTGTTACTGAACCAGCAAGCTACATCTTAAACCCCGTTGTCACTTACCATCAGGTGTTACTGAGGTCAATCGCTGGTCAGTTTATGAATAAATAAATAAAATGCTTTGTGAATAAATGACTGACTGTTGAGTTTCTTTCGGCGTTTCTTCTCAACAGTGGCTTCCTCTTGTGACATGCCAGTAGAGTCAGACGTCTGTATCTGTATCTTTATTTCATTAAAATCCACTTCAATCCACGTCTTTATACAGCTCTTATACAGCTGTCTTACACAGCTTGTGGAGTACATGTGAACGACTAGACATCTTATATAGAACCCCGAATGCTACTTGGGTATGGTGAAGTCAGAGGTAATTCCACATTGAAAACTATGTGAAGTGAAATAATGTTCAGTTTACGTAGCCATACATATTACGGCCGTATTGAGGCATTAAGTTGGAAATATATCCGGTATATTCGAGCTCCATTGAGTTGATATTTTAAAACGGCCTAATGTGTTGCACGAAAATCTAATAAATAATAATAATCATATACAGTATGCCTGGACAAAATATGTTTATGGAGAATAATAACCAATCCAAATGGCTATAACTACAAAAATTTAATCTTTTGCTTTTGAAGTCTATAGAAAGTAGTAAATATATTTTCTAATGCACCGATGCAAACCTTCGTCCTGTATCGCCAAGCTTCCAAAAGGACGTATGTTAGTATATAAACCCCAATAGTTACAACGTTATTTACATGGAACAGTTTGCGGTATGCTAATCTAGTCTTTAGTTGAATAGAACTTTAACGATGTCCGAGCTAAAGAATAAGTTATGCTAGGGTTGCAACTAATACTTGACTCTTAGCCTTTTAAAGTAAGATTTATCTGGAACATTCAATGCTTCCCGTTCAAAAGGTTTGGATGATATCATGATAACTTTACACAACAACTCATCTATACAAATATAAAATCCAAGATTTGTATTGAAAATCATTTTTCTATGGAGAGGGGTCATGATTTCATGAAAAATCTTAATAGCGTGATACAGGATTGTTTCGTGTTTTATATGGGCGCGCGGCGCCGTCCCAACCTGGCGCCATCTGTTTTCATAATGTTGTCCTCGCATCACGCCAAAACGGCTAGACAAATTTTAACCAATTTTGGTACAAGGATAGCTGGACATCCAAAGATGGTTATAGGATACTTTTTATCCGTCTACGCTCAAGGAAAAATACGCGGACGAAGTTGCGGGCACTTCCTAGTGTTCTATACAAACTATTTCGGAACTGTTCACAATGAAGCGAAATATTGAAAAATTTAACTGCAGGATTCGAACCTGCGTTTCCAACGACTTTCCGGGCCAACACGGGCGTCCTACCAATTGGACCACCGAACCAGATGTCAGAGCCATTGAATCTTTCAACCAGTTGCTTCAACAAGCCTTAGGGTGGCATTAATAAAAATATTTTTTTCGGAACTCTGTAAACTGCGTTACTCAACTTGTTCTATGAGCATATTTAATTATTATTTATACAGAGTCGCAGAACCGAGCAAAAATTACAAAAGCAATGTTTGAGCACTTCAAAATAGTAATTTAATTACATAATACTCAATTTTCTCGATTATCTTACATGTATTTTAATGATTTTATTTCCTAAACATTATTGTCTTAGCTTTATGTCAAATTTATTATTTTATGAAACAAAAGCATCCATACAATTCTTAGGTTTTGTACACGCATTCCTTAGTTTCAGTGTAGATCGATTTGAAATTAAATTAAATTTAAACATGTAAAGCACTATAACAAAACCAATCAGTAATTCTGCCATGCAAAAACAAGCATGCTAATTAAAGGCCAACCATCTCCTGACAACCCTACCTAGTTACCTAGCGCTCGTCTCGCTAGATGGCGCAGTGAGAAGGGCTGATATTGAGTGAATAATGACCACCCGCGCGAGTGCTGCTTCACGAGCTCCACTTTTTGTGTGGGAGAGCTCCCAATAAGGTGAGCCGATGATCTGGTTAGGATTGTGAGAAGCCGTTACATAAGGTGTACCACAGATCGTTGGGAGAACCTTGACTGAGGTCTTTGTCGAGCAATCGGTGTCGTTCACTGATAGTACAAACATTGGCAAGTTTGGGATTGTGACAAGACCAAATTGAGGAGTGTCTTTTCAAAAGGGCTTAATGTCTCTGTGAAGCTCGTACAAAAATAAGCTCATTTGAAAAGACACTCCTCAATTTGTATAAGATTATCCCTGCAATGCAAGATAAAGGCCAAACCATCTCCTGGCAACCCTACCTAGTTATCAAGCCGCTCTCACTAGATGGCGTTGTTAGAAGGGCCGATATTGAATGAATAACGACCACCCGCGCGAGCGCAGCGTCACGACCGAGCTTCACTTCCTAAAGCGACACTGACTAATGCGAACAGTCTACCCTGTAGACCGATTTGATTTGTAGTTCGTAGTAAAAGAACAACCACAGCTATAGTAACGTCAGCCCCACGATTCAACCGACTTCAAAAACAGGAGTGTATTTATGTGTTACCTCAGAACTCCGACATTAACGAACCGGCTTTGCTAATTCTGTTTTAATCAGAATTTTTGAACCCCCCCGAATGGTGTCCTTGAGTTGTGATTCGTATTCTGTGAAGAGCAATACATGAGCTTATTATCTAAAAACGTAAAAAATTGATATGCGTGCTTACAAAAATGGAGGAGTACTCTCAAATTTTCATGACTTCCACCGTCACCGTTCAACACCAATTTTGGAGTTCTCTTGATTTTTCATAGACTCAATCATCGACGAGCATCATTGCAACTACCTTGTAACTATGGAAGTATATGTAGGTGGTTGGTAGTGGGGGAAAAGATGAAAAATGAGTAAAGACAAAAAGTCATCACAGATTCCCAAAGTAAGTGTAAGTAGTATTTTTTGCGCTGGTATCATCATTTTGGCCGCTATTTTATTACGAATTTACGTTCCGCTGACCTGTCACCCGTCGCCGCTGAAAGCGAGTCAGGAGCTAATATTTCTGATCGCGGCTCCACACTATAACTACTCGCGAAGTTGGCTGAAGTATGGGTTTCCGCACCGAATGGGTTTACGGGTTTGCTCTGGATGTAGTCCATTTCGAGATCGATGGTTGGTTTTCTCACTATACTGTGTTTTACATTTTGAAGTGTGACGAAAGTTTGAGTGCTTATTATTTAGTAGTCTTATTTGGAATCGGCTTTCATAGAATTTATGTAGGTATAAGTCTCGCTACCTGGGAAATTTTAGGTGTAGATGCGTGCCAGGAACTAATTTCTGATTGCGGCTCCACAACTCACGAAGTTGGCCGTAGGATGGGTCTCCGCACCGAAGTGCCTCTCCACACGATCATCATCATCATCATCATCATCTCAGCCATAGGACGTCCACTGCTGAACATAGGCCTCCCCTTTGGACTTCCATATATACCGGTTGGAAGCGACCTGCATCCAGCGCCTTCCGGCGACCTTTATAAGGTCATCTGTCCATCTTGTAGGTGGACGTCCTACGCTGCGCTTGCTGGTCCGAGGTCTCCACTCGAGCACTTTTCGGCCCCATCGGCCACACGATCGTATTCGCCCAACTCCGGTCAACCTCGCGAGTAGTGTGGAGCCGCAATGAGAGGTAATACAGGTGAGCTGTCAGAATGCGATTCGCTTTTCATACCTGTCTCGCTCGCTCTTACGCGATCCAGATAAGAACCTCTCAGTTTTCACCCAAACCCGAATCGCAAACTCAGAGCTCACAGATTGTATAGGATAGCTAATTTGTATAGTTGTAAATCTTCGGCATGAGCGGAATGATTGTGATGCGTTGATACTCAATCATAGCGAACCAACCGACCAATACAGACTAAACATAATTAATCATTCTTTGTCAATAGACTAATTAATGAATCCACTCTACGATGCAACAGAGCAGTTAATACCTACTTGATTATTAACGTTCAAAGTAAACCTTATGATCTGACACCTGGAGTTTGGTTTCGGAAAACTGGAACAGTCTCTATTCATTCGATGACTTTCAATTCTCTATACCTACTGAAGGGTTTAGGGAAGTTTGAATGACGTAATTGTTGATAGTGGGTGACAATACTCTGTTATAAATTTCCAATAAGTTATATTATATTAAATGAATACATAATACGTAGCAATAATCAATTTGAAAAAAACACGAATCTTACGAAAAAATAAACTTCTTTCTAATGGCCATCTGTGAATTCCATCAAGAGTTGCACCCCGCCAAACAATGCTTTCCGATGGCAAGTTTATTTGCAAATAATATTTAAAGCATGATAGGTTTTACATAGACAGCTCCCGTGAGTATATCAGACATTAAAATACGTACGAAAACAGATAGATTCGTCAGGTTCCTCAATGTCTCCAGGTTTTCATCGTCCCGCCATGATTCCATTGGATCAACAGGAAAATTTACCTTTCAAACGAAAAAGTATTTCTAAAGGCAGCGTTCAAATCGAAGAACATACACAAAAAAGTAAACATCCCGCCGAATTGAAGACATTTTCCTTTTGATTAAAAGGAAAAGGTTTAAAAAGGGTTACAATAAAATAAATAAATATCAGACAACCTCACACAAATCAATCTAGTTCCTTCAGCTCCAGTAGGCTTGTGTTAAGGACACTAGTCGACGATAAACATACTTATATAGATAAATACAAACTTAAATACAAATAACATCCATGACCCAGGCACAAATATTCGAGTTCATCACACAAATATTTGCCCTTGCCGGGATTAGAACCCAGGACCGTCGGCTCAGTACGCAACTGCTTTACCACTGCTTAAGTTGGCAGCTGATTGCCCACGGACTAAGCCGCGATACAGAATCTAATAAGAATAATATGTATATTCTCCTGCTTACGCGGGCTATTTCCGTGGTAATGGGCTATAACGTTTATCAGATTTGTTGAAATAAAACGAAGCAAGTGCGAGCAAGGTTTACGATTCCTTTTTTTTTGCAGACCAGAGAGCCAAGAGGTTCTCAGTATATTTAAATATCGCAACTCACTTCATTGTAGTCGAGTACAGTAACTCTACCACGAGTTTACAGTGACCGAACTCGCTAGCGACTGCATATAGGATTTGTATAGGGAATTGTACAAAGTAATCGCTAGGGGCACTGTACTATTCACCATACAAATTCTTTACCCAGTCGCTAGGGACAGCGAATACGGTCACGTCACGTTAACTCATGGTAAGGGACAGTTATAGACATTTCGGTCCATTTCGAGATCAAATGGAAACATTCACTATATTACTAGCATAGAGGCATTCTATCTTCGTCCTCCGGGTAGGCAAGCACTTGTGACTCCTCTGGTGTTGCAGGTGTTTATGGGCGACGGTAATCACTTTCCATCAGGCGATACGTTTGCTCGTTTGCCCCCTATGACATAAAAAAAAAAAAAAAAAAAAAAAACACTTTTACAAAAGTATTCATATTAGGTGTATTTTTTCCCGATAGTATACGCCATTTGGATTCAGAATATACAATTCGTTTATTTATACGCATGTAGTCCATTTCGAGATTGATTCCATTCGTTTTCTAATTACACTGAACCGCTGTTTTACATTTTGACGTGTGACAAGAGTTTGCGTGAAACAACACCCTGGAAGTGCTCCTGGCAGAGAAGGTAGAGGGAAGGCGACCAAGAGGAAGAAGCCCTATGCGCTGGACAGACCAGCCGGTCTAGCACAACTATGCTTCGCGACATAGCGCTACCCTTCACTCTCTCACATTACTGCACAGAAAGAGACGGGTAATTATCTCGCGCGAGAAACAGTACAGTCGCGTATGACAGTTATGCTAAAGGTGTAGATCCGCGATAAAGGTCTCTGCCCACTACACCGTATCATACCATGACCGTACTATGAACGTATCAGGTACGGAATATAACCCGATACGGACTACTATGCCCATTAGACCGTGTCAACGGCGTTCCACACCTGTACATAACGGGTTTGGTGATGATAGCATCCGCGTATCATCCCCGTAGCATCCGCGTATCTGCTCCGTCGCAGCCGCGTTTTATTCGCGTGTCATATCCGTGTAACCGTTCTGTGTATTTGTGGTAGTTCATCTGTGTTCTCGCGTGAAGTAGACGCGTTAGAGTGAGGAACAGTTTTACTAAGACTTCTTTCGTGTCTATACGATGACTAAAAGAAAATTGTCGACGAGAGAATTGGCAATGATAGCTATTATTTTGGATGAGGAAGAAAGAGAAGATAATAAAAACCCGCAATCGAGACGTTACTGGGTTCACGATGCTTTGAAGAAAAGAAAAGTCGAAGGAGAATACTGGACATTACTTAAGCACCTAACGCGACGCGTTACAACGAGTTTAGAACGGTCATCATACCGGTTGCGGCGACACGGTGAGCATACGGGTTGCTCACCGTGTCGCCGCCGGCATGCACCGGTCCGACAACACGTCGCGTGCCGTGCAAGGAGCGTCTCTGGACCGGCAAAATATTCCTTCCGACAATTCTTGACGCTCCGTGCATGGCACGCTACGGTGATGGTCGGTGACGGAACGGTCTAGTGGGTATAGTCGCATACTTTTCTATACAAATAATATTTTTTTGTCTGATACGTTCATAGTACGGTCATGGTATGATACGGTGTAGTGGGCAGAGACCTTAATTCTAAATCGAAAGTCCACGCGGTATTGCACAGCGCCGAAGACCGCAACAAGTGGAAAGCGATCGTCCACAAAATAGTTCGTTGAGATCCTCAACTATTAGGAACGTGACACAAGGAGGACACAATACCAGGAATATTCGAAACTCTCATACTATTATTTCCCACTTATGTTAAACCATATGACCCCTTTTTTTTTAAGCGTTTTTTTTTATTTGTATGTATGTATCGAGTTACAGAATGAACTAAACAATAACATCCATCAAAAACTAAATCTCGTTTAAACTTGTCCAAAAACGCCAGCCGATGACAAATCACCGTAGTTAATCATCACGGAATCAATTAAGGTAATGGTTTGTATTTGAATAACCTGTTTGGTGGACGTAGACCTTTATCGGATAACAGTCGAGTGGACAGATTACCTAGTATAAACGCTGCTGCAAAAATGTCGTTACACTATGAAACCATTGTCTATTTCATGAACGACGTTTTCCTTCTTTGTAAGGTAAGGTGGGGTATCTCCGAGGGAAGACTGCACAGTCCAATAACTAGATTACTGTTAGTCTTACCCCATTAAACAGTAAACTATGTTAGTCTAAACCCAAATCTTATAGGAACATACAAATAGTATAAGAGGTTTACTAATATGTTGCATAAAATTGATTGTCATAATTTTGTTTCGCATAGCATTAGTAAAATGCTTAGAAAAATTCGGTAGGACATATATATTGTGCTAACATAAAATGCTGCAAAATTAAAGTCGACCATATTACTATTCTGCAATTCAAAATTCTGCCAAATGAGTGTTATACGACATGACAGTTATGCTAAGTATACGATTATGCTTAAAGTATCATTCGGCTAAAAATGTCTCTGCGATAACTGTTATGCCGAGTGTATTTCGGACAATCGATATTATGCAAGATAAAGGGAACCCAGTAAAAGAGCGTGTTTACACATCGTTGACAGTTTTCTTATTCTTTGCATTTGGAGGAAATTTAGCTTATTCCAACTCAGAATCGTGTGAAGTGAACTATTAATACTGCATAGTAGGAGAAAAAAATATCCTGGGAGCCTATGATGGTTGCGTTTATCACGTAATAAATAAGTGACAAAGCATCTGTCACTCACACTCGAATTTTGTCAAAATGTGACGGTTGCTTTGTCACTTATTTATCACGTGATAAACGCAACCATCATAGGCCCCCAACACGCCATAGATACGAGTATCATGTGCATTCTCAACTTGACCAGGTAGTAATACTTAGTAACGTCAAATGTCATTATGCAACTCGAATTGCGAAAATCGCGTTTTAATGACAATCAAGGGCGATATGCGTGAGACATCTCTTTTTAGCAATATCTCAAAGTACACTCGAAATTAGCTTCCAACTCTTTAGCATAAGAGTGACACACGAGTCAATGTCGCGCGGCAGATACTACCTGTCACTTTCCATTCGATACCGTGCGAGCAAGACAAGTAACACTGAGTCGCGCGACGAGAAGTCGCGGCTAGATATGCTACCCTACCCTGCTGTACGCCTAGCACAACAATGCTTCGCGTCTCATGTCGCCCGACAGCATCATCACCCGTTACTCTCTGACAGTGCTGTACAGAAAGAGAGGCAGCTCGCGCGAGAAAGAGTCACGTGTCATAGTTGTGCTAGAGGTGCTGGTCGGTGGGATCCACGTTGACGTGGTGTATGCGTATACGCAATGCCCGTGTAAATCTTGTCTACAGAACGTTACATCAATCCTGTCTCCACAAAAGGTGCTATGTCCATAGGATAGCCGTAGCGCTTACAACGTTCTATACAAAGAATGCGCGGGCATGGCTGCGTCTGCGAGTCATCAATTAAGCGCCATGACGGGTGCGCCGACGCACCTATGTGGGATGGCGATTATTATTATACAAGAATCTGACCGTCAGTTGGGCCGCAAGTCGTCCGAGAGATGGCGCCTGTCACTTGCTAAAGAAACCTACGAGAAAACTCTTAACAGCGCGATTGCGTTCTTATTTTTTTTTTGTCTTAACACAACTACGACACAGAAAGTTAATATTTAAACCCCTACGAAAAACGGGTAAGAAAAAAGAGCATCTGTGGATCTGGTGAAAATAGGAACTGTAGTTCGAAGCTTCAATTACAATACAAGCTTTAATGACAAGATCTCAACTCAACCAATATTGCAGCTAAGAATTCCAAATTTTGTATTCATGTTCTGTTTTGTAGCATTTTCTATATCACTAATTGAATAAGTGTCTCATTATGACCTTGCTTGTTGCTACTTGTATCGGGTTCGGGGGTGCTTTATTAATTTAGGTTCTATTTTATAATAGCTTAAAGAAATTGTTATACTTAAGTATATAATTATTACGACCGCTTTCTAAAAACAGAGTCGCTTTAACACCTGCTCTAGCCAGGATGGCTAACAAAGTGTGAATCAGCAAAAGTAATTCAATGACTAACACGACCTCTCAAAGCAGACACTTTCCTACCTACCTCCAGGCCAAAGGACACCAAAGTCGAAATTTGAAGCAGTAAAATTACTGAATCCGGCATCCCGAAACAAGAACTTTCCTTTCTGCCAGTATAATATATTCTTTAGGTCCTAAAGAATATAATTGATATCCTAAAGTTTAGGATATCAATAAAATTGTTACGAGTAACTATTGGTGCCACTACGTTAGTCGCAGCCAACGCTAGCATAGTTTTATTTTTATTTTTTTAGTTTAATCTGCGGGTCCTTTGGGGCCCTCTGCGTGAATAGTTGTGCTAGCATAGACTCAGTGTTATCTGTCATGCTCGCACTGTATTGAAAAGAAAGTGACAGGTCGCGTGTCACAGTCACAGTTATGCTAAAGATGCAGAAGCCATGTTGGATTAGCTAGCCGCGACTTCGCTTGTCTCCACCCAACATCACTCGTGTTTCTCCTACATTACTTTATCGTACGACAGAATCGCGTGCCTTCTTTGTACTAGAGCCACATTTATGGAAGAGAAAGTCTAGATATTTTAGAAACAGATGTAATTGACAGAAATGCGCCGTAATTCGTATGGGCTATGTAATGGGCCCTATAATCGGAACATGACAGCCTGATATATCGCGGGGCTTATTTCATATCGCTGACAATTTATCCGACATGTACCAAATTGACAGTCGATTTCGCCGTATTTCTTACTGTCAACTTGCGATAACGAAAATACACGACTGTCACGCTGCTATCCAGATTTTGCCCACGATTTCACAATTCTTAAGTATGCTCGTTTATTTCGCCCTTAAACTTACATAGTTACAACTGTCACTTATTGAATTAAATAGGCATTACTCATATTATCATACTGATATTTGTTCCTGAGTCATGGATGTTATCTATATACCTATCAACGGCAAAAAGCGTAAACGCTGTAACCGCCAAGGGAATTCATGGGCGGTTACAGCGTTTACGCTTTTTGCCGTCGATATGTATTAACATATTATGTACCTATATATGTAGGTATGTCGTCGTCTAGTATCCATATTACAAGCTTAGTTTTGGACTAGGACGGTCTGTGTATAAGATAGTCCCGAAATATCATAATGATAGAAAAACTTAATGCCGTATAATATAATGTCCTGCTTACATCACAGTGGATCACATTTCATTTTTCTTTCATAATTTACCTTTGTGACAATATTTAAAAAAATAAATATATTGTACAGAAGCATAGAGAATATCGTCGTCACGACATTCCAGTTCACTGTACTGTAACAAGGTTCTCCATTAATGTAATTAGCTTACACATAGAACCTTGTTCTAATAAATATCAGACAACCTCACACCTTAGTAGGGTTTTATTATGATGAGTACTACAGTACTACTGTGATATACGACCATTATATATGTGTACTTATATAGACAAATATAATTATATATGCGCATAAATACGTAGGAGGGCATATGGCTCTAGAGCATTTTAATTTAACCGCCCTTCATCATATGTTACCAAATATTCATTTGCGACAGCAAATGCTTTAAATTTAATGAGAAAACAAAGTTCCACTATTATTGATCTGTACGTATTCGACACTTTACCTCCGAAGTCAGATGGCGCTGCTATCTATGTCAACATCAGATCCGCGATTTTCTTAACTGTTAAATATAAATAAAACTGTACTACGTCATGAAACATAAAAACAGTGAGATATAAGTGCAATTTATCTGTGACAGTGAAGTAAACATGATATCGTAATGTTTTGCTAGTGTAAACTGCCCGATAAAGTGTTGAGTCGTTTGAACCGAACTCAGTGAACCGTTAAAATTTCATCGAACTGCTAGGAGGAAACGACATATATTATTGTGTTGTTTGGTCGAACACTACGTGAAATTAAAACCATTTATGTGGTCTCAATAAATAATAACGTTTGAAATGGTCAAGTAAATCAACATTAATATATGAACAGTTAACAGCACCATCTATTAACTACCAGAAACATCAACCAGGCAGTGTTTTTTGTCTACTTCACGCGTCGGTCTCAGTTTGTGGGAGAAAGTGAGATAACTATATTTCTGACGTCTCTGCGCTGCCCCGCCCTCTCCCATTGTTCACGAACATCAAACAATGAAATAGGCCTAGATCTATTAAATTGTGATTTTAGACGACGGAAACTGCAAAATGAATTGCGTAGCGTGTAAGAAACTTATTTCTTCTACTTCCGAGATGTTGAGATGCACATTATGCAAAGACACATATCACTATGAGTGTCTTGGTATGTCTACTGTAATGTTTAACAATAAAATAAAGGAGCTGGAACGCTCATGGCGTTGTTCGTCTTGTATCAATATTACTTCACGAAGGAAAAACGACAACACCCCAGTTCGTAAACAATTCGAGGCCCCTACATTAAATGATTTAAGTGTATCGATCAATAACATGTCAATAGACAACCTTCTGCACGACGAAACCCAGAATACTCTCTTTGACGACACCGTCGGCATTCAACGACACCTGGAATCGCAGGCATCTATCACCCTTGAGCAAATGGGAACACTTTTAGACTCCAAATTGGAAAGACACAACAATAACATTATAGGTCAATTGAAGCAACTTATACAGTCGGAAATAAAAATAGCTATCACTCAACTACGGCGTGATTTTAGCGTAGAATGCAATACTTTAACCAAGAAACAACAAGATCTGACAGAAAAACTTGATGACATGGTCTTAAAAATCAAGTCATTAGAATGCGAAAATCAAAAAACTAAAACCGAGTTACAACACTTACAATGCCGTATTTTGAATAAATCTACTCAGGACCCTTTTTTAATAAATAATAATAAAGACAATGATAAGAATTTTGTGATATATGGGTTGGACGAACACTACGGTGAGACAGAATCAATCTTATTCCACCGAATAGACAACATGTTTGGTGACCTACTAAATATTAACATTAACGGTTTCATGGAATCAGTTAAACGGATTGGTAAAAAAGGGAACCGTCGCCCACTTGAGGTACAGCTTATTAGTAAGCGAATGAGAGATTATGTGTTACGTAACAAGAATTGTTTTAAAAATACTGGTTACGGAATTTCCGAAGTTTTAGACAGTGCAGCCCTGCAAAAGAGAAAACTTTTATTGGAACACCTTAAAGTAGCGCGTCATAAAGGACACTTTGCCGTGATACGAAATAACCGTCTTTACATCAATGGATCTGAATTTAAAGAATCAACGCAGGACTCAAGAGATTTGTCCACGGCCTCAAAAGACTGTAACGACCTACTAAACTCACAGATTCCGGCTGGCAATGGACAAAACCATAGCACTTCACACAGCCAACATAGCCCACAGGACGAGCTTTTTCGTGTACAATAATATCTCTGTACTTCACCAAAACATAAACGGTCTAGTGCACAAAGCCGACATCTTAAATGTCCACTTAGAAGAATTGCGAAACTCACATAAACAAATCGATGTAATATGTATAACTGAACACAATATGAAGGAAGGCGATGAAGATCAACTTTTTGCTACTAATTATAATCTAGCAACTTGTTATTCGAGGCAAAATAGAAATGGAGGATCATGCATTCTTGTAAAAAATACCCATAAATATGTTGTGTTATCTGACGTTTCATCGATTTCCATTTCTAATGTTTTTGAGTGTTCGGCTATTGAATTAGAGGATCACAAAATTATTATTATATCCATATACAGACCTCCAAAACATGATAATTGCAATTTAGAAATATTTTTCAATAAATTGAAACTTATCCTGTCTAAACTATGTCACAAAAACAAAAAAATTATTATTTGTGGTGATTTTAATATCGATGTATTAAAACGAACCAAACATTCTACTCTTTTCAAAAATATAATACATAGTTACAACCTTAAATTAGCTGTGAAAGAGGTAACCCGCCTACAGAGCAATACTTGTATTGACAATATTTTGCATAACTTGCGTGGTAGTAAAACAGAGGTTATAGACTTAGCTCTTTCCGATCATACTTCTCAGATATTTAAATGTCCTGTTAAAAAAACGTGCGTTTTGCCGTTCTGGTATATAAGAAAACGAGACTATAATACAGAAAACATAGCAAAGTTTGTCGAGTGCTTACAAAATTTTAGTTTTAACGGTGTTTACATGGCTAATGATGCTAACGAGGCCTACGAATACTTCATAGATCATTTTCAGTTGTTCTATGATTTATGTTTTCCCTTTATAAGAACAAAAATATTTTCTTATAAAAAACCGAAATGGATATCTAAAGGTATTCGTAAATGCTGTAGGAAAAAAAGGGCATTACTATGGAAATATAGACTATCCCCTAATGTGAGAGACAAAAACTACTTTAAAGCCTATTCTAATCGACTTAAAAATATTATATCGCTTACCAAAAAATCTCAAAATGACTATTACATTAAAAACTCCGTAAATAAGTGTAAAGCTACATGGAAGGTTATAAATCATTCCAAAAATACTCACTTAAGGGATAATATTGCACACATAAAATACGATGGCAGGCGATTAAATGATTTGAACGAAATTGCAGAAAAATTTAACGAACATTTCATTAACCATGTGACATATAACAATAATGTAAACATTTTATCTGACATGCCTAATAGTTGTAGTAATCCCAATTCAATTCCAATTAATAATACCATGACATTTAAATCAACTAATTCAATTTTTATGAAACCTATAAACCCTGAAGACATTGTAATTATTATTAAATCCTTAAAAAACACAAATAGTACTGGCTATGATGGCATATCAAGTAAAATTGTAAAAGAAGTAGCCCCTATTATATCACTGCCTATTAGCTACATAGCAAATCTGTGTATTGAGAAGGGCCAGTTTCCGGAAATGCTTAAGATGGCCATAGTGAAGCCACTCTTTAAAAAAGGTGATAGGGAAAATATGGACAATTATAGGCCAATAGCACTTCTTTCCATATTTTCAAAAATACTGGAGAAGGTAATTCATAAAAGTTTATACCAATATTTCGAGACTCATAACCTACTTGCACCAGAACAAAAAGGTTTTAGGAAAAAAAGATCAATTAACATGGCAATTTTTGAACTTTTACAAACAATTATGAAAGAGATCGATGGAAAAAGACCTGTTTGTGCTTTATATATGGACATGTCCAAAGCTTTCGATTGCGTTGATCACAATATATTGTTAAATAAACTTTATGACTATGGCGTACGAGGCAATGTCCACGATCTTATGAAATCGTATTTAACCGGTCGAAAGCAAATGGTATCAATGAATAAAATATGCACAAAATCAAGAACGGAAATGTCGGTAACATCTAATTATAAAGAAGTTAAATACGGAGTACCGCAAGGCAGTGTTCTAGGTCCGTTGCTTTTCATAATATATATTAACGATCTACCACAAACCACCGAACACTCAATGATTCTTTTTGCTGATGACAGCACAATAATATTTACAGGAAGTGACCCACTTTCATTACAGATCAGCATTAACAAAACACTTGAAACAGTAGTTGATTGGTTGAATAAGAACAATTTACATATAAATTTAAATAAAACAAAAGTCATGAGTTTTAAGCAGAGAGTGGACAAAACACCAAACCTCGCTGTGTCATATAGGGAACACGTAATCGATAACACAGATCTGACGAAATTTCTAGGATTAAGTTTAGATCATAAGTTGAATTGGAAGGATCATATTGACATTGTTTGTAATAAACTTAACAAATTTTCATATGCACTATATAATCTAAATAAAATAGTTAATCAATCAGCAGTACTAACCGCTTACCATTCGTATGTCACATCAACTTTAAGATATGGTGTCATGTTCTGGGGGAATTCCACTGACCGAGAGTTAGCTTTCAAGGCTCAAAAAAAATGTTTACGATCAGTATGTAGGATACCGCAAACCGAATCATGTAAATCGCATTTCATTAGGCTAAACATACTTACATTACCGTGCCTATATATTTATGAAACCGCATTGTATGTGAAAAACAACATGAATACCAACCAATTCCTTAACGTTAGCAGTGCTCGCCGATGTAATAAGATCCAAATTCAGCCTACTAAAACCGCTCTTCTCTCCAAAAGTGTCTTTGGAATGGCACCTAGAATCTACAATAAATTGCCAAAATATGTGTCTAGCTTAGACGATACTGTAGATTTTAAAAAAAGCTTATTCGCGCTTTTAGTAAATCGAGCATATTATTCAGTAGGAGAATACTTATCCGATTTTGAATTGTAATTTTATTTATATAGATAACGACTTTAAGTAATATACTGCATGCTCCATCTTGACTTGAAATATTTGTATGCCTAACGGCTAGACATGGTGATACTGTTTTTATTAAATGTAAGACCTGTTATATTTATGTACCTATGTTTACAAATAAATGTCTGATTCTGATTCTGATTCTGATTCTGATTCTGAAGAAAAGCACATTCTTGATAAAAATATCTAGATTCAATTATTTATTAACAGTTAATGAATAAAACCACTGTTTCTTGCTACCTGTACCTACGATCGCGTTCCAAATGTACACTTGGGATTCGAATACGCGCTGCAAAATAGTTGCCTGAAAGGGCATTAGCATAACGCGGCTGTTGCCGAAGATATGTTGTCTGAGAAGCGTATTTTTGTGGTTGAGGCATAGTCGCACATAATATTATTATATTATTATATTCTGTGCCTTAGCCACGAAAATTCTCTTTAACTCCGAACAGAATCATCACGTGAAAAATTGCTACCAACAGGGATGATGACTGATGTTGAATTCTACAGCATACTGTAGTAATATCAATGACAGGACAGCTTAATATGTCATCACTGTCATCAGTAAAGAAAAAATAAATCGTAACAATTGGAAATTTATTTATTTGAATACATCTTTATTTATTTTAATACTGTAAATATGTTTTTTTGTTTATCAATATATATAAAAATCAATTGCTGGTAATTATAAAAATCTATTGAATTCCACGCGGGCGGAGCCGCGGGCACAGCTAGTTTGAAATAAACTGTTCAACAACAAGATAACAACCATCGACTGAATTAGAAGACTTGCTTGATCACGAGCGCCTGGTGATTCTCAGTCATTCCTTTTTCACGATTATTACCAGAACAGAAGAAACAGTCGTTTTAATTATGGTATTAGGATCGCAGTTCGCACTCGGGAGTGGCTCCGGGATACATAAAAATATCGGCCAAGTGCGAGTGGAACTCGCGCACGAAGGGTTCCGTACCATTATCTGTAAGTTTGTTGTATGGGAGCCCCCCTTAAATATTTATTTTATTTTTAGTATTTTTTGTTATAGCGGCAATAGAAATACATCATCTGTGAAAATCTCAACTGTCTAGCTATCACCGTTCTTGAGATACAGCCTGGTGACAGACGGACGGACGGACGGACAGCGAAGTCTCAGTAATAGGGTCCCGTTTCTACCCTTTGGGTATGGAACCCTAAAAATGGACTTCCAAAAATCATCTATCCATACTAATATTATAAATGCGAAAGTGTGTCTGTCTGTCTGTCTGTCTGTTACCTCTTCACGCTTAAACCGCTAAACCGATTTAGATGAAATTTGGTATATAGATAGTTTCAGTCCCGGGGAAGGACGTAGGATACTTTTCATCCCGAATAAATGTAGTTTTCCCGTGGGACGAGCGGGTAACACCGCGGGGCACAGCTAGTTTTAACAATATTTGCAGAAATGGGGATGGCGAAAAAAAAAAAAAATGCCTTACAAACGCTGAATATTCACCCACCATCGACAATCATTTCTGTAATTGAAATAAGAGTCTCGTGATAGTTTTCTGCCCATCGTTGTAGGTAACAATGATCCTTCAAGTTTGGTACGGGCACAGCATCTCAAGTCTCAACACTCAGATCCGGGATGATCTCATACGGATAGGTACACTACACCGCCTTACCTACTTTCCAATGACTCAGTGCGTACGGTTTTATATAACGTTACTTTATACTAATGATTAGTTCCCGGAAAGTTTACTCAGATTACATATGAATGAATAAATTGTAAGAATAAGTAATCGTTCCTAAGTACGAGTAACAACAAAAATAGTAGATAGGTATTTGCATTAAGGTTGTGATCATATTATAGAAATAAATTTGTATGTGTATTTACATGAAGTACATCATTTAAATTCATACACTTTACACACAGTACCTAATGTTGCATGGACCACAATTTCTTTAATTATCCTTTATGTCCAAAAAACAGCTCTATTTATTTCATTAGGTACTTAATGTATTTCCTCATTAAGTACCTAATTAAATAAAAACAATAAAAATTGCCCACGCGAACTAAAACCAAAGCAATTTTACGAACATTGTATATAATTCAGTGAATAAAGGATTTTGACCTTACAAACGGTCCGGTACTTTTGAATTTTTGATATGTTGTCTAGGATGGTTAGTCAGTGCTTAAAATGCAAAATGCACAATTCCCCCCCCTCCGCGCCCGCCGCCATATTGAAAAAACCGGCACTCTCTTCATATTTTTGCTTATATCTTCCTTTAGGAGCATTTTAGCTAGAAGAAAGCTTCGACAATATTATAGAGAGTTAAATTTACTACATTTTCCATTTTATATTTTGTTTCTAGGACAGATAGTTACGGAGATATGCACATTTAAAAAAACTTAAGAAATTGCAATTTCCAACTCAAAAACAAACTTCTGGATTATATCTTCGTTTAGGAGCATTTTAGCTAGAAAAGTGCTTGGGCAATTTTGTAGAAAATTAAATTTACTATAATTTACATTTCAAATTTTGTTTCTAGGACAGATAATTACGGAGATATGTAAAAAATAAAGTCACGTTTTCCGAAAATGTATGTAAAAATGGACATGAGTTTTATAAGCAATTATATTTCCTACATGTTTTAATTTGTCCTAACTAGACTAGTCCATAACTGAATGACAGCGTTCTAAACCAAGAATTTTGAGAAATTTTCGGAAAATTCGACTTTTCCTGTTTTTTAAATGTGCATATCTCCGTAACTAACCGTCCTTGAAACAAAATTTGAAGTGTAAATTATAGTAAATTTAATTCTCTACAACATTGCTCAAGCTTTGTTGTAGCTAAAATGCTCCTAAATGAAGATATAATCCAGAAGTTTGTTTTTCAGTAGGAAATTGCGATTTTTTACGTTTTTTTAGATGTGGATATCTCCGTAACTATCTGTCCTAGAAAAAAAATATAAAATGAAGAATGTAGTAAATTTAACTCTCTATAACATTGTCGAAGCTTTCTTCTAGCTAAAATGCTCCTAAAGGAAGATATGAGCAAAAATACAAAGAGAGTGCCGGTTTTTTCAAAATGGCGGCGGGCGCGGAGGGGGGGGAATTGTGCATTTTGCATTTTAAGCACTGACTAACCATCCTAGACAACATATCAAAAATTCAAAACTACCGGACCGTTTGTAAGGTCACACATAGTACTTTAGTCTCTATTCACCGTATTAATATTGCTCTTATCGATCGAAAAATGACATCATAGAGTTTTAAAACCAACTTCATTTGTATGAAAATGAGATGACTCAGTCTAAAATATTTTTATTGTATATTATAGTTTATTGGTCGATCGTTTTCTTAGATTTATAGTTAAAATAATTACTACCGATCCGGTTCCCACGAACCTATCGTTAACAAGCCATAAAAACAATATATTTGCTGCTGTTTTGACTCACACAAAACGGAATATATTAGTTATTAGAAAATTCTTGGCAGTCACACACGATGCAGAGAGTTAAAAATAAATTCTAGAAATATACAGACTTATATTGCCCACGAATTCGCGATTTCGTCGCATAAAATGTGGGTGACAAGGATGCCATGGGACCGGTGAACAACAGGCACTGTATTACTAAATTAGGGATTATATTCCAGTACGAGACAAGTTTAGAGTAAAAGACAAAGTTTCAACTGTTCCCAACGCTAGTTCGATGAAATTCCAAGCAACTTACTGAAATATTTTAACTTGTGCCATTTATTTAGTCATTGGCGTCACATCAACTTATGCTACATTAGTCGCTAGCTGGAACAAGGAAGATCGGAACCTTTGCCAAATAACCAAGCAAGGCAATTACAAATTGTAAATACACACGTGACTTGGGTCGGCAAGATTGCAATGACAGACTTAAACGACAATTTCTTTTGTTCTAGAGAATGCCTAATTTTTGTACAATTTTTCATTGAATACAGTCGACACAAGTTTTCGTGGTTTGATTTTCGACTCGTTTGCTATTGATTGATTAGTTACAATAGAACAACAATACTTTATTGCACACCAATAAAAGCATAAAAAGGAAACAAGACAAATACAATTTATAAATAACGGTAGACAACAGGCGGTCTTACCGCTAAAAAGCGATCCCTTCCAGACAACCTTTGGGTAGTGAAATTGATCAAAAATTTAACTTACTATAGAGTATTAATAATCTTATTAAAATTTTCGTGAGGCATACCTATTTAATATATGTACGTATCTGCGGTTTACACTAGCGTGAAATTGTCAGGCATCTCATTTGCTGTCCCTTATGAAGAGGTCTTACGAGTTCGAAACATGTCAAATTTCACGTGAGTGTAAACCGCTTAATACATTTATTATTACTTTGTTATTGTTTTGGCTCGTTTTACTACCATGTTTTCTTTTATTGAATACTTACTCAATATCACTACGCAATAAAATTTTATTATTACAAATGAATTCTTCTAGGATTCAATGATCTCTTATCGCCGCTTTTAGTACAGATACTACTGTTCTTACTTTTCTGGAATTTAGCTGCCTAAGCGAACTGTGATTAAAATTTCAAAACAGACATTATTTCAGACAATCGAAGGATAATTCATTTAGGTATATCATTAATTGTGTAATGTGCTCTATTTTACGGCGTAGTACATCAACTGAAATTTGCGCAAAACCAACGCCAACAAACCGCTTTCTACCTTTTCTGCCTTTGTCTATGCGCGGGCGGTCCAGACGGCGTGACACACGCCCGCTGTCTGCTCACGACGTGACCTGTGACGTCAGCGGGGTTACCACAGACTATGCATGAAGTTGTATTACCTCTAGACTTATCCGTTTATGGAAACACAAAGAACTCTATATGTATAAGGCCGCTTGACCACAAAAGTGTAGCGGAGAAAATGAACCAATCAGGCTGCGTCTTTGTAAAGCCCGAAAGAAGTGCATTTAAATCTGAGGAACGTGATTGGTCTATTTTACACGTCTCTGCTCTAGTGGACAAGCAGCCTAATATTATATTGCCTTTTATACAGGGTTACTCAAGCCCTGTATTACCTTTCGAGAGTCTTTACTTGCGTGTCGACGAACCAATCATAGAGACGTTTTACTTGTGCCATTTGGCGTTGTGACAGATGCGCACACGGATGAAACTTAGCCCGTGGCTAACCAAATCAGGCTTAATTTTCAAGCGCTGACTAAGTTTCTAGGCGTATTTATTCTAAGGTCTGGAACACGATAAAATAATGTTACCACAACCAAAATCACTAACAGCTGGAGGGTTTTCAGAACCCTGGTTCCCGATACTAGATACCATACTCAATTTACCCGGTAATTTCCAGTCAAGAAGCAATTCAAAATTATTAGATATATCGAACAGGTTAGACCCAAAATACATTTGTAGCATTGCTCACAGCAAGGGCTTTCCTTGGATAACTTAACCAATAAAGCGCATAGCGATCATTCCGTGTAACGGAACGTTAAGATCACAGATAGCACAAAATGCCACAGATAAGATCGAGCACGACCCAGACGCGTCCGCGATTGTTGCACCACCGACTTAAATAAACTAGCGGCCAAATTTGGAACTAACTTTTTTTATTTCCTATCAGCGCCCGAACTATCTATCCGTTTATCATTCTATATTCGAATATATACACACTTTTGTTTGTAGGCGGGAAAATTTGAAACTAACGTCCTTCCTATAAAATTTTGGACGTTTTGTTGGACAGTGGCGCCACGATAGGCAGTTGAATATGCTTGTGGTTTGGACAGCGATTGTTTCAGGGGTCAGTGGCCTGGCCCACACGAGTGGCCAAAAAAGTGGACTCGCCCGCGGCACCTTGAGGCGACTGGTACAAAGTATCGAGTTCGATTATTGCTATGCTTTGTTCTTTCCGTTTAAATTAATAAAGTTGATTATAATTACGACTGACTATTACCGTTAACAAATGGAGTCTGAACCGGAAATGGTGTCACCAGGTTTTTTTTTCAATGAATTAAAACTGGCACGTTTTTCTTAAATGCTCATACAAGATGTCAACTACTACTGCTTTCATCGAAACTGACATTCTTGACCAATTTAAAATGGGTAATTTTTAGGTCCAGACTGCATAGGCATCTTCTGGGTCATGGGTGCTCGCTCCATCGTAGACTTCATCAACACCATCAAGCATGATTGTAGTAAAGAGCAATTTCATTCAAGTTAAAACGAGTAATTCTGAGCTACAGATCTCGAGAACATTTGACGAAATAGCAAAAACATGTTATTTTTTACGATTTCGACCCCCATATTCCCGCCATTTTGTAAAAGTTAGAAAAATAAGGAATAAACTTCTACATAAATTGACGACGCGGTTAGCGCAGTTTGTAGTGCACCTGCCTGAGCCGGCGGTCCTGGGTTCAAATCCCAGCCAGCGCAAATATTTGTGTGATCAACTCGAATATTTGCAGCCGGTAGACTCAGACAAGTAAAAGTGCCCTTGTGGTGTAAGTAGACCGCAAGGACAATGAAGTTCATTATTTCATTATGTACATATGTAATTTAAAGGTGCTCGAATGTTTATTAATATAACAAGCGTATACGCTTGTCCATCCTTAAATAATATATTATTTAAGGATTTTACAATCTCGTCATTATGGTTACTGCCTGCATCCCGTCCAGAAGGAAGCATAACCGTTCATCTCAATTTGCTGCGACTAATTATTGTCTTAATTAAATACGACGAAATCCGACGAATTATAATTTAGGTATCTTCAAGGTAAGAGTGAATAGGCTATTACTGAACCGGCGAGCTACATCCTCGACCCCGTAGTCACTTTCCATCAGGTGATGATACTGAGGTCAATCGCCGGTCAGTTTGTGAATAAAAAAAAAGATACAAATAAAATTATGATGACATGTGATCCTATGGCAGGGAGTACAGCGTAGCCAATGAATTGCCGTAGCAAAATGTTGCCGTAATACATGCAAGGATATTCGCAGAAGAACCGAGATAGCTCACAGGATGGCACGGTAGAAGTCGCAATGGGCGGGCCATATAGCCCGGAGAACGGATGGCCAGCGGCAGCAAAGTCCTGGAGTGGCAATCACGTATAGGAAAGTACAGCGTGGAATGGCCCCCCGACTAGATGGACAGATGACCTCGTTAGGGTCGCAGGCAGTCGATGGATGCGGTCTGCAGAGGATCGCACTTTGTGGCGAGCTATGGGAGGTGGACGTCTGTAGCTGGTAGATAGATAGGTTCATGCAATAAGGGCAATAATCCACTTGTTTAAGAACTTTTACTAAAGACAGACACATTCAAAAGCTCGAAATTCCAACGTGGACCCTCAATGGGAACGTACATTCGCAAAACACACCGGCTATCGTCTGTTAATATTTGTTATACTTTGAATACTAAAAATGATAAAAAAGTTACAATGTGTGTGTGGAGAATTAATTTAACATTAAAGTTGAAAGATCATCATCGTGTAATCTCATCGAAAAGGAATTATTACGTAAAACTTTTTTATTTATTTGGGGCATCAACAGCAATATAATTCGTAACAATTAACAATGTAGGTACATAGTACTACCATAAAAGCCAATAAAAGATGTTCACAAAAATGCAATAAGTAGAACTAGTTACAAGCAGTATAACAAGACAAACAAAACAAAAACAACAACAAGAGTAATTAAACAAACATCATGGTATGCTCGATCGGTTGAGTACGTCTGTGTGTGTGCGTGTGTGTGTATATGTTTCCCAAATCGTTTTATTTATGAACCTGAATTTCACTCAGAACCTTTTTCAGTACCTATGTACTTATGAAATAAAACTTAAACAAACCACAGAATAAAGACATTAAGCAATCTTACTTGACAAAACGATTTTTAAATCGTCCGGAAAAGTTTTCAATTTCAGAGAAAATTACGAACTGTCAAAAAAGCGGCTTTAGAACATCTATGTGAAACGAGAGTTTACTTTTTTCTTCTGCTACAATATAGACGTAATATCTATAGTTCTATCCATACTAATATTATAAATGCGAAAGTGTGTCTGTCTGTCTGTCTGTCTGTTACCTCTTCAAGCTTAAACCGCTGAATCGATTTTGATGAAATTTGGCATAGAGATAGTTTAAGACCCGAGGAAGGACATAGGATAGTTTTCATCCTGGAAATTATCCCTAAAAACATTGAAAATTGAGTAAGTAATTCATGATGACATTGATGACCCTGTAGAAAATGTAATTATTAGACCAAAAGCACAATTGCTCTTACATTTTCTTAGGCGCTTTTCATAATCCCTTTTATTAATTAAGGTGATTAGGTGGATATCTATCGTGTTGCACGAGGTTGCTTCCATACTTCCAAGTTCAACGCGGACGTAGTCGCGGGCAAAAGCTAGTACTAATATAAAATTCTAAAATCGTATTCAAAATCAGGTTCCTACAGGCTGGTTTGATTTTTACCAATTTCAGTACTGAGATATCTGGGGATCCAAAGATTATAGGTATAGGATCCAAAGAGGATAGTTACAGGTTACTTTTTACCCGACAACGGTAAAAAAAAACTATTATACGGGCGAAGTTGCGGGGACCTTGTAGTGCCGACTAAAAGTCTATTATCCAGGTTATTTAAACCACGTATACATTTTACCCTCAACATTCCCAGGTAGCGAACAGGCTGAATATGAGCCAGTATTCAGCTATTATAACTCTAATTTAAGCTGTATAAAGACTGTATAAGTGCATAAGCAGCCTGTGTCCTACTTGGGTTTTCATATAAAATAAAGTTCAACTCGATGCACGTTATAAATAATTAACAGTTGTTGCTCGAATTTCACTAAATTTCTTTAATTAAAATATTACGATCCCGTACCGCGGAGTACAGGCCACGTAATCCACAGATACACTAGACAGGTATATCGAAAGGTAGCACGTTAAGGGAGGTCGCCTATAAGTTGTGTCCTTTTGGTTTTGAGGGCGATTTGGCCTGTGGGGGTATTACAGGGCTAGCATGTGTATGGTTAATGATAAATTAGTGTAGGTGCAATAATTATAGAGAGAAACCAATCGAAATAATGCGCCTACGATTAAGGGAGCATTAAACAAAATAGGATGTCCTTGTAATAAAAAAATAAGTTTATAAAATTTTATTAAAGTACGCATTGGAGGAGAGTTCATTATAGTGACAGTAGTCTTTCAGTGTAATTTTAGTGATAAAAATATAGAGCTGATAGAACTATTTATATATAAAATAAACAAAAATAAATGTAATAGGTTGCCTAAATCACTAGCTGGAAAACATGGTGGTTTAGTTCAGCAAAAGTTCACCTTAAATTGTTATTGATGCACGATTTCTTCACATAATATACCGACAGATAGAAATCCGTCCTACATGCGTTCGCTACTTTCTTGGGCAACTTTACGATTCTCGGACGAAAAGTGCATCTGTCGCGCATTCTGAAACTGCAGTGACGGAATTAGAGCTAAATAAATATTATGAAATGGAATGGAATTGTAATTTGATCAAAAACAGACGCCCATTACACACATTGTATAATAATAAGAGCCAAAAACGAAACGGTCCGACACAGAACATTTTCTTCCCATCCGGGTCCTAAAATTTCGTAAGGATTGATTAACTTTTTGAGGAGGAAACAAACGAGGACCAAACCTCTATTTGTATGAAAAAAGGTGGTATTACCTCTTAAATATCATCATTATGCTCGACTCGTTACAGTTAAAACGAACTTTTAAAGTCGACCATGCTAGCCCTGCAGAGGACCGCATTCCTTGCTCCGCTTCCCCCCACCTCTCCCAACATGTTACAAATCCACCAACTTACAACACCCGTCCACAAAAACAAATGTCACCTCTACGCTGTTCACACAAGATTCATATTCGAACTAAAAACAGTTTTCCAAATTACAGGTGGAACCGATCGGTTAACTTTTTTTATAGGTGCCAGCGAAACTAAGGAACGAAATGATTTGGAGCAAAATTAAGTGTTTTTATGCGCATCGAGAGAATAATTTTGGTACTGACAGAGCTGTCAGGGCTTTTTAGGGGGGCATTGTTTTAATCAAAAAATTCACCGGATGTTTTAACAATGGTTGCCGCATGTCGTCTAAAATGTATATTTTTAAAACTTTCACAACTTTTAAAAATCAGCTTTTTAACAAAATACTTCTTATCAGTAGCCGTGGACTGAATTTGGAGCTTAGTTTTTATTAATAGACTTAAAAAAGGAAGAGGCGAAAAGGATTTTCAGCTAAAATGGCGTAAACTAAACCCATTTGCATGATGTTTTAATCGTAAAAGTGGCACTTAAGATGATATCCAATTAAAATCATTTGGTTGCAGATCTGACTATAGGAACCCTGAGAAATCTATGGAACCCAACTTTTTATAAACACAGATAAAATAAAAGTTATTTCACAATTGTCTGTCTTGTGATGGATGTTATAGTTTTAATACCATGTATAATATAAATGCGGTAATCAAATCAGCTACATTTTATTAAATGTCAAAAACGATCCGTTAGTATGAAGTTTCTATGTAAGTTTTTTTTCATGTAACTTTGTTTTTTTTGTTGACATGTATTTTCTTTCTTTCTTTCTTCTTTCTATGAAGATACTGGCTTGTGACGTCATAAAAATCAGTAGTCAAGACTCTTCTCCTTTATAGTTTTAGTATAGGTAATTAAAATATAATATCCAAAAGTTAGTGGTAGTTTGTTTGGTTCCGTGTATTCTTGAATGCGTGTTTAATAGTTTCAATGATATAATTTATTTTCACTATGGGCTTGTGCACAAATCACGTGAGGATAGATAGGGGGGAGGGGGGGTCACGAAAAAATCACGACAGATCACGTTGGGGGAAAGAGGGGTATAAGGTGACCTCACGTGTATTTTTCTACAGTGAACGGAGAATAAATCTACAACATCAGTAAGTAGATACTTTTTCTCGGTTTCGTTAAAAATAAATCTTCACTTGTTAAATACTTACCTCAAAATAGCGAGCCCCTTACGAAATTCCGGCGAAATAAAATACACGTGAGGTTGTGAGGGGAGGGAGGGGTAACAAAGAACCTCACCAAATATCACCAGATGGGAGGGGGTCAAAAAGCTGCCGAAAAACTTCACATGATTTGTGCACAAGCCCTATAGTCAAATACCGCATTGCTACGTTATTGCCAAGTTAGTTCATAATAATAAAATGTTGTCTGTTAGTATCTAACTTAACTAAGCGAAGGCAGAAACTGGGACGAATCGGTAGTTCTAGATACAATCTAAAGTGTAAAATAACATTATATATGGCCTTTCTAAACTAGAGGCACCTTTCATCCACAAATAAACCATATAATAAAATACCATATCCATAAATCTTCTATATTATTATGAACTTAAATTGCCATTAGTTAATTAATAAACTGACGTCTAGCATAACTTTGACACGCGACTCTTTGTCACGCGACAAATACTACCTGTCACTATCCTTTCAATACCGTGCGAGCAAGACAGGAGATGCTGACCCACGCCTAGCCCTGCTGCCTTTTTAACCCCGGTATCTCCGCCATTTTGGAAAACAGACTCGACAAAAACATATCGAACCCACTCAAAGTTTCATGGGATCGGTTGAGAAATGTGGCCTATAGGCGAGAACAGTCGGAAATCCGAATATCCAAACATCCGGACGTACGAAAGAAATTTTGGTCAAGCTGAATTAGACACGCTTCGCTCGGCCAGTCAATTAATTAAACTGAAATACGGACTGAAATTTATGAAACATTCAATATCTATTTTTTTTTTATGTGGGTAGTGGGTACACATCACAAATTTTATATGAAACCATTGATACAAAGATCAAAGCACAAAGAAAAAAGCCTTTTAAATAAACAATGCCAAGATTGACACACAACACAAAGCATAAGGAAAAATAAAGGTTATCTAGCGTTAGGGTGGTGGGCAGGTTAACACGCTGGACCGGTAATCCAGAGGTATAACCTGGTTCGATTCCCGATCCCTTCCGCCAGGTTACGCATTTCAATAAAAATAAATAAATAAATAAATATCGGACAACCTCACACGAATCGATCCAGTCCCAAATTAAGCTCAAGAAGGCTTGTGTTATGGGTACTAGACGACGATATACATACTTATACAGATAAATAAATACTTAAATACATAGAACAACCATGACCCAAGCACTAATATTCGAGTTCATCGCACAAATATTTGCCCTGGCCGGGATTCGAACCCGGGACCGCCGGCTCACTAGGCAGGTGTCTACAAACCGAGCCAAACGCGTCGTCAATGTTTCTTTGATGTTTGTATCAATGGTGAAATACGGACAGTTTCTCTTGTGCACAATAAAATCAAACGAAATCCACCAGTCGAGTGAAACTTGACGTTGCATTGCGAGTGGCTTGTTCGTGTCGAGTGCAGCCGAGAGCGCGGAGAGCGTCGAGGGCGACGAGGGCCACGAGAGCGAAGCTCTCGCCTTCGAGGGCCATTCTTCTCGACGAGAACAAATAAGGCGAGAAGAAATGAGGCCAATAATTTCATACAAGACGTTCGAAATACCTCGTTTGGTATAGAGAACGAGAAAACAAGGTATAGGAAAATTTAAAATTGTGTAAGGTAAGCGTCCCTGTGCTCGACACTGTACCAATAGTTACCATCTTGAATGTTATGTCTATGGGTCGGATGATCAAGTGCAAATGACATATGGAACATTACTTATATCATAATGGAGTAGCTATCAGAGTGTAACATATTTCATACTGTCGATGTTATCGTAGATAATATTTCGACGCATTAATTTTATCGTATATAACACTTCAGAAAACAAATTCAGTCCGCTCATTTTATGTTCTGTTAACAATGAACTACCAGGCGACAATATACGAGGGTAAATCAAAAAGTTCTTAGAATAAGGGTGAAAAACAAAAGAAAATTGTTTTTCTATCTTTTATTTTTCTACATTGTCTCCTTGTTATTCTATACACTTTAAGTACTGTTTTAATTTTTTTTTTATTCCATCATAAAATAAGATTTTCCTTGGGACTCGAAAAACTCCTCTACAGCACCCACTATGGCATTATCATCTCGGAATTTTATTCCGCGGATGTGCTTTTAATTTCGGGAATATGTGAAAATGATTTCCTAGTCATAGTCCGGAGAATATGGCGGGTGGTCGAACAGCTTGAAGCCAGCTTGGCGGATCGCAGTGATTGCCAATTGTGAGCGATGAGCTGGGCCGTTGTCGTGGTGAAACAGTGCGCCCGTAGACCATTTTCCCCGGCGATTTTCTATGATCACTTGCCGCACTTTCGGGATTAATTCTTTATAATAGGGACCTGTAATAGTTTTTCCTTTCGGCAGGTAGTCAATAAACAGGATTCCTTCCGCATCCTAGAATATAGATTCCCTAATTTTGCCCGCCGTCGGAAAATCTCGAAATTTTTTATCAGCTGAAGAAGATGGTCGTTTCCAGGACATGCTTTGTTTTTTTGCTTCGGGATCAAAATGGTGGAGCCATGTTTCGTCCAGGGTTACAAATCGGCGATAAAACGCATCCGGGTCACGTTCGATGATTTCGAGATTCCGCTTCGAAACCTCCGCACGCTGTTCTTGGTTTACCTCAGTTAACATTCGCGGAACCCATCTTAGCGAAACTTTTTTAAACCCCAAAACGTCCATCAATATTGATTGCACGCTGTCAAAAGAAATGTGTAGGATCTCTGCTAACTGTTTGATGCTAATTCTTCTATCTTCTAATACCAATTTTTTGATTCTCGCCACGTTGTCATCAGTAACAGAGGTGGAAGGCCGGCCGGAGCGAAGGTCATCTTCACATCACACTTGGGCCTACCTCTATTAAATTCGGCAACCCAGCAAGCAACCGTGGAATATGGTACAGCATTAGTACCTATAGTCTGCTGAATATCCAAATGAATTTCCTTAGTGGAAATTTTTTTCAAACACAGATACTTAATCACGGCACGTTACTCATTTTTGTCCATTATGACAGATTTTGAGCGATTTGCTTCACAAAATAATTAATTATGTGTTATTGGTATACGTAATAAAAAAAAAATGTCGTCATATTATGTCGTAAGGATAGCTAAAATAAAATAAAAATAAACTACATTTAAAAAGGTTTTACCACCATGCTGTTCTAAGAACTTTTTGATTCGCCCTCGTATTGACATCCAATAAAAGTTTTTATCCGCTATTTATAGACGAAATTCATCATCATTAATAACGATAAAATAATGATGTAGACATTTTATCCACGACGATATCGACAAATTTATCGACAATATAAAATATGTTACAGTCTGATAGCTACTGCATTATGAAATAAGTCCTGTTCCTATGTCATTTGCATTCGATCGTCCGACCCCTAGTTATGTCATTAGCAATAGAAGTGACAGCGTGGTGTCAACTATTAGGCGACGAGCATGGACGTTTACCTTATCAGTATGAACTATTTTACGAGTAGGTACCCTCCGCCATCACTGATTCATATTACACACTAACTGCTCCGCGTGGTGTTGCCCGCTCATTCCACGGGAACACTACATTTTTCGGGATAAAAAGTACCCTATGTTAATCCAGGGTGTCAGCTACCTTCATACCAAAATTTATCAAAATTGGTCCAGCCGTTTAAGCGTGAAGAGGTAACAAACATACTCATAAACACACTCACAAACTGTCGCCATATAATACTAGTGTGACTAGAAGGTGCCCGCGAACTTCGTCCGCGTGGAATAAAAAGTCATAACACTCTCTTTTGCTTCTCCATAGTCGGGTAAAAAGTATCACCATCTGGGGATGCGCAGCTACCATAAATAGATGAAATCGGTCAGCTAGGCGTGATGAAAGAACTTAGATTTCATTTTACAATTTTAATTGTAATATTATAGACGTCCTTTCCCACATAGAATCAGCTGATTAACACACCTAGGGGTGTGTTATTTTTATTAATTTATCGATTGAGTTATTGGGCACATCGCTCGTAGAACCGACGGCCGCTGGGGCCATCGAGTTCTTGAGTGGCGACCACGCACTGGACGACGCAGCGTGGCAGGCCCCCCACAAGGTGGACTGATGACCTGGTGAAGGACGCTGGAGTCCGCTGGATGCGGGTGGCTCAGGACCGGTCATGGTGGCGTTCTCTGGGGGAGACCTTTGTCCAGCAGTGGACGTCTTTTGGCTGATGATGATGATGGTCTATTGAGTGCTGCTCGAGTAATTGGTACGCGTTCTAAAATAAATATTAAACCATAAATAAATAAACCCTAGACTAGGCCACGAAAACTTTTCATCATTATATCAACATTGAACAAACATAGGTAATACGTTCGAAAATATGAATAATCTACTCAAACACGAACTGTTAGACTTTCTTTACCCAACTAAAAAACTAAGTGCTATGATTGCGTACAAAAGACATCAACGCGCGATCGGCGCGGGCGCATCCAATACAACAAAACGACTTATGTGCCAAAGAAGAAACATTCAAATATTTATATTAATCGTACTGCACAGAGAGTCCAAATTCAAACTGCCATCTTGATTGTTATCTTACCGTTTGTGTGTGAATAGTAAAGTATTGAAGTGCTTATGGTTGTTTGTGGATCACATTATAGCTGATACATAGCAGCCATGGGCATCTAGGGTCTTGTTAGGCAAAACAGCACATGTTTACTATAAAACAATGTTGGTTACGACCAAGTTACGACCTTTCCATCGAGTGAAGACAATAGTTGAGAAATATAGTAAGTAGGTTAAATCATGTTTGAAATCGAAGATTCGAAAAACCATTGATGACCGATTGGTCCGAAGACCATTTGTCCTGAGGTAATATAAGTAGTAAGTATGTATATTTCCGGACCGATACGTCCTTCAAACCTACAAGAAAAAAGCTTACTCCCACTAGACAGGCCAGCAACGCACTTGTAACTCCTCTGGTGTTGCAGGTGTCTTGTGCGACGGTAATCGCTTTCCATCAGGCGATCCGCTTGTTCGTTCGCCCCCTTTGACATAAAAAAAATAGGATCTCATCCTGAGACCTACTTTTATGATGGATACAATCGAGGGAACGATCCATGACTTAACATGAGTTTACAAAAAACAAAATAAGCAACGCGGTCTCGCAAACAGCTAAAACTGACACAAATAGTGATATAATAAAGTTACA
This sequence comes from Apotomis betuletana, assembly GCA_932273695.1. Classification (NCBI taxonomy): domain Eukaryota; kingdom Metazoa; phylum Arthropoda; class Insecta; order Lepidoptera; family Tortricidae; genus Apotomis; species Apotomis betuletana. The sequence continues at coordinate 26,593,190 of OW026301.1, forward strand.
AACGCAAACATAAAAGCATAATATTTAGTTAGTGAAGTTCAAAGCCGAAACAATGTCGCAAAGCGAGCATTCCTAACCCTTTCGAGGGCCGGGCGCCTTCAGCTCCGGGCGTTGGACCTTAATTAAATAATTTACTATCTATGACAGTGTTCGCAGGAATTATAATATTTAATTCACCCTTACCCTTAGTTCCAAGCGTGAGAGAGTTCCTTATGTTGTCCAAGACGCGTCCGACTCCAGTATTACACATTACGTGTACCTATAGTTTTTCAACTCAGCTAATCCGCTTAAAGAACACAATACCATTGAGAGGTTAACCACAAATTAAGGTAATCGGTTTACCAGAATATCTGTAAAGGGATTAAATTACATTCAAACTCTTGTCCAGTAAATTGAATCGATAGTCTATTAACCTTCATACGGTAGTTAAGTTAACCTCCGAATAGTATTGTATTCTTTTAATGGATAGCTCAGTGGTTAATCTATGGCTCGTTTAATAAAATACTTACATGTGATACTAAGATCATTAGTGCAATGTGCTTGTGCACGCTTTGTACCTAACCGTTGTTCTAACCCAATTACTGCCACCGTGACCAGTCTCCTGAAGGCATTATACACCCGAATAGCTTATAAGCAGGGTTGGTAAAATGCAAGCAAAATCCTAGGGTCGTCACTGGTTGCCATACGGACTTTCATTCGATTTTGCTTGCATATCGATCCCTGCTAATAAGCATTTCGGCTGTTGTATAGTGTCGGCATTTTGGCGCCCAGTAGGGTAATTTTAATAATCTAATTATAGTTTATCCGAAACTTCAAGACCAAATTATGTTACAAGTGAAAGACTATCTTATGTTTTAAATAAAGAGGTCGTTTTTCACTTATGCATTTTAAAATTGTAAGTTAGTAACTTAGTCTAAAATTTTAGGGACTACTATAGATACTACATAGCCATTATTGTACAATCTGTCGTGATTTCTAATACCAGACCGTTTCTTTGTTTACTTTGAATCTGGGCGTTTACTCACGTGCCGTCAAAAACCCTTTTTACCCCTCAGGGACGCAAGTGTCGGTCATTAGCGCGGAAACACGGGCCTACATTTCTGAAGCCTCCGCTAAAGGGGGTAGAGCTACACGGCCCTAGGGCGGTAAACCCCTTTTCCGTCCCTAGAAATCTTGAAAACCTAAACAAACACGGTTACTTCCAGGAAATTCTATTAAATTTATCCGTTCTGTATATTTAAGATGAAACCAATGAAACTATTATTATTAAATTTAAAGGAAACCAAAATTTAGTAGTTTAAATTTATTATTGACGAAATGATGTCGCATTTTTGTTATTTAAATACGAATTACGCATTATTGAGTATATAACCTAAATTTAAAGAACCCCCGACCCAACCAATCAAAGCTAAGAACTAGATAGACAAGGCTTTCGATTAAAAAAACCCGCATTCAAATCGGACCGTTCGTTTGGGAGCTACGATGCCAGACACAGGCACACAGTTACACGTTACACATGTAATACATGTATAATTTATAACACACACCCCTCTTTTTTGTCGGAGGTTAAAAACATCTTAACAAATGCTGTATTTACGTACGTCGTTATGATAAACATAAATAAAATTATTTAAATGAGAATTCAGCCGTTCGAATTCGGAATACATTTAGCAATCAACGAAATAACAATATTGGGCCTAATTTTCAATGACATTGTTCACTCAATCAATACTGAAGACTACAAAAAGGTCGAAGGTTCGAATCAATACCTTTCAGCGATTCATAAAGCGGTATTATTAATTACAAAACGACTAATACATACACTTTGGGATCTCGAAATTACCAACTTATATTTACCGTGCCATTTGGCGCTACAACCCAATTGTTTAGTTCTCTATATTTGTACATAAGCGTATCTTTAGTTTGATTTTATGCCACCTGTAGAGTTAAATTGGTAATCGTATGTGGAATATCAATCGATTTCTACCTGCTTGCCTTTACCTTGTCAGTGATCGCATCTTCACCCCTATCTTAAAAAGTCACGATACACTGCTAAACTAAAAGCAACTCTATTTCACATATCTGAAACGCCATTATCGGTTGATAATTGCTTGTAAAAATCGTTTTATTTGTACAAAATATCCAGTCATCGGATTTGGGTTCGCTTTTAGGCACAGGTGCTTCAATAAAAAGCGTCATAAAAAACGTCCCAATCTCAGCAATTAATGGTTGATAATATAAAATGAGTCGCTTGCCTAAATTGTACCATAAAGATTGTAACGTCTTTTGTATTCTTCAACAAATTTATCTCTGCAGGTAGCGATATTTTGAAACGCCTATTTCGCAAAGAAAATGTATTCAATCGTTTGAATACAGCGACAAAATCGACGGAAGCTATAAGTTTGTAGAATCACATTGGAGGTAGGTATAAAAAAGTTTTTTGATTTTATCTTTAGTGTGAAATATCGTTTTGTGAATGACTTTAGCATGACTGATCATGATTGAATAGTACCTATAATGTAAAACAACGGTTGTGGCAAGCACAATTATTCTGTAATGTGGACAAAAACGGTAGCAGTCTCTAGTCAAAACCAGGGATCGTTACCGGTATTCATAAAAATTTAAATATCTTTCTAATTTCACGTTTTTATTCAAATGATATGAAATAGAATTTAGGTATTGATACAGAACTGAAATAAGCCGGGTAAAATATGAAAATGTGTCATAATAAGCAAAATACCTAATAACTCAATACCGGTATCCGATCCCTTCGGAACGTCCGGGATTCTCTTATTTATAGACAAACAATTCACCGAATGCTTAATTTCATCGAATTTTCATTTCATAGACGATTTTTTTTTTCCGGAATTCATACATTTTGTCACCCTATAGATTAAGTTGGTGTATAAAATTCCAAAATATTTTATGGTTTCAGAAAAAAATGCATTCGATGAAATGATATTTCTATGAAATGAAAATTCGATGAAACGTTTGTCTTTAAAACAAGGGTAAGTGCTGATGACTTGTAGATGTAAACATGTAAAATGCAATGTAGTTTACATGGTTATTTATTAAATTGTTAATTTATTGACAGACAAAAGAGGTTATGTTTTTCACTTGGTACCTCACAAGTCTACCCCGTGACCCTGGAAATTTTAAGCTACCCGGAACATTGGGAATAAAAATTCACATATAAACCAGGAATAATGGTATAAGAAAATAAGGTATGGTACTCAGGAATGACAGGCCAGACACACGCTATGATTTCTAGGAACGAAAGGTCTTAACTTAACTCTACTGTAATACTAGAGCTCCTTTGCTTTTAGGGTTATACGTGACTTTTTACCTTTTTCACTAGACTCACAGATATACGCATAAATTTTTAATCCGTTTAAACTGTTTTCTTTACAATATTTTATTCCTATTGACTTCAGAATTACGACAAAAATAAAAATTCAACTTATGACAATTCCTGACTCCAGCGAGAATACACGGTCTATGAGCGAAATGTGTTTTTTTTACGAAATTACAGACTAAGTAAGTAACTATTTTATATGAAAATGCTTTTATCAGCTTGTTTTGCAATAGCTGGTAAAGTACACAGTATATACGTACCTACATAACGTAGGAAATACTCAGAAACCATTACCATTTCCAAACCTCATTAACATAATAGGCATCTATAAGTTTATCCTTATAGGCGTTATTTTTTCATTTGTTGATGAAAAGAACCTTTATAAAAATGTCTTATATGCGTTAGATTACAAAAAAACTGGCCAAATGCGAGTCAGACTCACGGGCGAAGGGTTCCGTACCTACCATCTAAGAAAAGAACTGGCCGGGTTAAGTTTGCACCTGGTATGTATGGCGCCGGATACCAATGAAGGTGCAAATTTAACGCAGCCGATCGTTTCTTGTATGGGAGCCCCACTTAAATATTATATTGTTTTTAGGATATATTGTTATAGCGGCAACAGAAATACGTCATCTGTGAAAATTTCGTCTAGCTATCACGGTTCGTGAGATACAGCCTGGTGACAGACAGACAGACGCGGACGGAAAGGCAGTGGAGTCTAAGTAATAGGACCCTTTCTTACGCTTGGAGTACGGATACGGAAGCCTAAAAAGAATCGTAGTAATTATCGCTTAAACACTAAACTGTCACACAAAATGTGATTTAAAGCAGTGTGACATGTTCCTGTCACTGGCTCACTGCGAATGATATCAAGGAATAATATTAACCTTTGTTGATATAACCTGTCATCTCGCAAGACGAAATATCTGTCGGTGACAGCCACACACAGTTGAATATTGAGATTAACTGTATACCTATGTGTAATAAGTATTTTATACCTAACACTTAAAAAAAATACTATCCAACCTAGCATATTAAAAAAATGGCTCTATATAATTTTACGCACTGAAAATCATATCAATATTGCGGTCAATATATGCAACCGTTTTAACTACCGTTAACCATACCTACTACCTACGCTCTTTTTTGCAATTGGATTCATACAGCCAGAAGGCCCAGCAATACCTATATAGCACAGAGACCAGCAAAGAGATTTAAACTCCTAAAACTAGAACAAACATTACCTTGAATTATTTAGAACCTGCCTCAGAAAAACACGAAAGATTCCAAAACATTTGAAAAAACTAATCACTGTTATTGGCATAATAGCAAACATTCGAAATTCAAAATACTAACGTTATTTTTATAGCCTAAATTCTATTCCATTCAGCTAGCAGCTTATTTTAAAATTCGAACGATCCAATCGCTGTGATTGCATAGTGCTGCACCTTGGTTAGTCGCTGTGTAATGGGTGATTACCGGTACGATTCGGAGTCCGAAGGCGCGCTGATAATGCGCGGCGGCGGCTGGGCGATGCTGCGGCGCGATCCGGCTCACGCGACGTGACTTACCTGGTTCCAGATTATTATTATTTTTACTTACCTTTAATTTTAAAGCTTGTAATGAAGTAGACGATTGTTACAGGGTAATAGTGGAATGGGGACATAGCCGACAAACGTATTCATGGGTTCTACGGGGTACGTATTCATGGGTACCGAATCGAGTACAAAAATTAATTCGACCCTTACGAATTTCAGTGAGAATAGTTTTTTTGAACGCCACATCGTTTTTAGGGCTCTGTACCTTAAAAGGAAAAAACGGAACCTTTAATAAATAAATAAATAATAAATAAATAAATATCAGACAACCTCACACAAATCGATTTAGTCCCAAATTAAGCTCAAGAAGGCTTGTGTTACCTTTATATGATCACTTTGTTGTTCGTCCGTCCATCTGTATTGTCAAGACCCTTTATCCCGGGAACGCGTGGAGGTATAGAGTTGAAATTAAAACCATATATATACATACACCATACAGTCCCTTGAACTGTGAAAAATCAAACATCTAAGATGTTATAATACAGCCGTTTAAGTCACAAAAAAAACCGGCCAAGAGCATGTCGGGCCACGCTCAATGTAGGGTTCCGTAGTTGCCCATCCTTCACAATAGACGGGCTTCGAGGTTAAAATTACGAGAAAGATTTAAAGCTCTATAAAAAAGGTCGATACGAATACTTTGGATACTGCACCACTGTTAGGTTGCAAAGATAATAGTCATACCTATTTCACTAGTTACAGTACGACCAACAAGAGTAGAAATTAAAAAGTGGCAATATCTACTGTATTGTCGTCCCCGTTTTCTTATATTTAGAAAGGGAGGACACTACAGTATTGCCACTTTTTAATTTCTACTCTTTTTGGTCGGACTGTAGCAACAAGGCATATTTAAATGTTGTCCCTCAAAATCGGACAATGTTATTAAAAACTTTCCAGCGAATTAATCACGGCGGTTTGGATTCTATTCGAACAGAACAAATGTTCGGTAAGTATTCGACAAGCGTATCTCTTAAACTTCAGTAACTCGGCTCGAATTAATTGTTCTAAATATTTTGCCTGGTACTTAGTGCGTACTTTTAAACCTATTAATTGTATTCCGCGAGCAATGAAGTTGATACAAGTTCTATGGAATTTGAATACAGTGAGCACACTACACCTACTCGTTGTCATGGTTCTTGTTAGAGTGGTTATTAAGTTTTTTTTATTTTTTATTAAAGCAATTTGTATGTAATGATTTTTTTTAAAACGTGGCTTTGGTCTTTATCAAGTCTGTTTAGCCCTCACTAACAGTGAGATGTAGGTAATGATGTGTTAATTGCACAATGTATAACCATATTTATGGATTATACAAACAGATTTATTACTATAAAGAGACAATACAAGTTACATTTACAAATCAATCAAAGATGTAGTTTTGTCCTTACCAAAAAAAAATACAAATACAATACAAATACTCTACTTTCACACCTGACTAAACAAACAGGAGAAATATAATCTAAGAGATACTAACACGAAACGCTCATTTACAGTACAGTCAGTAGTAGATAGCTCCATCTATTTAGGACAAATCCCAGTTCTAACCTCATTTTAATTCCATTCCTACGAGTAGATAGGTATGCTCCGCGCCTGCGGGGAAAGTAAGACCAAGTTGGTCTTGAACACCAAACCAAGAATTTAATAATATGATACTTTTGAACCTCGGTGAGCCGGATCGCGCTCCGATCAGACAGAAGAAAGCACGGCGATGATAGCGACCGGCCCGACCGGTTCCGCCGCCATTGTACGCGCATACACTGAAACGACTTAAGCGCCATCCCGTAACCAGCACATACAGCCTTATTGACACCGCGACTTTGTCCAGCTTCGCCAAGCGAAAACGTCGTAAGCGCCAATTCATCTACCTGCACTAAAAGACTTCTTGGCAGTAAGGCCGAAAGCCGCGCCTGCGACTAATTCAATCAAACGAATATTTAACACTTAATGCTAAACACTGGTAATCGTTTTTGATAATTTTTCGACAGGCAACAGGAGAGCAACATTCGTCTTTGTTGAATTTTCCCAGTACCTACAGGTATTTGTATGGTCATGACATTGTCATCACATTTGTCGCTGATGTAACATATAGAATGGTTCAATGATTGATTATAAATAGGTAAGGTTCCTTAGTCTACGGAATTAAGAGAAAACGGGAAACTGAGAATCTAAGTCTCATGTTCTACAAAATAAATAAATAAATAAATACTATGTAAAATCGCTCTTTAGCGATAAGACCGCCTGTTGTTTACCTCTCTTGAATGTTACTTGTAATTTGTTTGTATTTATTTCCTGTTGAGGTGTGCAATAAAGAATATTCTATTCTATTCTATGTAAAAGTATACATATTTATTTATTTATTTATTATTTATTAGGAGAACCAACAGCTACATACAATATAATGCTCTTAGAAATAGTTAATGGAAAGCCAATTACAGGTTCCCACCGGTAGTGACATTTTATACAAAAATAAAGTGCTCGCACAATGCACAACATCGCAACTACCTGTGACTACAAACTAAGTGTAATAGAACTAATTTAAATAAAAACAACTAACATAATCAATGCACCAGACAGCAGATTCGGTTAAAGCACGCACGGTTAATATTATAGGATACTTGGAAAAATTTCGAACTGGATGTTACTAAAAATAAAATTAGAGCCGTTTAAATAAAACAAATACCAATTTTATAAAATGGGTAGTTGCAAAATGTAACTTTGACAGAAAAAAAAAATATTTTTCTCAGTCAACGTTGCCAAAATGTCAGAGAGGATCAAATAATTAATATACGCGATATAATCCGAATACGCGATATAATAAAACTATTTATTTAAATGTCTGACAGTCGTGAAAACTGAAGAAAATAAAATTAGAGATGTTTTATCAATAGCGTGGCGTTTTTTCAGTGTTCTTACACATATACATTGGTTACCACCAAAGTTACCACCTTTGTGTGCGCATTCCGTTCAGCCAGTCTTTTCAGAGTGATAACATTTTTATGACGATGCTGCCTGCAAGGCCGGCCACGTCGGGCAATCCAACTCTTGGGCCCCTCTTCTTTCAAGATCAGCATTAGCTCCATAGCTCTTTTCAAGAATGATGAAGGGATGTGAATAACTTGTGAATAACCGACAAAGGTCTGATCGACTTTAAATTTAGTATCCTGGTTCTGTCACTTTTTTCAGTAGCAATAGATGTCGGCAAGTCGGTGGGAATTGGGTTGTACGGACGCCACGTCATAGCAACAACAGCTATTATTATAAATATCACCAGATGAACTAATACTTGCTGATATGATCTGTGCTGGGGGCTAATTCATATGATACTCGTATTGACATGAATTAAGCGGTTTAGGCGGCATAGGTCCCATTGGCAGATTGTACCCTTGTCTGTTGTAAAATATTCCTTTCTCAAGATGGCCCTTCCGCAAAATATCCCTATCTCAAGGTCCCTTCACCTAAATTTCGTCCCTTTCACAAAATGTCCCATTCGCAAAACGTTAGCCTTTCGTAAAATGTGCTGTTATTATTTAATCGCTTAGTTTTTAATATGAACATAATATTATTCATTGATAAAGTGGTGTTCAAAGAGGCCATACTTTAAAAAAAAAAAATCTTTCAATTATCATGAAAAATATACTGATAATTTCAACCAACTGCTATAGCGGCGTTAGGGTAGGGCGCGGTAGAGCGAGGCCCAGGGCGCCGCATATAGGTAAAGGGGCGCCCAGGCAGGCGCCCAGGCACCCCTTTATATCCTCTCGCTCATTGATTGGTATTGCTAAAACCGGCACTGACCAAATATTGAAAGTGAATATACTTTTCCCTGAGTTCTAGATAGTAACATAGATATTTCATGCTTTAACAGAAAAACCTGTTTTCTGCGTGAACTTTGTCAATTTCGAGTAGTTTTTCGGGAAAAGTTCTCGAGAGCGGCACATCTCTATACTATCTGGCACTTTCTTTTCAATACCGTACGAGCATGACATGACGCGTCATTCCCGATTTGTATGGGAAATGTTCTCGAGAACGTTCTTTCTCACTACAAATCGGGAAACGTTCTCGAGAATGGCACATTATCCTCTAGTCGCGCGACAAAGGGTCGCGTGTCACAGTTATGCTACTCCCTGTAGGTACTATGCTAACTACATATTATTCATTTGTTGGGACTGTGGGTACTATTTGATGATTAGTTGATTACAAACAGTAGGTACTCTTACCGCCATCTAGTGCCAGTTTCTACAACCACGACTTTAAGTTATCAGTTATTAAAATAAACAATAATCTGTTAACTATATGTATATAAAACGATTTTCTATTTGGTATGTAACACTAATATGCGAATATAATAACAAAATATATAGAATATAGTTACGTGTAAACGATAGCTCATTACCTCAATTTGGACTTAATGACTACGTCAGTGTTGCCAGATACAAATGCAAAAGAAATGTGATGTGTACTAGCATAATAGATATATCTATTCTATTCTATGGTAGCTGAGCTAGTTGTCAAAAAATGACTTTCTGACGTGATTCGCCGAACATAAATTACTTAAATTATTATTTTAATAACATGGGAGGCTCGCAAAGCACACGAAAAATAAGCGTGGATAATGAAAATGCAATTCAAGTTTCCCAAGACGCGCTAGAACGGATACAGGCTCAACTGGCCGCAAAAGTATATTGCTTTTTGAATTACATAATTTACATCAATGTCGCTTTGATAAAACAACTGTGCCAAGTGTTTTGTTTACCAAACCTTGTAAAAACCTCACTCGTTTGCCTTCAGTTTTGATTTTTATAGTTTAAAGATCAATAAGTTTCGTTTTGCAGTTAATTACTTTATGGATAACCTTGGAATTCTAGGTTAATTTCAGTCTCGAAAGCACAGTTAAACCTGTTAAGACCTAGGTATAAGCAGTCAACGTACGTCCCCAATTATGAACAGTCATTTAAACTGCCATACTTAAAAATAAAGCAGAATCCACCATAAAGTAATATTTTAAACCAGTTGTTTTTTAAATGACAATAACATCTATTGCAGCAAGCGGCACAGCCAGTAGCGCCTCCACCTCAATACGCGCCCCCTCCGTACTACGAGTCGCGAAGGCTTCAGCAGGATAGCGCCGCAGAGGAGGCTTACTGGGCCCGTAGGATTGAAGGCTTAAAGCGGGCACACGAGAAAATCAACAGCGGCATGCAGAGTGAATACCAAAAGACGTTGAAAGAGGCCAATGACTTGTTTGAGTTAGCCAAGAAGGACAAAATCGCCAATAAGCTACCACCCTGTCAAGAGGAAAAAGCAAAGGTACCTTTCTTGTACCTACTTTGCTGTATGACAATATTATGTATATTTACTAAAAACACTGAACCTCAGAGATTTCATTTTCCATTACTGTAAGACAAAAGTGGCAATACATTGGGTAACTTAACACTGAGTCTTAAGAAATATGATTCCTTCAGTCACATAAGGAGAATACCATAATTATGTGTGTGAACCTAGCATTCTAGCATATCAATTTCTAGAATCTCACAATACAAAAACATTGACTTTATAATTTCACTTATTGTAACATTTGTTTGTTCTTATTCTAGGTCCTGCAATGCTACAGCACAAACCCCAACAAGTCGCTCCTCTGTTCAGTGCTAGTGAATGAATTCAATGACTGTGTGTGCAAGAGCAGAGTGGCTGCCGTGTCTGCCTCTTGAGCCCTTTGTACATATGATAGTGTTCCCACTGGACGTCCATCAAAGTTGTATTGAGCTCTCATACTATCACATTTTGTAGTCTGTTAATAATTCTGATTGGCAATAAAGGGTTCTACCATGGTCATTCGCAAAGAGGCAGCCTAAGCCGTTAAAAAACCTTTAGGTCTATATAGTGAGAATGACGATGAACTCATTCAGCATTGTTGGCTCTTATTGCATTGACATGAAGATTTTTTTAACATGCTTAAGCCAATTACTTGTGAATAAAAGTGAGAAAACCCTAAGCATACAATATAATAATAATTCTTTTATTGAATCTAATGTTAATTGTTTTTTCATCAGGGCTTATTCTATCTGTTATTGATAGTGAAGACTCAAACCACAATACAATTTATTTGATCTTTGATTGAGTTTTCAGCCTCTCTCATTTGATTATTGATGAGTAATGAAGAATTTTTCTTTTATTATGCCACATGTTTAGCACAAAACTGAACAATCGATATTGTTTAGGTCTTTGGGTTGGAGATATCTACAGTATTACAAATAATTCTGTAGTATCTTTACAATTTGATATGTGATATGATTTAATTATGTTATGTGCCACAGATTCAATAAAAGATATTCTTATCAGTTGCCAATCATGTGTAACAATGATACCTACTTACATTCATAAATGTATATATAGTTTGATTTATTGAATTTGAGATATTTGCATGTCTTTGGCATTTAAAAGTATTTAAATCACAGTTTTATTAAACAGAACTTGTATAAAAATGTTAATATTAAAGCTCAATGCTGCATAAATTTTGATTCATGTTTAGTTGGAACCTGAAAGAGTGGTTACTGCAACCTAGTGAAAATCCCTGGCCGAGAATTTATCAAAATGTGTAATTAAAATTAAAATGATCACTGCAGGGAGGCTAGGGAGGTAGTTTTAATAATTTAAATGATACTGCTGTATGAATAAACTGTTAATTTAATATTGGCTTTTACTGTACACTGCATTGATAATTATTGCCATTTGTATGTAAGATATGTCGCTTGTTACATGGAAAACCTGCACATCTAGCTACTTACTTAACTGTGACAGGCGCTGCTTGTCGCGCGACAAATATTGCCCGTGTGATACGACCGGCACAGTCGCGACTGGCGGGATAATATGCCAGCCCTGCTCACTCTGACTAATGACTAGTACCTAATAGAGACGCGTGGATAAGCCTCTAACGAGGTAGATTCTTCAATGTCTGCTGAAAGAAACCTGTAGCTTTAACACAACTGTGACTCGCGCAAGAATCGCAAGATACACTACTGTCTCTTCATGTACAGTGCCGTGGGAGAGTGACTGGTGATACTATGTGGCGGGACAAGAACAAGAGTCGCGAAGCATAGTTGTATTTTACGAGCTGATAAGATGTCTTTTGGGGAGGCTTATGTTCATTGCTGCAATAAACGTCATTCAGTTGATAATCAAGATTAAGCTTGCTAGCTTGCGAAAAAAGGTCTTAGGAGAATAAGTTAGATGTTAAAGTAGCTGCATACAAACGCTCGTCATACGCGACTTTGTTATTTTAATTGACGGATCGAGCGAAACGGTCTTTCGTATACTGTCTGAATATCGGCTGTTTTCGCCTACAGGTTGCATTTCTCACCGATTGCCGTAAAATTTTAAGAGCAGGTTCAAAAATTATATGTAAATAGAATTGGTTCGTCAATTGAGTTTTCCTTTTTTTTTTTCAACTGGCGTCTTCTACGTACTTCTTGGTCAAAATACTTTTCGCATAGATATTTCAACTGGTAATACTATCGATCTAACAACAACCCTAGCAACAGTCACGTCAATCACCCTACTCAAATACTCGTCAAATACCTGTAAATACTCAACACAAACAGATTACCCGTGATATCTAAATACACCATAACATAATGCCTGATAAACCAACGGTGGAGAAGAAGCGGCGGGTCCCGCTGTACCCAGGGTTCCCGGAGTTGGCCAGATCGGACGTCAGCATCCATCCGAGCTACACCAAACTGTCCCTAGCTTAGTAAGTCGTGTTATTAGTACAATGGGATTTGCATAAGGAGGGTAACGGAGATGCCATGACTTGCCAGCGGTGTAGGTACGTGTCTCGCTCACTCGCGCTCGGATCTCTCGCTCAACTGCTCGCCAGGCCGCTGGTCTCGCAATCGTGGCATATCCGTAGCTGCCGATACTGGATGATTAGTAATATGGATACATCAATACAGCGAAAAGCGGCGCCAATTCGTAGCTTACTTTGAGCATCCTAGATAATATTCCTGCTGGTTAGCTTATAGCTAAAAAACTTAACTAATGCTTATTAAATTCATTCCTTATAATAGTTTATGCAACTGTTACATTTTCTTGTATTAAAGTGCTCAGTACTAACGGTAACGGTAAGTACCTACCTATACCTAAACCTATGAAGGAAAAGCGGGACGAAGGAGCAAAACGAATGAGTAAACATTCATAATATATCAATTTGAGATTGATATATCATCATACATCAATTACCATATACATTACCGCGGCCACTGCAGGACACTATCGCAAGTGCAGACTTCTGGCCGAAGGGTGTTGTGTTTCGGCAGTTCCGGGGCAATCTGCCGAATCCGGCGCCAGATCAGACGACGCAACGGAGCCACGCTGTTACGTCGCCTAAATCTAACTAGATTTAAGTTTTTATTGTATTTTATGTATGATTTTGTTTTGTCTGAGTTTGTAGTTCACAGTGACTTAGTTTAATTACTGTAATGCTGTGTAACTAATTTGAATAAATAAATAAATAAATATAGCATTAGGTAGCTTTGAAATAACATAACTGATTTTATTCCTCTGCTCTGCCAGTTTTTAGAATACCTAAAGGTCTTTACCTGTACTTTCTGTACTCGTTATTATGAGTGTTATGGGTCCTCCCATAACTTATGTAAACAAGTCTACCTATGGGCGACGGTAATCGCTTTCCATCAGATAATCCGTTTGCTCGTTTGCCCCTATAACATAAAAAAAATGACTTGCAGTCGCGTGGTCTGCCGACACCGCTACCACTGGGCCAAAGTAGCCCAGCGCCGTCAGTTCATGAAGGAGCTCCACAGCTTCGAGCGCCTGCAGCCCCTCGCCCTGGGCGGCGTGCGCGTGCACCGCGAGTTCTCGCAGGGCATCCTGTCGCACGTCATACCGCCCCGGAGATACATACAGAAGCTCACCCCGGACCCGCTGTCCGATAAACAGAGGATGCGGGTGGAGGAAATCGTCAGTGGACGGGTCAACTTTAGCCAGAAGTGAATATAAAAGTTTAACTAGTGAAAGCTGTTTTAAATTAATTATAATTTCTACCTATAAACATACATTGTTGAACGAATGTGTCCTTCAAAACTTCCACAGTAAGTCACATTTTCTATTTACCCTTTTGCATTTTACAGTTGTTATAATCACAAAATTAGAAAATTAGTGTGGTCCAAATTTCAATGTTTCTCAATCCGTTGGTTTTGAAACATTTCTTAATTTTTTTGCTGTGGTGTGAGTGGCACAGTGAATGGCTTCTAGGGTTCAAAAGGTTAACACTTTTACGAGCATCACAACGCCTCGTGGGCGTAACTTGTGTTCAGCTGCCGGTCCAGCTTGCCGTATGGATTGCGCCCACCTGGCGGGTTCTGTCGATATCTGGGGTGGGGTCGCGCCCACCTAGCGGGCTATGCCAGCTACAGCTACTGGGGTAGTTTTTAATTTTGTACCTTATCATGAAAGTGTTAAGTAAGCGGTCCATTTTGTGGGAGCCAACTCCTACTGTGGTTTTGTTTGTGAACACTATTTGAAATATTTATACTCAAATTCAAATTTATACTCAAATTTAAAGATTCTTAAGCCCACTGGATCATTAATCATTCTTTAACTTTTGAATGCCAAACAATGCAGCAATTCACCGTACCTCTGACGCAATAGCAAAAAAAAGAAGCATTCAAAATCGAGATTGAAATACTTGTAGCAGTTTCAATGACAAAGTTTTTGATCATTGAGATTTCGATGGATGTGGCTGACATTGGCTTCAGTGGAGCAACTCTCTGTTGTCAGCTGTAGCCGACTGTTGTGTTTACCACAAAGGTTAAGTTTAATTAAAGCATACTTACTGATGCTTGAATACTATAAAATAGGTATATATTGTTATTATTACTATGTTAAAAATGACCAACAAAATTGTGTTTTCATTTCATATTAACATAAAAAAAAAAACACAATGACTAACAAGAAGTTTATTTTATTAACTAAGCTGACTCTTTTACTGCTTTTTTCTTTTTTAACCTCTTGCTCTTCTCTACATTGGTCTGCAAGTAATGTGCCTCCTTCTTGGCTTGAGAGATCTCGGCCCGCAGCCTCTGTTTCATTGCAGCCTTCTCATAAGCCAGCCTCTCGCTCAAGTGGATCCATTTGAACCTAGGTATGTATTTGATGTTCCAAATCATGTCATAGTATCGAGACTTTTTTCTTGTTCCAATTTTAGTGTTATTCAATTTGAGAGCAACTTCTTTTGCTACTTTTTTTTTCTGGAACTCAACCCAGCCTTCAGTGAATTGGTTTGGAACTCGTTTGCGCTTTTCGCCAGGCTCTGAAAAACAAATATTCATGTTTATAACTGTAATGTTTTTGGCAAAGAGTAAATAATTAACAAGACTAAAAATGCAAACAAGGCGCAACATGGATTACATGCAGGAGCTTGTATATTGGAGGAAATCTTGCGCTACAGAGTCGTAACGCGAGTAATCAAACCATTAATTTATATCGAAATAAACGTAACCTCAAAATACGTACTGGCACTGGATTGCAGATAAATTCTTCCGACTTCCCCAAACTGGCTGAATATTTCTCTTATTTTAGCTACATTCATGTAAGGAGGAATAGTAGATAGGAATATTATTCCACGTTTTCTAGTTTTCTTTTTGTTAACCAACTTTCCAGAATCTGATACTGAATTGTTTTCTACACTATCTTGGGTATTTGATTCGGCATCCGAACCGTTTTCCGGCACGCGGTCCATTTTCACATCTAGCATTATCGTATCGTATTAATCGTCACAATAAAACCGTATCACGATTGTTAATAAATATTTCTAAATTCAACATACACAGCACTGACCACACGTGAATTTGACGTTTCGGTTTCAGCCGTTTGAGAACTTTGAGAATAAGACTTCTAAACTAAAGGCACTACAACGCTACTAGGGAGCTGTTTGATCACTCCTTAAAACCGACAGATAACAGTATATCGTGTGCAATCGTGTGAAACACGTCTATCGTACTTCATTTCCCTGTCCGGTCGTTCAATGTTTAGACGAATCGGATTTCCACCTACCACCGTCCTTTTTCAACCCTAATTTGTTAACAAAAAATCTCTGGAGTTTATTTGGTAGGTATAAGCTACTTTTTTTACACCTGTTTTTTTCTGTCTCACTTGAGAGCATATTTGTATTATAATAAAGCAACGATTAATTATGCATATTTTTATTCACTAATAAGTGACAATAAGTCAATAACTAAGTCTAGAAACTTCATAAAGTCGATTGCCAGTCTAACATGACTATAGGTATACTAGTAGTTTGTTGCTTCTGCCACACCATCACGTCGTTTTTTGAAGCTTCGTGGGCTGAATATCTGAAACAATAAAATTAATACTATGTATAGTACAAAATTTTGCCTATAAACATAGTGAGTCAGTTACCACAAACATACAAACTATGGCAGTTTGTTGTTTGTATGGTTTGACAGTTCATTTGCTTGGAAGAGTAAACTGTTGGCGTGTTTTGACTCTAGTACGAAGTAGCCTCGGCACACATAGTTTGTTAGGCCTAATTAACAACATTTCATACTTTGTCATACTTAGTCTAGAAAATTAACTGTTGCCAAGTCAATTCACGTGGTCACACACTACACCATCCAGCCAGCAACTGGTTAACATAGTTAGGTAGGCTAAGTGGACACGTGGTATTGAGATGATGATGAAGGAAGGGAAGGCGTCCCACTCGAATAACCTATTGAAGCCATGAATCTCTTCTTACAAAAGGCATAAGGTATGCTTGCTTGCTTGGTTCATCCTGAACTGGCCTATCTTGACGACCAACCTTTATATTCCATTTGATGGGTACTTTAAAGGTACTTTAGGCTGATCCGTAAAACAACTCCAAAATAATACGATTTTTCACTCAATTTACACTAGGTTTTTTGTCACTAAACTGCTATTTTAGTATTTAATTGGTAAACAGTAACCTGTTCTCGATAGTTGCTAACAAAATGATGAGTTGGTGACTTGATAGTCAATAAAATAACGCACGTCCGCCTCATACCCGCCTGAATGAGCTTGGCTTATCGATCGTAAAGTCAAAAAGAGAGCGCGTACATATACCATTGTACTCAATCTGTGCAAACATCGAAATCGAAACGTGTATAGCCCGCTGAATTGTATTGACAACTGTTGGCGTGTGTCATCTTATTCTCTTGTCAATTTAATGTCAAATAATTATAATGTCATGAACATATTTTTGTATCATTATCATTACTCTCCACGTATATCTTTTCTTTTCTAATATTTGGAATACGTGGTTAATTTACTATTTTCATAGTCGTATAACCAACGCAAAGAATTTCTATCATATTACGTGATATCATAATAGTACAATGGGTTGTGATGGTGGTACAATACCTCGACGAGATGAACTCGTTCGTATGAAAAAGAAACCAGAACAGGTACGTATTTTGCCATTATTTTCATTATCGCGCATAAAGAAGCTTAAAATATTTTGGGATACATATTTGTCTTGTAGTAAGAGATCTGGTAATAATCTTAAACAATTGCATTTATCCGTAGAAAGACAAGGATGCGGAGCGCTCGTTCAAATGGCGCAACTGCGCGTTGTCACAGCAACCGCTGCAGGAGCCCGTAGTGGCGTGCGGGCTCGGCCGCCTCTACAGCAAGAGCTCCGTGCTGGAGGCCCTGTTGGACAAGGAAACGAAGCCTGAGTCCATCAGCCATATTAAGAACATGAAGGTAATATGTGTTGTAATGTACTTTATAAATGTGCAGGTATTAAAGAAGCTCCAAATAATACAATGAAAAATAGCAAGGAAACATTCCAGCGAGGTTTACCCATTTTAGTCAACTGGTACTGAGAAATTTTGTGGCCATAGACTAAAAAACATTAATATGAAAAAAATGGACTTAGCCAGTTTTCACACTTACCCCCTTAATTATGTTCTAAGATATGTCTTAAATTTGTCTCTAAAGAAGATATACTGATATACATATGTTGAAAAACCTAACATCATGTTTTTACTATTTCATCATGCACAGGTATATTCTAATATTTATGACAAAACAATTAATTACATACTTTTCTCCTTCAGGACATCAAAGACCTGAAGCTAGTGAAGAACCCGGCATATGCTGCCACCGAGCACACTGATGGAGCCGTGGGAGACGGCAGCGCTCCATACATCTGCCCGATCAGTGGCATCGAGATGACGGGCAAGTTCCGGTTTGTCTACCTCTGGAGCTGCGGCTGCGTGCTGGCTGAGAGGGCGCTCAAGGAGGTCAAGCAGCATCTTTGCCACATGGTAAGGCCTATTATTGATTCTAAAACACACCTGTTTATTTCTTTACTGTTGTCTATTGTCCATAATCAGTATTTTAACATAATGAGTTAATAGTAGAATTAATAATATACTGATAGATAGACTATTGTATTTCCTTGGATGTTTCATTTCCCAACTTGAACTTTTTTTTTGACTCATGGTAGTTTTGTCTGTAAAGTTTTACAACTCATAAAAAGCATAACTAAGCCAGATCGGTTGTCAGTAGTTCCATTTTCGAAAACGCAAATTAAGTTTTGCTCCAAAAGCATTAAGTTAAGAAAAAAACCTAAATCCTGAAACAATCCTTAAGTTATTGGTAATTCTAATTGTTAGTAAGTCCCATTTTTATAAAGAAAAATCTTCTTGCCTCTATAGAGGTAAATGCATCTTTTGATGATATCATAGAACATTTTAACAATATGCGTACCCAGGCAGTAGCCTGCAATTTGGCACTCTTTATATTAAAAGGAGAGTGGTGGTAGTTATAGTGTCATATTTCTGATATATATAATAAAAAGACTGTCCCTATAGTCGCAATTACATCAGATGACCTTACTCTATTTCTCATGTCACATGTTTCATTGGATTTATTTATTTCACAGTGCCAAGCACCCTTCACTGACAATGATGTCATCGTTCTCAACGGAACAGAGGATGACATCGAGCTGATGAAAGTTAAAATTACCACCCGTCTTGCTAACAGAAAATCCAAGAAATCCAAAGCCGAAAAGACCATTAAAACTGAAACAGCCACAAGCGCGTCTTGTACAGTAACTTCAGATGCTCCATCCACCTCGACTGAAGTCAAAACAGAGGTAAAAGAAGAACCAGAGGCAGGGTCAAGTCAGGCGGTAAAGAAAGAGATAGAAACAATCCCCCTGTCCCTGCCAAAGTATAACCCCAATAAAGTGCCAAGAGGTCACTTTGGTTCGCAGAAACGAGCATTCGGCTCCAACGATCTAGTACAAGACCCATCCTACAAGAAGACCAAGAAAGATTACAGCATAGCGAAGGATCCACAATCGTCAGAAGTGTACAAATCTTTGTTCACTTCGCATACCAGCGACCAGAATCAGCAGCGAGCTCACTGGGTTACTTACAATCCGTTTTACAATTAAGGTTTGAGTTTAGATGAATTTCCATACAAAAGATAGTTTGAATCTAGGGTCTATCAAGTTGGCTTCAGGCAGAAGTCCATCTTGTATGGCACTGCTGTGTCCTCCATCAATTTACAATCTCTTTGATGCCTTTTTGATTATTTTGTTTCAATTATTGTATGGAGCTGCAGTCTGTTTAAAATATGTGTGATATGTATATGCATATTCAATTTTTTTTACGGATTTGTTTTGCCTAGTTATAAGTTATGTACGAAATAATGATGATAAGATTGATAAGATAAAAATTATGAAATAAATAATAATTATAATTACAAATGAAACAACAAACACTTGCTTTATTTACTTATAATAAAATTAAGAATAAATTAATGTAGATATTGCACTAAACATTGCACATGCAAATTCAAAATCTTAATACCTAAGCTAGCCCAACAAAATTAATTTAAATTATATATCTAATATCAATATTGTGCTGTCTTTGGATACCTTACAAATATCTTTGGAAACACATTGGAATGTCAACTTTATTGGAATGTTAGTAATAATCTACAAATTAAGTACAACAATCAATACTTAACGCAAAAAGCATCTGAGATCAACTTACACACTATGCATGGAATTAATTTAATTTCTATACAGTGGAGTCCCGCTAATCCGGCTCTCACCTGCGCTTTCCTCACCGTTGTCTACTCTTACGTCGCTATATTATTTTAGTCAGTTTTTTTTCTATCCACAATACACATACATTAACCATTAGCCTTATTTTTAACCGACTTAAAAAAAAGAGAGGGAGGTTGATCTGTAAGTATGTATGTTTGTCCGCGATTATCTCGCGTTTGGCTGAACCGCGATATTTTTGTATTGGTTACACAGGTTTGGTATTTTAGGGGATAATTCAAACGAGATGCATGCAAACAAGACCTCCCCGATCAGCCCGTTATATGGATTTTATTTGAATCACTAAAAAGCCGATTTTTTTTTCAACAAAATATAAACCGGTAAAATAATCTGAAAAGCTAAAAATAACCCGTTTATGTACAGATTACATTTTAATCACCTTTTGGAGTCGGTGCCAAACCTCACGTAAACTTCTTTATCGAACAAAAATACTCATAAAATACCAATAGTAATCATTAGACTTCATGCGTGGCATCTGTTTTCATAGTAATAATTGAGTACATAGTTGGGCACCGCCTTCAAAATGTGATTCAATGAATTTTTGGCTTTTCAGTTTTTAAGTCTGTTCTTTTTTTAGGGTTCCGTAGTCATCTAGGAACCCTTATAGTTTCGCCATGTCCGTCTGTCTGTCTGTCTGTCTGTCCGCGGCTTAGCTCCGGGATCATTAGTACTAGAAAGCTGAAGTTTGGTATGAGTATGGGTATGTATCACGCCGACAAAACGGTAAAATAAAAAGTAGAAAAAATTTTTTTTTTCGGGTACCTCTCCAACACATAAAGTGGGGGTGATTTTTTTTTTCGTTCAACACTAGTGTGTGGGGTGTCGTTGAATAGGTATTTTGAAAATAATAGGGGTCTCCAAACATAATTTTTTGATAAAGTCAGCAGTTTTGTGAATATTCGCTCCGAAAATAAAAAAAATAGCGTCCCCCCCTCTAACTTTTCAACCACGGGTCAAAAAAATATGGAATAATTCATGAAAATGAGGCCTTATAAGTACTTTCAATGAAAACTATATTGAACAAAATCGGTCCAGCCGTTTTTGAGTTATCGCAAAATTTCATAATTTTCTTAAAAGGACGTGACTTCACTTCCAGAAAGTAATAAGTAATTACAGTTACTTTGGCGTTTACGATCTTTTTATAGAGCTTGAAATCTTTTTCGTAATTTAAAGTCTATTGTGAAGAATGGGCAACTACGGAACCCTACACTGAGCGTGGCCCGACATGCTCTTGGCCGGTTTTTTGTTAATGAATAGTGCCGGATTAGTGAGACTAACTGTATAAGGTAAGTGCGGGTCTAGTTGGCCTCCTGTTGGACGAGCGCGAGCGTGGCTTCGATGATGAGGTTGAAGTCCAGGTCGTTGAGCGACGCCTTCGCCGTCAGCAGGTCGAGGAACGTGTCCAGGGGCGACAGCCGCTCGCCCGACGGAAGGGCCGCGATTCCTGAAACATTTAGCATATTTATTGTACAGTCGCCATCAGATATATCGCAGCATATAAGGCGTTCATAAATATCTGAACATGTACCTGTAACGCCCAGTAAATAAGAGTCGTGTTCAGATATTTATGAATACCTTACATGCTATGATATGTCTGATGGCGACTGTACAAAACGGGACTTAATCGCGCTCGAAAAGTGTTTATTTAATTACCTTCGTCTCTTCGGGGCCACGAACAAAACGTCACGTTCGAAACGGCGTGATAATTAATAAATAACAGACAACCTCACACGAATCGATCTAGCCCCAAATTAAGCTTCAGAAGGCTTGTGTTATGAGTACTAGACGACGATATACATACTTATAATACATAGAACAACCAGGCACGAATATTCGAGTTCATCACACAAATATTTGCCCTGGCCGGGATTCGAACCCGGGACCGCCGGATCAGTAGGCAGGTCTCTACAAACTGAGCCAACCACGTCGTCAAAATTAAACACTTTTTAAACGCAATTAAGGCTGCCTTTCCACCAGAGATGTGTAGCGAGGGTTGTGTTTGTTAACCAATGGGATAACTTCATTTACTCATCCTCGCTTAGCGCAGCTGATTCTATTGGTTAACGAAAACACATGCCTCGCTACACATCTCTGGTGGAAAGGCAGCCTTAGTCCCGTTTTGTTAAAATAATGTGTAAGCATCGTGTAAGTTTAAATCAATATATAATACGACGATAAAATTTTAAGGTTGGGATTCATACTGAAACCATAGCTAGCCAAGCATAGCATAGCCGTTCTATGTTATGACAGATTTAAATGTACAAGTTATTAATGCAGTGATCATCGTACGAGTATATTCGGGAAGTCCACTGAGAAAAGGAGATGCAACTTCAACTGAACAATTTGCTGTTAGTGTTTTTGACGAAGACTCTCTAGCTGATCTGTAGGCACAGACAACCCCCACTAGACGGAGCATGTAAGGCGACCCGCGCGCACCAACGATATGGTACGGCAGAACATTAAAGTATCAACACGGCGGCCACCGTTTAGTTGCGTCCTTGTTTGATCCATGCGTACGTCAACGAAAAAAGAAATTAATTAAATAACATGGTAAATTGTAGTGTTAAGTGGTGTAGAGAGACCTCATAAACATGGACGCAACTAAACGATGGCCGCCGTGTTGATACTTTAATGTTCTGCCGTACCATATCGTTGGTGCGCGCAGGTCGCCTTACATGTGCCTTACATGCTCCGTCTAGTGGGGGTTGTCTGTGTCTGTAGGTCAGTTGTTGGACACAGGGCGCACTCCACTAGATAAGTAGATAATATCGATGGTTACACGTACCCTGGTCCCTGGCAGGCCTCGGGCGGCGGTCGCGCGGCCCCACGCCGGCGCCGCCGCCGCTCAGCAGCGCCGCCGCGTGCTCGCGCGCGCGCAGCACGAGCGCCGCCCTGCATAAATAAATAAATAAATAAAATAAATAAATATTAAGGGACAATCATACACAAATCGACCTAGTCCCAAACTAAGCAAAGCTTGTACTATGGGTACTAGACGACGATATACATAATATATAAATACATATATAGATAACATCCATGACCCAAGAACAAATATTTTGCACAAATATTCGCCCCGGCCGGGATTCGAACCCGGGACCGCCGACTCAGTAGGCAGGTGTCTACAAACCGAGCCAAGCGCGTCGTCATAACCACACAGAGGTTTGAGATTGTCCACTTGTACGTGTTACCATTCGTACCCATGTTATTATACTTTTCATCACACTTGCCCGTAAACAAGGGTTTACATGCTAGAAAAGCGGACAGTAAGTCGTATATTACGCCCTAGCGTGGTAAGTAATTTTGGTATTAACTACAATTTACTACTTTTTTTTATTTCCTCCAAAGTGTGATGAAAAACGTCGTACGTGACTCTGGCGGTAAAGGAATTCCAAACTCGAGTCATTAAAGCACTTGCAGTCGAGTCAAGCAGTCGTTCTAATAGACACTTGTTTGTAATTCCTCGTTTACCACCCTTGCCTTGTCACGTAATGTACTATAAACGATATGATATGATTTATCTGGGGGCATGGCAGTGCCCCCGTAGACGAGCCAAGCGAATCGCAAAGGCCCTTTTTTAACCGACTTCAAAAAAAGGAGGAGGTTCTCAATTCGAACTATATATATATTTTTTTTGTATGTTTGTTACTCGATATCTCCGAGAACCGAGAACCGATTTTCATTTTTTTTTTAATCGAAAGGGTATAACTCCGAGTTGGTCCCGTTGGCACTAAGTCGGGATCTGATGATGGAATCTTGGAGAAATCGAGGGAACTCTTCAAATGTTATAGGAACATGTACGGCGCTTTCGGTAATTTATTGATAAGGTCAAGAATTTACATTCAGTAAATAGGATTTGGTGTAAGGAAACTGATGATGAACACATACGAATCACTAAAAAGCAAAAAAAAAAAAAATTTTAACAAAAAAAGAACCGACTTCAGTAAAACTAAAAAAGCCAACAATAACCCGTTCAAGTACAGATTACATTTGACTCACCCTTCGAAGTCGGTGCCAAACCTCGCGTAAACTATAATATATAAATATAAGAACTGGTTTGGGATCGACTTCGAAGGGTGAGTCAAATGTAATCTGTACTTGAACGGGTTATTGTTGGCTTTTTTAGTTTTACTGAAGTCGGTTCTTTTTTTGTTAAAAATTTTTTTTCTCGATTAAATTTTAACGATAAACAAGTGACGTTATTTTTGCTGACGATGTACTTAAGTATCTGTTCTTATAAAACCGGTATGTACTTTTGTATAAAGGTTGTTAACAACAATAAATTAAAAAATGTTAAAAATAAAAACAAGTGCCGTAACAGTACGTATGCTTCAATAAACATACTTGTGTGGCCAGGCGGCGAGCGTGCGCCGCGCGCGCCCCTCGCCGATCAGTTGAATTAACCGCAGCTTATTGTTTACAGTCCTCTCATCGTCGTCTTTCGCTGAAAAGAATAAATAATGATAGATTCGAAGTGCACATGGTGCATAAGTGAACTAAAAGATTCTATTAATACACATTATTATAACAAAACGGGACTCAATCGTCCAAAAAGGGACTCTTAGAATCCATGGACGTAACAACAAGTTCGAATCATCGAGGACTCCCACACAAAGACCGATTTACTGGTAGTGAGCGCTAAACAGCTCTAATACAGTTCAAGCCATGTTAAAAAAAATTGTTGTCTTTAAAGTCGGTTTAATGAATCATGCTCATTCGTGCGTGCAGCCGGCGTTCATCGATTTATAAGACGCTGTCACGTCACAAACGCGAACTTAGGACCCCGCCGGCGGGGATGACGCTGAGGCACGAGTCCACTCACTCACTCGCAACAATATCGTTCATGACGTCGATGTGCAGCTCCACCGCGCCGCTAGAACGAGCTGAAGCCCTGCGGCAGCGGGAACTGGTACTGCTCCATGACTTTGAGAGCTAAACAGCCCCGATACAGTTCAAGCCATGTTTAAAAAAAAAGCGAACTAAGGACCCTGCCGGGGATTACGCTGAGGCACCGTTCGAGTCCGCTCACTCACTCGCAACAATATCGTTCATGACGTCGATGTGCAGCTCCACCGCGCCGCTAGAACGAGCTGAAGCCCTGCGGCAGCGGGAACTGGTACTGCTCCATGACTTTGAGAGCTAAACAGCCCCGATACAGTTCAAGCCATGTTTAAAAAAAAAGCGAACTAAGGACCCTGCCGGGGATTACGCTGAGGCACCGTTCGAGTCCGCTCACTCACTCGCAACAATATCGTTCATGACGTCGATGTGCAGCTCCACCGCGCCGCTAGAACGAGCTGAAGCCCTGCGGCAGCGGGAACTGGTACTGCTCCAGGACTTTGAGGGCTAAACAGCCCTGATACAGTTCAAGCCATGTTTAAAAAAAAGCGAACTAATGACCCTGCCGGGGAGAACGCTGAGGAACCGTTCGATTCACTCACTCGCAACAATATCCTTCATGACGTCGATGTGCAGCTCCACCGCGCCGCTAGAACGAGCTGAAGCCCTGCGGCAGCGGGAACTGGTACTGCTCCATGACTTTGAGAGCTAAACAGCCCCGATACAGTTCAAGCCATGTTTAAAAAAAAAGCGAACTAAGGACCCTGCCGGGGATTACGCTGAGGCACCGTTCGAGTCCGCTCACTCACTCGCAACAATATCGTTCATGACGGCGATGTGCAGCTCCACCGCGCCGCTAGAACGAGCTGAAGCCCTGCGGCAGCGGGAACTGGTACTGCTCCAGGACTTTGAGGGCTAAACAGCCCTGATACAGTTCAAGCCATGTTTAAAAAAAAGCGAACTAATGACCCTGCCGGGGAGAACGCTGAGGAACCGTTCGATTCACTCACTCGCAACAATATCCTTCATGACGTCGATGTGCAGCTCCACCGCGCCGCTAGAACGAGCTGAAGCCCTGCAGCAGCGGGAACTGGTACTGCTCCATGACTTTGAGAGCTAAACAGCCCCGATACAGTTCAAGCCATGTTTAAAAAAAAAGCGAACTAAGGACCCTGCCGGGGATTACGCTGAGGCACCGTTCGAGTCCGCTCACTCACTCGCAACAATATCGTTCATGACGTCGATGTGCAGCTCCACCGCGCCGCTAGAACGAGCTGAAGCCCTGCGGCAGCGGGAACTGGTACTGCTCCAGGACTTTGAGGGCTAAACAGCCCTGATACAGTTCAAGCCATGTTTAAAAAAAAGCGAACTAATGACCCTGCCGGGGAGAACGCTGAGGAACCGTTCGATTCACTCACTCGCAACAATATCCTTCATGACGTCGATGTGCAGCTCCACCGCGCCGCTAGAACGAGCTGAAGCCCTGCGGCAGCGGGAACTGGTACTGCTCCATGACTTTGAGAGCTAAACAGCCCCGATACAGTTCAAGCCATGTTTAAAAAAAAAGCGAACTAAGGACCCTGCCGGGGATTACGCTGAGGCACCGTTCGAGTCCGCTCACTCACTCGCAACAATATCGTTCATGACGTCGATGTGCAGCTCCACCGCGCCGCTAGAACGAGCTGAAGCCCTGCGGCAGCGGGAACTGGTACTGCTCCAGGACTTTGAGGGCTAAACAGCCCTGATACAGTTCAAGCCATGTTTAAAAAAAAGCGAACTAATGACCCTGCCGGGGAGAACGCTGAGGAACCGTTCGATTCACTCACTCGCAACAATATCCTTCATGACGTCGATGTGCAGCTCCACCGCGCCGCTAGAACGAGCTGAAGCCCTGCGGCAGCGGGAACTGGTACTGCTCCATGACTTTGAGAGCTAAACAGCCCCGATACAGTTCAAGCCATGTTTAAAAAAAAAGCGAACTAAGGACCCTGCCGGGGATTACGCTGAGGCACCGTTCGAGTCCGCTCACTCACTCGCAACAATATCGTTCATGACGTCGATGTGCAGCTCCACCGCGCCGCTAGAACGAGCTGAAGCCCTGCGGCAGCGGGAACTGGTGCTACTCCAAGACTTTGAGAGCTAAACAGCCCTGATACAGTTCATGTTTAAAAAAAAAGCGGACTAATGACCCTGCCGGGGATAACGCTGAGGCACCGTTCGTGTCACTCACTCGCAACGATGTCCTTCATGACGTCGATGTGCAGCTCCACGGCGCCGCGGTGCGCCAGCTGCGCCAGCGCGGGGAAGGGCAGCGCGCGGTGCGCGAGCCGCGTGAAGAACGAGCTGAAGCCCTGCGGCAGCGGGAACTGGTACTGCTCCAGGACTTTGAGGGCTAAACAGCCCTGATACAGTTCAAGCCATGTTTAAAAAAAGCGAACTAATGACCCTGCCGGGGATTACGCTGAGGCACCGTTCGTGTCACTCACTCGCAACGATGTCCTTCATGACGTCGATGTGCAGCTCCACGGCGCCGCGGTGCGCCAGCTGCGCCAGCGCGGGGAAGGGCAGCGCGCGGTGCGCGAGCCGCGTGTAGAACGAGCTGAAGCCCTGCGGCAGCGGGAACTGGTGCTGCTCCAAGACTTTGAGGGCTAAACAGCCCTGATACAGTTCAAGTCGTTTAAAAAAAAAAGCGAACTAATGACCCTGCCGGGGATAACGCTCAGGCACCGTTCGTGTCACTCACTCGCAACGATGTCCTTCATGACGTCGATGTGCAGCTCCACGGCGCCGCGGTGCGCCAGCTGCGCCAGCGCGGGGAAGGGCAGCGCGCGGTGCGCGACCCGCGTGAAGAACGAGCTGAAGCCCTGCGGCAGCGGGAACTGGTACTGCTCGAGGACTTTGAGGGCTAAACAGCCCTGATACAGTTCAAGTCATGTTTAAAAAAAAGCGAACTAATGACCCTGCCGGGGATAACGCTGAGGCACCGTTCGTGTCACTCACTCGCAACGATGTCCTTCATGACGTCGATGTGCAGCTCCACGGCGCCGCGGTGCGCCAGCTGCGCCAGCGCGGGGAAGGGCAGCGCGCGGTGCGCGAGCCGCGTGTAGAACGAGCTGAAGCCCTGCGGCAGCGGGAACTGGTGCTACTCCAGGACTTTGAGGGCTAGACAGCCCTGATACAGTTCAAGCCATGTTTTAAAAAAACGCGATCTAAGGACCCCGACGGCGGGGCCCAAGTAGCACACATCTAGGCTGCAGAAGCACTTATACAGCCTTTGTACAGCTTAAATTAGAGTTATAATGGCTGTATAAACTCTTATATAGTCCGCTCACTCACTCGCAACGATGTCCTTCATGACGTCGATGTGCAGCTCCACGGCGCCGCGGTGCGCCAGCTGCGCCAGCGCGGGGAAGGGCAGCGCGCGGTGCGCGAGCCGCGTGTAGAACGAGCTGAAGCCCTGCGGCAGCGGGAACTGGTGCTGCTCCAAGACTTTGAGGGCTAAACAGCCCTGATACAGTTCAAGTCATGTTTAAAAAAAAGCGAACTAATGACCCTGCCGGGGATAACGCTGAGGCACCGTTCGTGTCACTCACTCGCAACAATATCCTTCATGACGTCGATGTGCAGCTCCACGGCGCCGCGGTGCGCCAGCTGCGCCAGCGCGGGGAAGGGCAGCGCGCGGTGCGCGAGCCGCGTGAAGAACGAGCTGAAGCCCTGCGGCAGCGGGAACTGGTACTGCTCCAGGACTGAGGGCTAAACAGCCCTGATACAGTTCATGTTTTAAAAAAAGCGAACTAATGACCCTGCCGGGGATAACGCTGAGGAACCGTTCGTGTCACTCACTCGCAACGATGTCCTTCATGACGTCGATGTGCAGCTCCACGGCGCCGCGGTGCGCCAGCTGCGCCAGCGCGGGGAAGGGCAGCGCGCGGTGCGCGACCCGCGTGAAGAACGAGCTGAAGCCCTGCGGCAGCGGGAACTGGTACTGCTCGAGGACTTTGAGGGCTAAACAGCCCTGATACAGTTCAAGTCATGTTTAAAAAAAAGCGAACTAATGACCCTGCCGGGGATAACGCTGAGGCACCGTTCGTGTCACTCACTCGCAACGATGTCCTTCATGACGTCGATGTGCAGCTCCACGGCGCCGCGGTGCGCCAGCTGCGCCAGCGCGGGGAAGGGCAGCGCGCGGTGCGCGAGCCGCGTGTAGAACGAGCTGAAGCCCTGCGGCAGCGGGAACTGGTGCTACTCCAGGACTTTGAGGGCTAGACAGCCCTGATACAGTTCAAGCCATGTTTTAAAAAAACGCGATCTAAGGACCCCGACGGCGGGGCCCAAGTAGCACACATCTAGGCTGCAGAAGCACTTATACAGCCTTTGTACAGCTTAAATTAGAGTTATAATGGCTGTATAAACTCTTATATAGTCCGCTCACTCACTCGCAACGATGTCCTTCATGACGTCGATGTGCAGCTCCACGGCGCCGCGGTGCGCCAGCTGTGCCAGCGCGGGGAAGGGCAGCGCGCGGTGCGCGAGCCGCGTGTAGAACGAGCTGAAGCCCTGCGGCAGCGGGAACTGGTGCTGCTCCAAGACTTTGAGGGCTAAACAGCCCCGATACAGTTCAAGCCATATTTAAAATAAGCGGACTAATGACCCTGCCGGGGATAACGCTGAGGCACCGTTCGTGTCACTCACTCGCAACGATGTCCTTCATGACGTCGATGTGCAGCTCCACGGCGCCGCGGTGCGCCAGCTGCGCCAGCGCGGGGAAGGGCAGCGCGCGGTGCGCGAGCCGCGTGTAGAACGAGCTGAAGCCCTGCGGCAGCGGGAACTGGTACTGTTCCACTTTGCGGGCTAAACAGCCCTGATACAGTTCAAGCCATGTTTAAAAAAAAGCGGACTAATGACCCTGCCGGGGTAACGCTGAGGAACCGTTCGAGTCACTCACTCGCAACGATATCCTTCATGACGTCGATGTGCAGCTCCACGGCGCCGCGGTGCGCCAGCTGCGCCAGCGCGGGGAAGGGCAGCGCGCGGTGCGCGAGCCGCGTGTAGAACGAGCTGAAGCCCTGCGGCAGCGGGAACGCGATGCGTGCGCACGCCAGCTGGTACTGCTCTAACACTTTGAATGTTATGAACGCGTGCGTCGGCTCCATTTCTTCACTGTAAAAAAAAACTCTATAAAACAAGCTATATAGGCGCCGCCCCTGTACAGCTTTAAGCTGAATAAGGGCTGTATATGCTCTTGTGTATTTTGTGTGGGTGCATGGAATGCGTAATTTGTCCGTTACTCACAACGCCATCTATTTAGTAAGTACATAAGTGCCGGGCACTATTTAAAAGTGGGAAATTTTTGTCATCTATACATACCTACTATTATAATATTCTACATTTGTAGTGAAAATCATTTTCTATGGGGTGGGGTCATGATTTCAGCAAAAATCATAATAGCGTGATGCAGGATCGTCATTTGTTTTGTATGGGCGCGCGGCGTCATGCCAGTCTGGCGCCATCTTTTGGTCATAATTTTGATTGTCCTCTCATCACGCCGAAACGGCTGGACAAATTTTAACCAATTTTGGCACAGCTGGGACAGCTGGAGATCCAAAGATGGTTATAGGATACTTTTATAAGTCTACGGTAAATAAATAAATACGGGGACGAAGTTGCGGGCACCTAGTTATATTAATAAAAGTGCAACCGAATTGATTTAAAAGTGTGCAATATTTTCACTTAAAATGGTTCTTAAATCGATATTGGGGATATCTTTATTTTTTATATCAAAAACACCGAATAAAATCTATCGCAAGGAAAGAAACAACAAATGAATCGCCCGTATGACACGGTTTACATTTTTAAAATATATTTAGGCAATAAACAGTCCTAAAACTGTGACTGTTTGTTGGCTAAATAAATTAAATATCCAATTTATTACATGTAATGTCTTTGGCGCTAGAGCGTAAAGTGTGTAATTTCTTTGAAATGTTTAATCAGAAACTAAATTATAAGGAACCAATGTAAACTTTCTCAATTTTTTAATAATTTCAAAAAATGCCCTTCAAAGAAGTCACAGTCTTTACAACTACCGACAACGTCCATATTAGCAACAAAATAATTGCGAATGACCCGACACCAAGTCATTATAAAAACAATTAACAAAACAAATGAGGATGAAAACACTGAAAAGCGAACAAAATCCTTCCTAGAGCAAAATAAAACGACACAACGAAAATAAAACCAAAATTTAATGAAAACGAAACAAAATCCCTAGAAACTGAATGAATGAACCAAATGAAAATGAAAACATAAAGAACTGTGAGAAAGCATCTAAAACGAAAACAAACCCAAAAAAAATAAGGAACTTCAAAATTGATTCACGTTTTCAATACTTTTTATTTTTTTGCAAGTTCAAGTACTTATACGATTTTGCGCGAACTATTCCTGCAATCAGGTATTTTATTATGGTATTTTGCGTGTATAGGATAGGAGTCAATGTAATCGTTCGTTTGTCGTCGTGGTGAATATTGTATTTGGTGATGGTTCATGGTTGTAAGTTACAACCATGAACCATCACCAAATACAATATTCACCACGACGACAAACGAACGTTGTAACCCCGTTTACAATATAGTCATCAACATCACGTTTTGCGCTTGGTCATTGGATGCTATTGTATTCTTTTATCTACGCACATATCATTAGTGCTCTAAAATGCGTTCAGAAACCGTAGGAAATGGCCAGCATTACTACAACCAATTTTACTATGAGAACTTTCTTATCTGTGGCAGTAGGTAAAATCTGTACTGTAATGTTATAACAGTATCAATTTTTGTAAGGTTATGAGTTTAAATTTGGAACAGCTGTCAAAACTAAAGTAGGTCTCTATTCTAGTATCCATAGATATTAATATTGTTATCGATACGAAACGTCAATTCAGTATGTTTTTTTATAAAAACCGCACGACATTTGATCTCGAGTGACATGAGAATATGGATACATTCGTTTGTATATGATTTAGAAAAAAAAACATTCGTCTTGACAGAGGTTCGAATTGCCGCCATTATTGTTGTCATTTGTTTGTTGGTTCTTTGCTGTTAGGAAAATATAATTGTGATAAGTTTATTGTAATCCACATTTTAGTTGAAAATATTGTTTCAATGTAAATGTAAATTACAACAAATAATCTGTTTATGTATTTGTTCAGATTTATTTCTTACTGCATTAGTATATGTCGTTTTTAGATATTTTACAGATAGCACTAGTGGTGCCGGTCATTTCCTTATGGCTTCTGAACCCATCTTAGAGTACTTATGATATGTGTGTAGATAAAGTAGTGTATACAACTGTACATAATTAGGCCTTAAAACACTCGTGTGATCCTATTATGAAACTCGCTGACGCTCGTTTCATAAAACCACACTCGTGTTTTAAGGGCCCTCATTATGTATCAGTTGCATAAACTACTATAGTTTATTTGAAATTTCTAAAACGGAAAACGAACTGTAGTAAACCACTTCAGCATTGAACGTTAATCAATTTTCGAAACAAAACGTAAACCAGTCGACTAATCATACATGAACGCGAATCCCCGCTGCTGATTGGTCGCTGTAGCCCCGACAGCCTTGCACACGGCTTTGCACAGCGCGCGCGACGCGTCAAGCTGTGCCGACACGTAGCGAGTGGCTGTGGCGTGCACGCAGCTCTCCGCGCCGCCGGACACGCCGCGCATCAGGTGCGTGCTGATGCTGCGGAGGTTCTATAGGGAGACACTGACTGAGTGATCATCATAATGCCCTGTACTAACGGGTGATGCTAGAGTTTTGAAATTTCTATAGCAGATTCTTCTTATAGGATAGAGTACTAATAAATTGACAAACATAAGTTTTAGTTAAGTATACGTATATGACATATAGCGAGAGGCCGCGGCGTGCACGTAGCTCTCCGCGCCGCCGCACGGTCTAGCGGGTGATGCTAGAGTTGTGTGGTAGATTTTTCTTATAAGGTAGGCTGTTAATTAATTAACAAATAAATATTTGTTGACTAAGAGTAGGTACATTTGAAAAATTGTTTCAGACCTTCGATATCTCTTTGAAAGTTCACCGCAATTTTTTACCAGGGTTTTGTGGAATTGAGACCCGGAATGTATGGAAGTAAACTCACTTGGCGCTGCTAGGTTACCATACTTTTTCATGAGATCTCCCACACCGCCAAGGCGTCCTGTGATGTAGAGTGTTAAGAGGCCTTATTCCTTTTAAAATTTATTTTTTTCATATTACGACAAATATACTGATAATTTTAACCAACTTTTTGAAGTGTATAATACTTTTCGCCGAGTTCTAGGTAGTAACATGGCTATTTCATGCTTTCATTGCGTGCAGTCGAAAATATGTTGAAAGAACTAATTTTCCGCGTGAATTTTGTCAATTTCGAGTAGTTTTTGAAACAAAAATTATCAATGAAAATTTCAAACTGTTGGTTTCAAATATATAGCAATAAATGCCCTGTTCTAGGTAGTAACATCAATAATATGATAAGAAACATGTTTGATCATAGAGAAAAATGTCTAAACAATCAGCATTTTAAAAGGAATAAGGCCTCTTAAGGAAGAGTATAGTGAGGACATACCGCCGCAGTGACCAGCTCCTGGCGGCTGGCGGTGCACACGTCCAGCTCGAGGAAGGGCAGCGCGTCGTGGCCGGGCGCGGACGGCCGCCGGCCCGACAGGCTCGACAGCGAGCCGAAGCCGCTCGGCGCTAGCGGGGAGAGCGGCGTGCTGCCAGGCAGAGTGTTAAGGAAGAGTATAGTGAGGACATACCGCCGCAGTGACCAGCTCCTGGCGGCTGGCGGTGCACACGTCCAGCTCGAGGAAGGGCAGCGCGTCGTGGCCGGGCGCGGACGGCCGCCGGCCCGACAGGCTCGACAGCGGGCCGAAGCCGCTCGGCGCTAGCGGGGCGAGCGGCGTGCTGCCAGGTGGAGTGTTAAGGAAGAGTATAGTGAGGACATACGGCCGCAGTGACCAGCTCCTGGCGGCTGGCGGTGCACACGTCCAGCTCGAGGAAGGGCAGCGCGTCGTGGCCGGGCGCGGACGGCCGCCGGCCCGACAGGCTCGACAGCGGGCCGAAGCCGCTCGGCGCTAGCGGGGAGAGCGGCGTGCTGCCAGGTAGAGTGTTAAGGAAGAGTATAGTGAGGACATACCGCCGCAGTGACCAGCTCCTGGCGGCTGGCGGTGCACACGTCCAGCTCGAGGAAGGGCAGCGCGTCGTGGCCGGGCGCGGACGGCCGCCGGCCCGACAGGCCCGACAGCGAGCCGAAGCCGCTCGGCGCTAGCGGGGAGAGCGGCGTGCTGCCGCGAGACATGGCTTCCGGCTGGAATACACATCATAGTTTAGTATTTTAGTTATATTTGTGACAGATCCAACCCTTTGAGCGCCAAGCGGCAAAGCAATTCACCGTGCCACTGACGCCAAACCGAAAAAAAAGTGTTCCAAAAACAACAGAGATTGAAAAACACAGATAGTGGTTTGAATTAGCATGTTTTTGACCATTGAAATTTTTGATGTCAATCGGCGTCGTTGGCGTCAGTGGCACGAATTCCCGATGACGTGATTTGCCGTCTTTGGCGGTCAAAGGGTTAAAGGGAACTATGACGTTGTTCTCATAACCGCTAAACATCAGAATGACTATTATAAAAAGTTCAATTGATTTATCGAGTCTTTCTCCGCGAACAAAAGATTACGAGTGCACTAATAGAAAAACCGGCCAAGTGGGGGTCGGACTCGCGCACGAAGGGTTCCGTACCAATATTGAACAAAAAACACGTTCTTTGTATGGGGTCCTCCTTTAATATTTACTTATTTTTTGTTATAGCGGTAACAAAAATATACATTCTGTGAAAATTTCAACTGTCTACCTATAACGGTTCATGAGAAAATGCCCGTTGAACGAAATATCATGCAAAAAGCCCTATTTTTGTATGGGAGCCCCCCTTAATCATTATTGTTTTATCATGAATAGTATTTGTTGTTATAGCGGCAACAGAAATACATCACCTGTGAAAATTTCAACTGTCTAGCTATCACCGTTCTTAAGATACAGCCTGGTGACAGACGGACGGACGGACGGACTGCGAAGTCTCAGTAATAGGGTCCCGTTTTTACCCTTTGGGTACGGAGCCCTAAAAATTACGCCGGATAAATATATAAACGCCAGAGAGTATTCGTGAATATTTAAATTTTCATCGAGACAAATTCGATAATGTATTGACCTTTAAAGCTTTGCTATTTAGCAAATTGCCGACAAAGCTTTATATGGTGATGGTACCTGGTAGCAGTGCAAGGTCTGCGACAGGCGGCGCGTCACGGCGCGCGGGTCGGCGCGGGGCGGCGGCGGCGCCGACAGCGCGCGCCACAGTCTACAGTGCAATTTAAACTTACTTGTAATAACATGTACATTCATAATTAAATAGTTACAATTTTAGTAGTCAACGATGATACTATGATTATTCGACAACGATTGACACTATATTTATAAAAAAACTTACCAAGATGACAAATAAATAAGTAAATCGTAATATAATAGCGTCTCTAGAAAAAGCTATGGATAGTTTCAAACCTAGTCCACGCATCCTCGGCAAACTGACACACACGTTGCCGGGGCGCGAGAACGACGCTCGCGCCGCACCACAGTTGCTCTTGGCTCACGCTCACGCTCATATCGCGGACCTGTTCAAAACACAAGTTATAAAATAACACAATTCACCATATCTTATTATCAGCAAGCTTTGTTAAATCGTTTATGTAAACTAAAAATAGCGTTAGGCCAACGACACTTCCCTGAGGAACTCCAAATGTAATAAGTTGATCACGGCTTATTTTCTTGCCTATTTTTACTTTTTGTGTCTGGTTATGTAAGTACTTATTGAGAAGGTCGAGCAGTTTACACCCGATACCAATTCTTTCGAGTTTGCAGACAGGAGAGGAAATAGAGACAGTGTCAAAAGCTTTTCGTAAGTCCAAATAACTCCCCAGACATTTTTGAGCCCGTAATACCTTGACATCATGTAGTTCGTTGTGCAGCACGCTGGGCAGCAGGTGTGTGAGCGGGACGGCGGCGGCGGGCAGTGACCGCCGAGTCAACGTGAACGCGCTCGCTATCAGATATTCTTGCATCACACGGATGAACACGTTGCCATCGTTCGGGCGCTGGTTCACGCACAGCCAGGACATCAGCTGAAATCGAGGAATGATGGTAGTGGATGTGACTGGAAATCTAGATTTGTGAACTGGTATTCCTTTCAGACGTATTTATTTCCATTATCCTACAACTTTTATACTTTGAAGGTTGGAGTAAGAAAGCGTGGTCCAAAACACACCTTGTCCTCACTTTCCATCAGGTGAGATTAAAATCATTAACTATTGTTTTAAGAGTCCGCAGCAAGCTCGATTCTTCATACAAACGTAGTTACGTCCTTATTTTAATATAACATGTCACATTATCATGAAATTCTCTAAATATAATGAGATAAGATATATCTAGGGCTAAAACTAGTTTATGACTCTTGAAATGTTAATAGAAAGAAAATAGAGCGAGTACAAGTTTTGCATTTTTAGACCCCAGAAAGTTGTTCAGTTTGGCGGCATACTACGACCAAAATATAGTTTAGATTGAAGTCAAAACCTATTTCCGGTGTCGATTAAACTATGCAGTTTGATAAGAAAAAAGATTTATCAAAATTGATCTCGTAGTTTTAAAATGAGAGCGTAACTACGAAAACCTTAAAATAAATTACAAAAAATTGTTGCGAAACTGCAGCGAATTACTCTAGCGCGGGGAACGGTCCGGGGGGGCGGCGGTAAGCACCGCCCTTATCATAGCTACTCCTAGCCAGCCTCGCGCAACTCTCAAGGTAAAAAACGATCGACAACGGCTGTATGAAACGGAGGTGAATTTTTTACCTAAGTTTGAAAGAACGTTGAAACCTACAAAGCATTAGATAATTGACGACAATCGAATTTAGGCGGGTTGTACTTCAGCCGCCATTTTTGTCCGCCATGCCATGTTAGATGACGTTTCTATTTTGTTGTGTAGTCTGTCACTTCTGTCAAGGTTCTGCGATCTTTTCAAATAATTCAAATTTCACAAATAATCTAATAATGTGCATTCTTTGGGTGTAGTGGTCGTCTAGAAGGTACACAAGACAATCACAATTGCAAAAATGAGTGGATTGAAAAGGAAAAAGTGCGAAATATGCAGAATGAAAACGTGTCGAATGGACGGTCAAAAAAGACTATTCATGGCAAGATTTCCACCGTTCGAAGATCGGTAAGTAAAAAATATACTTAATTACTGCGTGTTATAACCATGTTAATCGTAAGTTTCATTGAAAACTTGGTATTTCGGGTAAAATAATACATACCCTTATACGTATGTAAACAATAGTGCTGTATGTAAGTTTTATCGATAATTTTCATTTGAAGTGAAAAATACCTGGGTAAACACGGAATATCTTTCTTCAAGCAAAAGCCTATTGGTATGTGTACTTATACAAAAGTGTGCACTTGAATACAGCTGTTAAAGCCGTCTCAGATGAGAGGATAAGACATTATTATCACTACTTTTTATGCCAGTTTGAGTTAGATTATGGTCACAGAAATATTTTACGAAAAATCTTCAATGGACTATGAATGGTACGGTTTCATCTGGACAAACAGATTCATTTTTACTCTGTAATTTTCTGTTTACCCTGTATTATTTGTGTTGCAGAACTTCCAACCTGGAGCACAGACTGGAGTGATGAAACGGCTTTTTTCGTCTATGTTTATCAGCAAGCCAAGCAAAGTTTGAACGAAATAAAATTATTTGCACACTTGTTTTTTTTTATGAAGTCAGTAACCTAAAGTAAACCAAATGTTTACATTGAAGCGAAATATTTAATGATTTAAATTACCGGAAAGCCGTTGGAGACGCGGGTGCGAATGCGAACCCCGCCTGAACCATTTTTTTTTAATACCGATATCGATATCGATAATTCGATAATTTGTGTAACATGTGACATCCCTATTTTGTTCTTGATGTTGGCATTATGTCATGAGTTGACACTGACACTGATATCGTTTGCGGCTTCATATTGGTAGTATGTTTCGCCCCCGTTTCATACTAATGCGAGTTCACGCTTTTTGTATGGCACTCCCGTCTCTTAAAACGTAGTGATTACATACTCTTTGCTCCTAGCGCGCTCTCGCTTTACTGCTAGCGCCCTGTCTTCCTCTAGGTGAAACAACAACATTTTAAAGCGTAAGCGCGCGATCTCAACGCGGAGTTGAGCGGACCTTGCTGCGGACTCTTAAGCGGTTAACACTGACGTGTAATTATCAGGAACGGCCCGATATGTTTCGAACTTGTATGGAGCTCTTATTTTTTTTTATATATTTATATACCTATTTTCTTTGTCACTGGTACTAATATCATTGTCCACAAAAAAACTTTCAGTTACCTCTTCAGCCAGCTCCGTGTTCCCTTCATGCTCCACGAGATAGTGCACAATCGCGATTTTATTTTCGGCTACAGTATTCTTGAATGATGACACCAAGTCCTTCTCGGCGATGCTCATCGTCACCACGTCTAGCGTGTTTAAATCCACCTGAGAAAATAACGAAAAAATTGTAAACGAAAGTACTTGCTATGCAGATTTATGCAGTGATGTAATATTTTTATAGTTTTTAACTTTTTACATTCCTATAGGTACTTGTTGCATTTCCGAAGATATAATCATTTTCGTTTCCAACCCAAACAAAAGATTCGCACTCTATATCTATAGTCAAACTAGTTCGGGAAGCTGCGTAGATACTCGTCCCAAATACTGCAGTGTCTTAAGACGAAGGCTTTAACGAATGTGTTTTGTTAGCGTTGACATATGATACAGCACTGCGGCGTGGTCTAGTTCCTAGCAAGGGACCTATTAAGGAGTCCCTTAGCTGCCCAAAGAGAAATGAAGCGACCTGTGCTCGAAGTTACCTTGAGTGATCAAATCAGAAATGAGGAGATCCAAGGTCGTTAATATAACGGAAAGTTGTACCATGGCGTGCGGGCCCCAGCCGTGCAGCGGGGCCAGCGCGGGCCCGCTGCACGCCTCCTCGGCGGGCACGACCATGTGGCAGCACGGCTCGTGGTCGGGGCTGATGTCGATCAGGTGCGTGAGCAGCATGGGCATGTGCAGGGGCAGGTAGCCGTCTGTTCAGTACCGTACCATAGCATGCGGGCCCCAGCCGTGCAGCGGGGCCAGCGCGGGCCCGCTGCACGCCTCCTCGGCGGGCACGACCATGTGGCAGCACGGCTCGTGGTCGGGGCTGATGTCGATCAGGTGCGTGAGCAGCATGGGCATGTGCAGGGGCAGGTAGCCGTCTGTTCAGTACCGTACCATAGCATGCGGGCCCCAGCCGTGCAGCGGGGCCAGCGCGGGCCCGCTGCACGCCTCCTCGGCGGGCACGACCATGTGGCAGCACGGCTCGTGGTCGGGGCTGATGTCGATCAGGTGCGTGAGCAGCATGGGCATGTGCAGGGGCAGGTAGCCGTCTGTTCAGTACCGTACCATAGCATGCGGGCCCCAGCCGTGCAGCGGGGCCAGCGCGGGCCCGCTGCACGCCTCCTCGGCGGGCACGACCATGTGGCAGCACGGCTCGTGGTCGGGGCTGATGTCGATCAGGTGCGTGAGCAGCATGGGCATGTGCAGGGGCAGGTAGCCGTCTGTTCAGTACCGTACCATAGCATGCGGGCCCCAGCCGTGCAGCGGGGCCAGCGCGGGCCCGCTGCACGCCTCCTCGGCGGGCACGACCATGTGGCAGCACGGCTCGTGGTCGGGGCTGATGTCGATCAGGTGCGTGAGCAGCATGGGCATGTGCAGGGGCAGGTAGCCGTCTGTTCAGTACCGTACCATAGCATGCGGGCCCCAGCCGTGCAGCGGGGCCAGCGCGGGCCCGCTGCACGCCTCCTCGGCGGGCACGACCATGTGGCAGCACGGCTCGTGGTCGGGGCTGATGTCGATCAGGTGCGTGAACAGCATGGGGATGTGCACGAGCAGGTGATCATCTGTTTTACAAAAAAAAAGTGTTTTGATGACGGAATTCATTTATCCTTATCAAAGCATTTATTTAGGCAACAGTTTTTATTATGCAATAGGCAAAATTTAGTCTGGATTCCTTGAGGTTGCGGATTTCAATCTAGCCTCCAAGACTGGGGAAGCCATATAAACATGTAACAGATAATGACATTTACACTTAGGCAACATGTTTTATTATGGAGTAGGCAAAATTTACTCTGGAGTAGGTACTAGGGCTTGCAATATCGGATGGTTTTCCGATTCCGGAATTGACTTCGAGATTGGCACTCAATTCCGGAATTCCGGAACTGGTTCCGGAATTGACTGATGATGATTAGAGGTTTTCTATATGTCAAGAGATTTTCACCCTAAATAGTCTATGAAATGTCTGGATATCTTATCTTACATGATAAGCATTTTTCAAAGTATTCGCAGGACGGCAGGACCAATAATATATTTAGACGGTTGTATTGCGTCATTCTCCATCGGTGTCGGGGTTAAGGTACAATTCATTTAATACACAAATGCCTCATATTTATGTCTGTTTCTTTGTTCTCATTCCTACAGTGATGTTCGCACAGACGCTCCAGTATCTTAAAAGTGTCGTAATCTAAAGCTTGCTTAGCAATGTCTCAGTCCATCTCTTGGTGATCTGCACAGTACCACACAAGTCGCTTGTTATCAGTCATCCCACTGTCAAAAATACGTATTTTGAGCTTCCGTGGAGTCAACGGGAATCTAAAAAGGACCTTCTCATTCAATGGATTCTTAGATCAAAGTTTTTCCTTCAGTTGTTTTGATTCAGTTTTTCAGCTTTCTTATTCTGTCTTTGGTTGAAAGATTTATTGACCTGATTGTATAATTACTTGAGATACCCTATGACATTGTGTCATGTATGACTTTTTTATTATACCTTGATATGTCATACCCCGCTGATCACTATCGTAAGTTTTTACCGAGCACATAACTATCTTGAAAATGTTGTGACTCCCGATTCCTTACATTCCTATCATTAACAACAATGCCCTTGGATTTCCATCACGAGGTCGCAATCATGAATAAAGACATATCTCTAAAATGCTTAGTGGAGCCTTAATTATGAGAGATTTTGAAATATCTATGTAGTGGGTAGATAAATAGTGGCAAGATCTTAGACAGATGTGAATTAAAACCGTTGAATTTGGCTCATTCCTGGTGGATACTCTGTAATTTAGTGTTTTACCAAAATAACCAGTATAACATTTCGACTATAAATGGTTCTCACTGCTAACTGTAACAAATGCTAATGCTATATTTACAAATAGTGAACTTCATGCCAAATGAAAATTCTCTGCCCGTCCACCATAGGGCCAAAAGTCAAAACAGAGATACTTCAAGTACCCACTTGTAGAGTAGAGTAAAGTAGAAAGAACCGTTCTGAGAGCGTTAAAGATACAAGTGAATACATATAATATTTAAGCTTAAAAGACTTACCATCCGTAAAACATCTCATATTACTGTCTAGGAACTACATTAAATAATGTCGTTTCAATTCCGGAATTTTCGATATTGAGCGTCCTCAATTCCGGAATTGTAATATTGGAAAAATCATCCGAGATTCCGGAATTTCGAAATTCCGGAATTCCGGGATGCAAGCCCTAGTAGGTACCTTGAAGTCGCGGAATTCAATCTAGCCTCCAAGACTGGAAAAGCCATCTACATATAAAGTGTAACAGTTCTATAATATTCTCAGTATTCTCACCATTATACAGCGTGTAGGACGGCCTCAGCGACTTAGCCAGCGACCACGGCAGGTCGGGCACAACGCTGTGGACCACGACGCCATGTTGAAGCACTGTTATGGAGTAGGCGAAGTTGACGCCAGAGTCCTTGAGATCCACGCTGTCTTCTAAGACTAGGGAGGTCGTGGAGTCGTCGAGAGGCTGCAAAAAATTATAATCAATTCGAATGTACTTAAGTACTCTGTAAAGATTTTTACCTTTAGAGAGTAGAATTTTACCAGAAACATAAACCAATATTACATCGCTATTAATAATTTTCTTGTTCTCCGTCAGGCACCCTTTAGCAGATTATTCACTCTGCTAAAGAAATACGCAATACTGCGGTTCAACGAACAGTATCCGTAGTCGTCCTCGTAGGCGCCGCACTCGCTTGCCGCATTGTGTAGGTGCGACATGCCACACACTAACCTTGTACAAGTAGTGGTGCATGACGCACAGCACGCCGCGCGCCTGGCACGCGATGCTGAGGTCCAAGGAGCAGTCGTGTACCCGGAGAGGCAGTGGATCGTCCTCGTAGGCGCCGCAAGCGCTTGCCGCATTGTGTAGGTGCGGCAGGCTCAGCGGGATGTTGAGCTACGAGTAAAAAACAATTGACGACATTTCATATTTCTAACAGATGGCAATTAATAATATAGAGATAGAGAAGCATTGCGTCGTTTACACCCAAAAAAATAATAATTTATTTTCTGTATGTAATGAACTAATGAAATATAAGATAATACATAAAATAAATGAAATCTACCACAACTATGCCTGCATACAGTTGTAGTCTTTGACCTAACCGCGAAAAAAAACAAGTTGTCAATAATGTCAAGTTCAACGACATTCGTTTTTTTATTATTTGACACCAGTCTAAAGTACCCTTCCCCTTGTGTCATAGTTTTGGAGTTATGACATTTTAGAATGACTAAATTTTAATAATTCATTAAAATATACTCTAATAATCTATTAAAATAAATAAAATATAAAAACAGTGATTACCCACTTCCTTTTTTAAGCGCTAGTAAAATGGTAGTCTTAAAAATATTAACTCTTGTCGAGATGTTTTGAGATAATTTAAGTGGAATCAGGAAAAGGAACCAAGCCTTCCCCATTTTTAAAGATAACCTTATAGGTTTTAAATATATAAACTTAGCTGCTTCTGATTATTATCCTCTTGGTCGTTCGATATCTTCACTATATCAATAGTAAATAGGTTTCTTACATGTTATTAGACTTATAGTACAATTTGAGTGGATATTTAGCAACATGTACGACACGTTTGGCGCAGTTTGTAAGCACTTGCCTACTGAGCCGGCGGTCTCCGGTTCGAATCCCGGCCAAGGCAAATGTTTGTGTGATGAACTCGAATATTTGTGCTTGGGTCATGGTTGTTCTATGTATTTAAGTATATATTTATCTACATATATAAGTACGTATATCGTCGTCTAGTACCCATAACACAAGCCTTCTTGAGCTTAATTTGGTACTAGCTCGATTTGTTAGAGGTTGATATCTATTTTTGATATTTATTTATTATTTATTTATTATCATGTGCTAAACGCAACCATCATAGGCCCCCAGGACACAGTTATATGTTTGAGTGGGACGGAACTACATCGTGCTCACTCTAACATGTTACTACGTCGTCTAGGCTTGGCAACGTGTGGTCCCGAATCCTAGGTTCGTTTGTCAGAGGAAAAAGTCTTAAACATGTTTTTTGTAGGGGGACGAAACGTGTTTTTTTTTGTTAATTTCCCGTTAAAACATAATAAATATGTCACTTGAAATTTTGAAATTGTGTTATGAATGAATTAATGAATGAATAAACTTTATTTCAGAACTCAGGATTCCATAGTTGTTAGTTACAAAAACTTATAGCTACGTTAGTTAATACATATTTACTACAAACAAACATCTTAAATACAAAACAAACTAATCTAAATTTCGTGCAACACTAGTAATCTGCCCCATCCAGTGTTTAAATATTGGACAGTCATATTTATCTGCAATTATATTCAGAATTCTGTTGGAGCTTTGCCTTATTCTACCCAAAAGAGAGGTGATTTTTTTGCGCATCAGTGCAGGAAATCCATCCGTGCGCGCTTCACAGAACATGCCAGAGGCACTACATCTGCTGGGCAGGCGCAACAGAATTCTGAATATATTGTTGTATTGCACTCGCAGGGCGCTGTAGGCTCGCTTCGTATACCGGACCCACAGGCTGCTCGAATAAAAGCTCTGACAGTACGCCTTAAATAGGGTTACTTTGACTGCCGGCGTGCATCGAGCAAACCTGCGGGCCAGCATATTTCCCCGAACCGCCAGCG
This sequence comes from Apotomis betuletana, assembly GCA_932273695.1. Classification (NCBI taxonomy): domain Eukaryota; kingdom Metazoa; phylum Arthropoda; class Insecta; order Lepidoptera; family Tortricidae; genus Apotomis; species Apotomis betuletana. The sequence goes on from OW026301.1 coordinate 26,637,296, forward strand.
CCCTGCGTTCTCTGTCAATATCCTGGTCATCATTGAGATCACTGGCAATTATGTGACCAAGATATTTAAAACTATCCACGATTTTAAGTGGTGCACCGTTGAGTATAACTGGGGGTATATGGTAGGGCTTGACTTTTCCCGCCTTAAAAACCATCACCTCGCTTTTTTTTGCATTATACTCAAGGCCATGAGAGTTAGCATACGCCACGGTCTTATAACTTAGAACAAATTAACAGATTCTTATGCTACTCATTTAGGTGGTCAGTCTAACATCTGAAATTGCATCAATTTTAAGTGATATTCAATTTAGTCGAGTTACATTGGAAAAGTTTACCGGTTCTTAGCGAGAGATGTCACTGTTATCGTCTAAATTAAGAGAAGAATTTTAGACGCTAAATCTTATTACCATATTTTGTAAAATAGTTAATTTATATTATTTAACATATGTCCCACTAAAACAAACACTTTTAATCAAAATGCCTTTTTTTTGCAATGGTATCATTCAACATTATAAATTATGGTAACAAAATCTTCCAATATTTACTGCGGATTCCAATTGACGCATGAAATGTTTAGATCAGAATATTCTGAATTAATATTATCAATGATTTTGTCACTACCGAAACAGATTTAAAAGTGTGAGCACTTGTAATTTTGAAACGAATATATTTTATGATGTAAGGCGTTTGCTTTATAATTTATTTATTTTTATGAATTATTACTACAAATAATGACATGCTGTATTTTTTGTGAAATGGAACGTGATATTGACATATTTGACGTATAGATTGTGTTGATGTGTTAAATTAAAAGTTTACCGTTTCTACATCTCAATTTCAATTTCGGATACATTCAAAACATTTTCTCTGCTTTTAATTGATTATTTACGACGACCTGGCTTTGTTTTTGGATGCCGATTCTTCTATTCACGACTACTCTGGCAACCTACTGGATTGTGATGACTGCTTCTTCTACGCAATTATATATTACGACAATATTTTCAGTTGTAATGGACTACTCGTTTATAAATTGCGAGGATCATAAGACTTTTATTTAGCTAGTATTTGTGTAGTGTAGTGTAGTGTAGTGTAGACTTGATTATGACCAATTCGACTAACTAAGTGTAAATGATGGCAGTAAATTACTGTAGATAACGCTACAGAAAATAAACTTTACGCATTTAATATTGTTTTATTTTACAATAAACCGATTTTGATGCTATTTCTATCACACTATGTAAATTGATACATAGTGTAATAGAAATAGTTCGAAAATAATATCTTGAGCTAGGTACGTAGCACGCCGCATGTAGCTGTATAGTTTACCGGCACAAAGCACGAGATGGCGCTACATGTCAAATCTTTAAGTGATATCTCTATCTCATATTATACAAATATACTCTATGGCATACGCCTCACAGACCCCCAACAATTGCGCCAGAACACTGACCGCCGGTGCCAGCAGCACCATGTCGTCAGCATAGCTGATGTTATTCACACTAACACCATCTATGTAACATTCTGCATGCATGCTGCTGAGACCGGTTATCAACTCATCGACGTACAGGTTGAACAGTCTGGGAGACGTAATGCCACCCTGTCTAACACCACACTCGAGTTTATATTCAGACGACAAGGTATCTGCCCATCTCACTTGGTTCGATTGGTTTGAATACCAGTACTCAAGAATTTTAACACATTCATCTGGCATGCCTGTTTCACCAAGTTTCCGCCATAGAACATTGTAATTGACACGGTCAAAGGCCTTGGATAAGTCAAGGAAACAGGCATACACAGGTGTCTTTCTTGCAGTGTAATACCCGACAGTATGTTTTAAACAGAGAATGGCACTCTCAGTAGACAATCCAGCCCTAAAGCCAAACTGAGCATCATGTAGCTTCAGGTGCCTCTCTAGAAGTGAGTTCAACATACTGTCGAGTATCTTTGCAGTGGTCGTCGCAAGCGAGATGGGCCGATAGTTGCACTTATCAGAGAGGTCGCCCGTCCTATTCTTCACTATAGGGACGACGACAGTCTTCATCAACGCTTCGGGTAAGTACGAGTGGCACAGACATAGGTTAAGAAACATCGCAAGTACCCTAGGCAAATGAACGCCGGCGTTCCTAAAGTGCTCGATACTGAGACCGTCGTGACCTGGCGATTTCCCTCGTTGCATTTTAAAGATAGTTTTTTCAACTTCTTTAGCAGTAAAAGACACGCTTCGCCCGGCCACGTCGGTCTCACCATCGGCAGCTGAAGTACCAGCCTGAGACACAGGCAGGGGCTTGACAGTAAAATGTCGTCTGAATAGCTCGGCGATCTCTCTGTGATCGACCTGTTCATCAACGCTCACAGGCAGCCCCGGCTTCACGTCCATGGTCTTGGTTCCTTTCCAGAAGTCTTTAAATTTTTGGTCTTTGAGTGCCAAGGCTAAACTATCCATTTTAAGTTGCTCTTGTCTATCTTGACACCACTTGAGCCTAGACTTGAAAACCTTCCGGCTGCTTGTCATACGTTCAAACACTCTACCGCTAGAAGGCTTTCCCGAAAGTTCCCACACCTGAAAAAGAAGCCGAGCCTCCCTGTGTGCATCCGCAACATATTTGTTCCACCCCGCTATATATCCTCCTTTCCTGCGATTAACCTGCTTATAGGTTTTCGAGGACGCATAGATTAAAGTGCCAATAATGTCGGTGTACATATTGTCAATTACAGCAAGGTGGTTCAAATTGCTACAGGTGCGATCACAGCAATCTCTCAAAAGATCAGGAAAATCAACTTTTCTAAGCCTATCATTACAAATAAGTTATAAGATTGTTATTTACGTAGCGCTATAACTATAAAAGTATGTATATCGTCGTCTAGTACTCATAACACAAGCCTTCTTGAGCTTAATTTGGGACTAGATTGATTTGTTTGAGGTTGTCTGATATTTATTGTTAGTTATCACGTACCACGGTCTCGTGCGGCAGGTCCGCGTGGAACTGCAGCGCGGAGAGCGTGGGCGTGGCCTCGCAGGGGGACTTCACCTCCTCCTCCGCGAAGCTCTGCGCCGGCGCGCGGTAGTGGATGTAGTACAGCACCTGGGACAAACGCCATCATCATACTTCCAACAGTAGGAATAAAGTGCAGTGCCACAAAATTACCTGTGTCTAAATAAAACAAGCTCTGGCGACCGAGCAATGGCGGTATAACCATACACCCGACCGGGCCACCAGTCGGAAGAGGCAACAGCGGCCTTTGGGTGTAAATAATCTCAGCAATGCCTGGAGCAGAAGGCAACGGGAAACCACTGCTACTACTTCCCAAGACAGTCATCATGGATAGTATCCACCGATGACCACGATACTCAGTCATGAGGGAGCGACCACAGAGAGAGAGAAATAAAGCAAGATCTTTGACCTCATGCATACTGACTTACTTTTGTCTTTTTTTTTTAACACTTGAACTGTATCAGCGCTGTTTAGCGCTCACTACCAGTGAGTCGGACTTTGTTTGGGAGTATAACCCGCTAATGGGATTATCTCCGTACCACAGGAGTGATTGGAGGGGTAATACGGGCGGGCGCATGGACTGGATGGGCGGGAGGAGAGGGGAAAGAGAGTCGAGCTATGATGCAGATTAGGTTTGTCTGCAATAGCACATTGAATAGGGTGACCAAAGGAACAAAATGGGTTCTTAATGGGAAACTTCTGGTTTGTGAACAAATGATGCATTGTGTTTATGTTACATTAAGGGAGAAAGGGCCCGAAACCTTACCCATGGGCCTGAATGTTTGTTTTTGTTACCTGATTGACGCAATCCCACTGAGCCCACGAGAACACCTTGACGATGGTTTCGGGATCCGTGTAGACGCCGTCGAAGCCCCACCGCTCGCTGCCGTCGGCGCACTCGTTCAGAAATAATGGACTGCGGTACACTTTTATGTCTGAGAAATATAAGACAACAATGTACTGAGGACAACGATGAATTGTACAATTACAATTTAAGACTCTATGTGGCAGTGGTATTGTTGCAGTCAGAATAACTTTTTTAACCTTTTGAGCGCCAAATACAGCAAATCACGTCGACGAAAAGCTGTGCCCTAGGCGCCAGGACTTCATTTGCCGGTATACAATGCCATATACTATTTGTTGTCAGCCTGCTGCCTGGGACACAGTTATGTGTCAAGCTGGGTCAAGAGGTCCTTTTGAACCCCACAGTGGTCATATCACAACACGACTAATTGTGCCACTGACGCCAACGTCGCATAGTGATATCCAACTTTCAATTAATCAAAAACTTTGTAATTTAAACTGCTACAAGTGATTTTCAATCCCTGTTGATTTTAGAACACTTCTTTATTTTTTAATCTGGTGTCAGTGGCACAATGAATAGTGTCAATGCTTCGCGCTTTAAGTATAAGCTTAACCTTTTAAACACTAACCAGTGGTTGGTCGACTTTCAGGATGAATTTGTATTCATATACCTATAGTATTTCCAGTATTATAGGTTCATATAGGAAACTAAGTGCGTCATCCTATGGGAAGACTACATTTTTTCAGAGTATCTGCTAACTTCATACCAAAATTTTACAAACTGGCTAGCATTTGAGTGCTAAAAAGTAACAAATATACAAACACACTCACAAACTTTCCCCTTTATAATATCAGTGTGATTATAGTTGTGATAATTTATGTAATTATCAGACCCATTATTATTAATCATATCTATATTGATAACTAACTCTTTTGTTCTTTTGCAATGCAAATAATGTGCATGCCAATGAAAACATAATTACCGTACAATTACCTAATTAACTACATTAAAATTATTACACAACTGCTATTAAATGAATGCTTTCTAAATTTAAAAATTTTATACGCCAACCACCTTCAGTCAGTCACAGACTTGAAATGAACTTAAAATTCCAATGAGAACCAAAAATTAATTTAAAATCAACAGGATTCATCTTAGAAAATTCTTCATCTGGACAAATACTTGTTAAATACAAGGTAATTAACAAATTGAACTTCATACAATAAAAAAAACTCACATTCCAGATGCTTAAACAGCAAGAATCTATCATTCCTTATTCCTGGACTGTACTTATGACTTTTTCCATACACATATTGTACCATGATCTGCTTAGTAGAGCTGCTTTCAACTTCCTGCGGAGTTCTATCCTTGTCCGGCAATAAGCATATCAAATATGGTGAATATAAGGGCTCCTTTATCTCCGAATCTTCAGTCGGCAGCTGTTTCACCGAATAAACCAGCAAGCTGTGGCTCGCGTTAACTGAAGCTTGAATAATGTTTAGTTTCTCATCAAATGTGTGTAAGGTGACTAGAGATTTATTCTTGTTAGTGTAGACACCAATGTTGAGCACTTCTTTGTCATCTTTTGTGGACACCCACGAGAGCACTTGCGAACCATCCTCCTCTTCGCCAAGTAAGCGCCATTCCCGAGCGGTTACTTCTGGAAACATAGGTATTAACCAATGACAATATGTTAGATGGATTAAGAAGTTTTGCCAGTTGTGCGAGTATTTTTCATCGCTCGTTAGGAGGATATATGAAGTATTAAAGCATATTAAGATTCTATGAGAGTTACAATAAAGGATATAGGATAGAACAAGAATATGATATGCTTGGCACAAACCTTCTTCACTTTGCCCTTGCAGAACACCGCATAGTTTCACAGCGATGTTTTGAACTGCCATTTTCATCCAATATCTACGTAAACAACACCTTGTAATTCACATAACATTTACAATTTCACTAAATCGCTACGTTATCAATAGTATAAAAAGGCCACCCTTATTGACTTTTCTCGCTCAATTTTCTATCAGCTGGCGCCCAGCTGTAGTTCAGAATGACATTAGCCGATTCATGGCTACCAACAACGCAGTGCAAAGCACAGCTGCCAAGCGGCGGAATTGTAGCGCTTGATGCGTCACTCAACCAATCAGAGACAAGCATCAGAACGATGAGGCCGTTTCATTCTACGGCAAAAAAAGTGTTGTTATCGTGTAAATTCTAAACTTAATTAAACAAAGAAATACTTTCACGAACATTTCACTTTTGAGTCTGTAATGTTCCGGAACGATAACAATTTTTAAGTATATTCGTTCAGTTTGTGAAATTATCATAAAATAATTTTATGCCTTAAGAAGTTATACATTTTTAAATTAAGCATCAATTTTGGTTTTCTTGAAAACTTACAAAATAAAAACATTATCGAATAGAATTTTCAAGAAGTCTGCGACGGTACATTCGTGTGATGGAACGTAAAGCCAAGCTGACGTCCGTTTTCAGAAGAAACAAACCTGAAGTTAGCCGTTGGTCGTCCTGCAGGGGTACCAGGGTTTTAGCGCGACATTTTCGCGCGGAAAGCCGGGCGTTATTGAGCCGTGAAAACTGAAAAGTAACATGTAAATTTAGAAAATTAGCATAAGTGTAACGTTTTAGTTTATATATAGTGATATAAGGAACATTTGTGTTAAGAAACATCTTAAAAATTCGTGTATGTGTGTTCATAGTTGAGACATCAGTACTGATGCTCAAGGAAATTTTGTTCTTAGCCATTTGGATTAATTTGTGAATGATCAGGTATTTTCAAATTATATATTTTCGATGTCTAGGATGTGGCCCTAAGTGTGATGTATCTTATAGAGTAGGAAATTTTATTGTTAGGTCCTAATTAGGTTAGAAACCTTTGGTGGGCGATAAGCCAAGCCAATACTGTCAACGGTTATTTGATGTATATGAGGCTTTTATTTCGGTAGTAATCGGTATGAATCTTTATTAAACGTGTGTCGGGGTGGCAATGTAAAGTATCCGTGCTATTTATATCAATTTCCAAAAGCGGATGGGTGGTGAATAGGCGAGTCCGCGACGTGTCCCAATGGCGCTGACCGAGCTTTTCGCGCGCGATCGCGGCGGATTCGTGGCATTTTTTCAACCAGCTGATTGTTACATTTCGATCATTTTGTAATCTCTAATGACTCTTTATGTAGTCTCGCGAATGTAAAAATTAAGAATGGTGAAAAATAATGCTTGATTAGCCCCAAAAATACGCCTAGAAAAAAAAACTCCCGCCAACCCGTAGGGGGCACGCTGATGATATGTCGGCCTAGATGGTCAGTTTAGCGCTTAATTTTCACTCGTTTCTCGCGACCACACTCTTCTACGGCAGCACCTATACCATTAGAAAACATTTTTCTCGTGATAAATATAGAAATATGGTCTCTATTACGGTTGTCAACTGACATAACCCTATTTGCAAGTTGATCGTGACATGCGGTAATTTTGGGTCATTATCCTAGACTTCGGTGCCAATAGTGATAAAAAGCGATACGTATATCTAATGGTCATTAATTTCCAGGGTGAGGGACTCGAACTCCCGGTAACTAGTCCCTCCCACCATGGCACAATCTGGGTGAGTACTTAAACACCTCTCGTAACGCCGATATGCCGACCTTGATTAAGTCTATTTACTTAACCTTTGACAATTATTCGCAGATCCCCCAGTGAGTCCCCAGAAAAACGGGCAAACCTGAAAAGGAAAAGGGACTCCAGTGATGATGAGGTAGGCAATTATCTTTACCTATGCAATCAACCTAAAAGTGAAACGTATGTTACTCGAATTTATTCTTTTAGGAGGTTGAGAACATGCCACCGCTGAAGATAGCCCAGAAATTAGAAGATGACCTAAATGACCAGCCAGCACATAACCTGGTAGTGGAATCAACATCCTCCAGTGACGAGGATACCCAATTTGGGAACATAGAGCAGCCGAGGAGTGTGTTCACAGACTTAGATTATAATCCAGATAGTTTCTTAAGCCCACCGAGTATACCTGAACTACCAAATTGCGTTCTGAGCCCTCTGGAAAATGTGGCCAGGGGCGACTCTACACCACACACAAACAAAAGGCCTAGGTAAGAAACAAAATACTACTTCATTTGTTTATTTTCTGTAGATCCAGCAGGCTGGTTAAAAATGCACTTAACATTATACAGAATATATTTGTGTTATACATATTAGAGGTTCTCGACCTTTGCGAATTTCAGGTTCCAAAGCAGGTGCTCTTAACATTTTCTTACAGAACTAAATTTTTGGCAGGTCATTGACCTAGTGTTTAGGTAGTATTTATGGGTAAATGTGATTGGACAATGTATTATATCCAATACTTGAACAACTTGGGTCACTGGACTACTAGAGTTAGAATCTCTAGTTCAGAACCAACACTGTATGTGCAGCTATGCTTCTTGTTCCTGAATTGCAAACCTTAACACACAGTCACAAATATAAATGGATTGATAATCATCACAAGATATTGGGTTAAAATGCATTTACATTACAGAATGTATTTATGTTATACATTTTAGAGGTACTTTTTGACCTTTGTGAATTCAGGTTCCAAAGCATCTTAACACTTTCTAACAGGACTAAATATTTGGCAGGTCATTGACCTAGTATTTAGGCAGTATTTAAGGGTACATGTGAATGGACAATGTTTTATATCCAACAACATCATACTTGAACAACTTGGGTCACTGGACTACCAGAATAAAATTGAATCCCTAGATCAGACCCAGCTCTGTATTGGTCTTTGTAGTCCCGAATTGTCATCCCTTGGTATTCCAAGTTCCAGATACAGTTGTTAATATAATCAAAAGCAATTGAGTATTCCTATTTGGCACTCTTGTTAGTTCTGACCACATCAGTTAATAATTCAGCAGTTCTTCTGTTGAAATATTGAAGCCCAGCCTTATAGACTTATAGTCTGCAATTCCAGGTAGTTAAAACTATATATTCTACTATAACTATTGTTTAAAATCGGCTCTTAAAGGATTACTTTAATAAAATCATAGGTGGTACATTATTTAGTTCAGTTGACACTGATTATTTGTTGTTTCAAAAGATTGAGTTAGATGGCAAACCCTGGGTCTCATGTTTTGGAGGTTGTTATCACTTAGGACCTAGTGTAAGGTCAAACTTAGGACCACAATTAGTATTCATGCATTTTTGTAAATAAGAATGTCACATTTGTAACAAACTTCAGTTAGTAGTTAATCTCATTGGTAAAGTGATGTAGATTTTTCAATACTATTAATCATATGAATACCTTTTTAGTAGGTTTAATAGAAAAAATATATATATGGTGAATTTATTTAAATATATAAGAATACTACAGAATTGAAACAAATGACACCATCAATTGTTTTTGAAGTACCAAGATTCAGCTTGAAATTCAAATTAAAAACAGTAAGTGTCAGAGAGTAAAAGCACCCCTTCAATACAATGGGGTGAGATACCCATGTGTTCATTATACCATTGAAAACATTACTCCAAGATATATTGTTATTTTAACTTAACAATTTGTTGTTAGTTAACTATTTATATATTTTCGCGTTTTTTACGGTTTTAAAGCATTTCCAAGAACCAAAAATAAGTTGGCTTTTATGTTTATGACCCACCTTTTGAATCACCCTATCATTTCTTTTTTTCTCGTTACCTGGTACTGTCTTATGGTTTTTTTGCCACTTTATTGACCAAGAAAGCGCCGCCGTTTCAGCTTGGCCTACAATTCTTTCGTATGTCCGGATTTCCGGCTGTTCTCGCCTAGAGGTCTCAGTTCTCAAACGATTCTCATGATATTTAGTCAACAGGTTCGTTAATTATCTTGCCGCGACTTCGCTTGGCGCGTGATTGAGTATCACCTGTCTTGCTCGCACGGTGTTGAAAGAAAAGTGACAGTATTTTTGCGCGATGAAGAGTCGCGTGTCACAGTTATGCTAGAAATGCTGTTGTTCGAAATTTAAAAAAATGGTGGAGATGGTGGGGTTGCAAGTTTGTAAAAAAAGTATAAATTTCGGGAATTTCCAAACAAACTCGCGAGGTGCTCACAGATGCACTAGTTTTATAGATTGAACGAGTTATAGAGTAGACATGTAGAGAAGGCTGAAGCTTTCACAACAATGGCACGAAATACGAATCAGTCCCAGCATGTAACTTGCATACATTGCCGGTAATTAGGTCGCATTACTTAGATAACGGCGCCATTAACCCACTTGTCTACGCTGACAGTTTTACTATATACAATACACCCATGCGGAACGGTGGGTCATTTTAAGGGTTCTGCTCCCAAATAGCGTCAGCGGGACCATATTATTAATGCCGGGACCACACGCTTGCCAAACCTGGTCAAGCCTACGATGCCGAGCGGACCTATGATGGTTGCTTTTATCACATAAATAAGTGGCAATGCATCCGTCCCGTTTTAACAAAATGCGAATGTGAGTGACAGATGCTTTGTCACTTATCATTTGACGACGCGTTTGGCTTGGTTTGTAGACACCTGCCTACTGAGCCGGCGGTCTCGGGTTCGAATCCCGGCCAGGGCAAATGTTTGTGTGATGAAATCGAATATTTGTGCTTGGGTCATGGTTGTTCTATGTATTTAAGTATATATTTATCTATATAAGTACGTATATCGTCGTCTAGTACCCATAACATAAGCCTTCTTGAGCTTAATTTGGTACTAGATCGATTTGTTAGAGGTTGATATTTATTAATTATTTATTTATTATCATGTGCTAAACGCAACCATCATAGGCCCCCAGGACGCAGTTATATGTTAGAGTGAGACGGAACTACATCGTGCTCACTCTAACGTCGTCTAGGCTTGGCAACGTGTGGTCCCGAATCCTAGGTTCGTTTGTCAGAGGAAAAAGTCTTAAACATGTTTCTTGTATGGGGACGAAACGTGTTTTTTTTTTGTTCATTTCCCGTTAAAACATAATAAATACGTCACTTGAAATTTTGAAATTGTGTTATTAGATTGTCATTTACGTAGCGCTATAACATCTATACTATTAGAAATGTATTGAATATTAGTTTCTATGTCATGATTTCAGGAAAAATCTTAATAGGGCGATGCAGAATCGCCTTTTGTTTTGTATGGGCGCGCGGCGCTATGCTATTCTGGCGCCATCTTTAGGACATAATTTCTTAATCCTCTCATCACGCCGAAACCGCTGGATAAAAATTAACCAATTTAGGTACAGGGATAGGAAAAAATTAACCAATTTAGGGACATCAAAAGATGGCTATAGGATACTTTTCACCCGACTGTGGTAAAGAAAATAATACGCGGATGAAGTTACGGACCCCTTTTAGTGCCATAATAATAATAAAGCAGGATGCAGTCCTGCTCATGATGGCTTTCTTTGGGAGAGACCTATGTCCAGCAGTTAACGTCTTTTGAAAAAGTTGAAAATTAGAGAGAGGGGAGGTGGGGCAAAAGACTACCCTAGCGTTTTTCTTGTACATCGGGGCTCCGACTCGCACTTGGCCATTTTTGACGAGTTTTAATCTTCTGTTACATGTCTATATAAAGGTGACAACCGTATTCCGGGGTTTTTGTAGTACGAATGATTTGGCACGAGACCGACAGGTTTTCATCGTGCTCCGAAAACCCCGAGGTTGGACTGCTAACGACCTTCCAGGTTTCTAGTTGGCTTTGAAAGTGTACTAGATTTTGACCTACTTACCTACCAATTAGTAACACTAATTCACTACATAGTATAAAACAAAGTCGCTTCTGTCTGTCCCTATGTATGCTTAGATCGTTAAAACTACGCAACGGATTTTGATGCATTTTTTTTAATAGAGTGATTCAAGAGGAAGGTTTATGTGTATAATACATGCATTATTTTATCAGCATTGCACCCGTGCGAAGCCGGGGCGGGTCGCTAGTTTAAAATGAAATTTAATTGCATGGTTATTTACCAATTTCGTCTTATCTAGATAAACATGACTACACAAGTCTTGATCCATAACTGCCGTAGCCGTTTTTCAACCTGATAATATATCGAATCTTTTAATATTGATAAGTAAAAATATATACATTATCCACAGTTGCAACTTTAAAGCATTCATTATTATTGTCCTGAATAAGATTTTTTTTAACGTAAATATAACTATGGCCGTATGTATTTATGGACCGTATTAGGTAGAAAAACGCCTTACTCAAACGACTGGACCACGATAAATTTTGGTGTGAAAGTAGCTTACATCCTGGAATAACACAGGCTACTTTTTACGCCGAAAAAATTTAGTGTTCCCGTAGGATGAGCGGGTGACACCGCGTGGCGCAGCTAGTAATAGGGTTACCTATCTGAAATACTAATTTTTGTTTCCCATCTACAGATAGGATACGTTTCGCCAAATTTTCATTTGTTCAAAAGCCATTTTATCCAAAACTTAATTTTTCAGAATAATTATAAAACAAACCTAACCTAATGGGTTCTTTAAAACTATGTTTATAAAATCCTGAAAATATTACGGGTTTCTGAAAAGAGTTACTTTCGGACAAATGAAAATTTGGCGAAACGTTAGAGACGGGAAACGATGTTCCAGGGTTGAGATAGGATTCCTGGCTATATATATATTTAAAGCATTGATACAATGAAAAATTGAAATGTGTTACCTGGTGGAAGAGACCGGGAGTCGAACCCGGTACCTCTGGATTGCCGGTCCAGGTTTAATCTTTCCCGTCAATGGTTTTATATAAAAATAGTGGTGTGTACCCACATTAACAAATGAGACATTACATTACTACATAGTATAAAACAAAGTCCTTAAATCTTTAAACCTACGCAACGGATGTTGATGCGTTTTTTTAATTGATAAAGTGATTCAAGAGGAATGTTTATATGTATAATACATGCATAATTTATCAGCATTGCACTCGTGCGAACCCGGGGTCGCTAGTATTTCATAAATTAATAGATATATTTATTTCAGCACAAGTAAGTTGGAATACACGTCCCTCCCGAAGCGCAAATGTCCGCTACCGGGGCTCTCCTGGGCGGACCCCGGCGACGTGTGGAAGGGCATGTGCGAGTGCGACGCCCGGTCCAGCATGCGCAAGAACCCCGGCATGTTCGACAACCACCCCAACCTGCAGCCGAGGATGCGGGCCATATTACTGGACTGGTTAAATGAGGTGCGTTCCCTTTCTCATTAGTTCAACATTAGTTCACACTCGTGCTTCTCGTCACGTTAGTTCACAGTTGTCCACTAACGTCCTAAGTCGCAAATACTTTTTCCGGAATGTTAGTAGATACGATTGTGCTCTAAGGTATCGATATTATAAAGTCGAAATTTTGCGAGTGTTTATGTGTATGTTTTGTTACTTCTTCACGCTAAATTTTGGTATGAAGGTAGCTGACACCCTACATTAGCACATAGGCTACTTTTTATCCCGAAAAATGAAGTGTTCCCTTGGAATGAGCGGGTAACATTGCGCGGTGCAGCTAGTTGCGGAATGCATGTTTGGGTTTACTGTCATTTCACAAAAAACGTTTGTCAATCATTTTACAAATGGTCATTTGACAAGTATACATTTCACAACTGCATCATATCCTTCTTCACAAATAATAAGTTTTCGGTTACAGCACTCGTCTGCCACTACTGCGGCCCGCTCGCTTCGCTCGCTCGGCTCGTGCGCTGGTCAATATCATACCCGCGTATTTGCTGAAATAAGCATTGTTAGCAAACGATACGTAGATTTGTCAATTGAGGTGTTTGTGAAATGAATAGTTTATCAAGTGACGATTTGTCAAGTAATTTTTTTTTAATAAACATTTCGAGAAACAATATTTTTTGGAACGACTAATCTGTGAATGTTGGATTTGTCAAACGTTCTTTATGATGTGTATGTTTGCGAAACGGTTTTTGTGAAATGATTGGCTACCCCATGTTTGACAACCACTCCAACCTACGAGCAAGGTTGTTTTTTGCCTGGGAGAAGAAAGTTTTCATAAGATACTACCAGGCTCGGATTTCACGAAGCTTCATGTGTAAGTCTCTTTCTTATAAGAAGTTGGAAAGGGACTTCCGCTTCTAACTCGTAGTGAGGGTCCTAGGTCGGTCAGTCCCGGTGCCACCTCCCCAACAGACGAACTATAACGGTACGAACGAGGTGTATGGTGGTGTTGCGTTTTAAATCAGTTACCACGGGATGAGAATGCTGTAATACTATAACGTACTCTGTAATTACCTTAAACCGGCGGGCGTGCAAGGCGGGGCAAACTTGAAGTGGACCTATACATTTTTTTTTTCATATGACAAATATATCGATAATTCCAACCAACTTTTTAAAGCAAATAATACTTTTCCCTGAGTTGTAGATAGTAACATAGCTATTTCATGCTTTCATTGCGTGCGGTCGAAAATAAGTTTAAAAAAAAACCGTTTCTTGCGTGAATTTTGTCAGTTTCGAGTACTTTTTAAAATAAAAGTTATCAATGAGAAATTCAAATAATTGTTTTCAAAGATATACCAATAAATTGCAAAAGCCCTGTTCTAAGTAGTAAATTTAAAGATATGTTAAGAAACATGGTTTGATCATGGAGAAAAATGTCTAAAACATCAGCATTTTTTAACGGATAGGTAAAGTAAGGAGCAGTCCTTATGGCATTCAACTATAGTATAGGTATAGGTATTAGTGAATTGTCTCCAGCCTGCTGATTTACCGCTACGTCGTACGTTTATACCTAACACCACGGAAATAGCTACCGAAATATCAGATTAAAGTGCAAAGTCGTTAACGAACCGCTGATTTTATTATTAGATTCTTATCGACATGATACGTCTTTCCATGGACACTTTCGATTTGTCTAAATCATCGGCCTACTTAAATTTAAGCGCATCAGCATTTTAACTGAGTTGTGCTGACTTGTAACTGGGCCATTTTATTTTGTGTTGTACATTACACTTTTTTTAGATATTTGATATTTTCGGGATTTTTAACTCAGAATCACGAGCTACGGGTAAAAAATGATTGCTGAAACACCAAAAAATGTATGAACATTTTGGGACACTTTTCCTCCTAATTAGATCGAAAGAGCTCCTGATTCTGAGAAAATACATAAATACCGTATTTGATGACAGCTCAAATCAGCAACTCTTTATAAAATGTCAAAAACGATCTGTTAGTATGAAGTTTCTATGAGAATACTGGCTTGTGACGTCATGAAAAACAGTTGTCAAAATACGTTTTTGTCCGATTAAAAGAGTCGTGGTAGTTTTGATTCTGTGTATTCTTGAGTGTGTGTTTAGTGGTTTAAATGGTTCACTAATGTTTGACCAAAAAACGTTTGACCAAATGATCACTTGACCAAACAACGTTTCACCAAAATAACGTTTCGCCAAATGATCATTTGACCAAATGATCATTTCACCAAATAATCATTTGACCAAATGATCATTTAACCAAACGTTATTTCAAGATGAGGATGAGGAAGAGGAAGAGGATGAGGATAAGGATGAGGATGAGGAAGAGGATAAGAATGAGGAAGAGGATGAGGATAAGAATGAGGATGAGGATAAGAATGAGGATGAGGATGAAGATGAAAATAAATGTATCTATCTTATCTGTATCTTATCTTTATCCTATCTTTATCTTATCCTGTCTGTCTGTCCTGTCCTGTCCTGTCCTGTCCTGTCCTGTCCTGTGCTGTCCTGTGCTGTCCTGTCCTGTCCTGTCCTGTCCTGTCCTGTCCTCTGTGGATATAAAAAAAAAAACTAACCTAACCTAACCCGGCCGGGTCGGATCTGCTCTGAAAGGTGATTGATTCACCTCAAGTTTGGTCAAATGATTATTTGGTGAAATGATCATTTGGTCAAATGATTATTTGGTGAAATGAACCATTTGGTCAAATGATCATTTGGCGAAACGTTATTTTGGTGAAACGTTGTTTGGTCAAACGTTGTTTGGTCAAACGTTTTTTGGTCAAACGATAGGACACCGGTTTAAATAATACAATTTATTGAACTATAGTCCAATACCGTGTTATCCAAAATTAAATAAAGTGGGGTGTACAACAAAAAATAAAATGGCCCCAACTAATTCAGCTGTGTCGACATAATTAGTACATATTCTCATTTTAATATTCAAATTGGTATTTTCACGCTGCATCCAGTGATACGAGTAATGCAAGGTAAGCATTTAATTAAGTAAATACCTATATTGGTTATTCGATGTGTACATTTTAGCATTTTGTTTTTCATCCGTTACTTACAGACAAGTTAGTCAATTTACCCGACTGCGCGACAGCAAAGAGGGATTATATTCTTCACATTTATCCGATCTACACGTGGGGTATTGTCTATAAATACATCAAGTCAATTGAATTTATTTAATAGCCTGAATGTGTGTCAATGTGTTTGCTAATTCGTCCTTTGCAATAGCTTAGTTAAACAAGTCAAGTTTTTATCGAATACAGTCGGTATCCTATGAAGTCCTATTTTATTTATTAACGTTTTTGGTAAACGATGAATGAATGATTTGAGCGGGAAGCAGACCGCTTAAATATCTAATGAGAAAGCCGACGGACATGCTACCCCGGCTACACACTATCACGAAGTTGACCGAGGCGAAGTTGGCCGAAGTATGTGTTTCTGCAGCGAAGTGTCTCTCCACTCTATCATATTCGCCCAACCTCGGAAAACTTCGCGAGTAGTGTTGAGCTAGGGTTAGACTTAGTAATAGCCCTCCTTACCCAAAGCTCCTTAGCACAAAGGCTGCATAATCGCTTATATAGCCTTTATTAACCTTTCTACCGCTCGGCTCGTCGACGAAAAACTGTGTCCCTCACGCCAAGCTGACAGCAGATAGTATGGCATTGTATAGCGGCAAATGACGTCGTGGCGTCTGGGGCACAGCTTTCCGTCGACGTCATTAGGCGTCTTTGGCGCTCAAAAGGTTAAGCTTATATTAGTTATATAAGTGCTCTATTAGCACTTATGCAACTTGTGTGCTGTTTGGGTAGGCACTTAACCTTGACTTACACCAATGGGTGTTCTGCTGTAACACTAAGTGTCGCTTATAATTATGACATAATATCAGCCGGCTATCAATAATTCCTGATTTCAATTAAACTTAATACCTTATGAAGCATTAGGGACCGCGAGGCTGCGATATAGGGTGCGTTGACCCCTTTTTTGCCGGGGCCGTTGACCTTTTCAGAACCACCGTGTTTCGGCAACCATTACGCTTTTTATCCGACGGCGAACGTCATTTGTTATCGCTTTATGAAAATCAAATATAATTTTGCAATTAATGTTTTTATGATCGAGTTTTGAATGCGAGTTAACTGCGTTAAAAAGATAGATATTTATTACGCGTGTTTATTGTGCATTTCAGGTTGGATTTTGCGCGTACGTACATAAGATATATCCTATAATTGTAGCAAATTTGGGTTGGAATGGTTTTGAAATTTTGTGAAATCTTTCGAATTGTCTAGATGGCTGTCATTTTTAACAATGTCCTAGACAAGTGAAAAGCAGAATATTCTCAGAACTACAAAAAAAAACAATCATTATCGTATCGATAAAGATCCTCCAGTATAACGAAACTCGCCATCTTTGTTTGCTCCCCCCGCTCCCCCGTGCAACTTTTTCACTGTACGAACTATTGGTGCGTAAACAATGGACTATTGTTAGTTATTAAAAATAATAATTATAAAAATATATTCATTAGTTTTCAATCTATAGTGGTTTAAAGTTAACTCGAAAATGGAGCATTTTAGTAAAATTTCAAAAAAATCTTAGAGAAAGTGTAAGAAATGTAATAGTGTGCTATATATTCGTGATCTACTCAATAAGCCCTTCCATTTGATACCCCACACGGCATGGCTTGATGACTTTTTTTTTTAATTTGTATGCCATTTTTAATTGCCGCGGTGGGGGGAGGGGGACCACAAAACTGGTTGGCAACATTTGTTTGTGGGATGTCTGGGATCTTTACAATATATATCAGAAGTCAGATTGAGGTCCGCTATTTTTGCAAACGAATCCTTGTAGCCTGCACTAATAACAACAGAGCTATTCCGATTTGAATAATTTAAATTGGGTATGCACGCTTATCATTCTAAATCTGACCACTCCGAAATAATACACTTTGACGACGCGTCTGGCTTGGTTTGTCGACACCTGCATACTGAGCCGGCAGTCCCGGGTTCGAATCCCGCCCAGGGCAAATATTTGTGTGATGAACTCGAATATTTGTGCTTGGGTTGTTTCTATGTATTTAAGCATATATTTATCTATATAAGTACGTATATCTTCGTCTAATACCCATAACACAAGCCTTCTTGAGCTTAATTTGGGACTAGATCGATTTGTGTGAGGTTGATTTATTTATTTAATATTTATGTTTTACAAAATAAAACTGTTTGTTTATATACAAAAAGATGCTACACGGGCAATGTTAGTAAATTAAAAACATTGTAATATAATTAATTCTATGGCATAGATACACGGAAATTATTGACCTTACGCAAGGACGGGTCGAGCCTACCCGGCTGGCCGGCATATGGCATATGGCTGGAGCCGTTATTATTTTAATGAGCGTGTGTATCCCATTGCCGGCCAAGGCCTAGCTTCATGACGATCTGTCCTAACGTCCTCTAAATCCCACTGACCTAACGTCAGAGGGATATCCCAGCCCGTGATAAGTTGATGCTACATTCACGGTAGTTAAAACGGTAAAATATATTTTTATACTATTGATATTTATAACGATACTTCAGTCGCAAGTGTTTGTCATCAGTTTATCTGCTTTAGAAATTAATTAATAATAAATGTATATCAAGTGACAATCTTGCACAAGTCGACCTAGTTCCAAACTAAGCAAAGCTTGTACTATGACTAGACGACGATATACATAACATAATATATAAATACATGTATAGATAAGCATCCATGACCCAGGAACGAATATACGAGTTCATAACACATATATTTGTCCGTGCTGGGATTCGAACCCAGGACCGTCGGGTTCAGTAGGCAGGTGCAATACAAACTGCGCCAACCGCGTCGTCGATTATGCTTAAATTCGACCCTTCGTCAAATTAGACCCTTTCCCATTCATATCCCAAAGGTGTTAAAATAAAATAGTTTTTATTTCATTGTTTGATCGGAGTACCTATAATCGAAAGATATCGAAACAAATACTGAACGGAAAATCGTTAAATTGTAAAACCGTCTTTTGACCTAACCTTTAAACGCAATTACTAGCTACCCAGTTATTTATACCAACATTCTAATAAAAAAGTTACATCCCTCGTGGTACGGTGCAAAAGGTAAACACCGTCAAATAACATGTTGCTAGTGCGCAGTAGCTATGACAAATAACCCCTCTTCGATGCATTCTCAAATGTTTTTTATTACAAAACCGGTTTAATAGAAAGGTCCTTAGCTAACGTATTACTTGACTCCTTAGGGAACTTTAATGTTTAATTTAAGCATTTTTTCTATGCGCCTGCATTTAATCATGCAAAGTGCGCGTAAACAAATAAACATCATTGCGTTGCGAGCTACAGCTGTTTGGTATCGAAGTAAGAGTACGCGTACCCATATTTCGGCCATGTTATTGACGGCAGGTGCATTGGTGACGTCACGTGACGTCACGCCGAGGTGAAACAATAACGCACGCTCGCTCTGACCTCCATTTAACCTCCATTCCTGCTAGACGAAATCTGGGCTGTAGAACAATCTATCGCATTTAGCCTGGGAATTGCGGTGGATCGAATTTTTCTAGCTTTTGTCTAGTTTCTCCTGTCCCGGTATCGTGTCTAGGGCCGCCAACCGTCACGCTATAGACGTGCGTATAGTCGCGGAGTGTCTCGTTTCTGGAGCCCTGGAGTGTGTGTCCCGCAAAAGGTCCGCGCGGGACGCAGTTTATCCCGCTTTCAGGCTAGATAGATTATTAAGCACTGAAACAAACGTTCAGTAGTAATTTTGCCCTGTCTCGATACTTCCATGCGCCCCCTTCTTCAGCTGTTTTCCTTTTTTCCTTTTCATGCCTTTCAATACGTCGACGGCCAGTATTCCTTACCCAGTTAGGCCGGGTGAAAGAATCCCTATTTTTTTTAGCCAAGGCACGCAATTTGACCGCAAATATGTGCACTAAGGTTGGCATGCCTAATCGTGTCTGTAAACAAATATTACTTACAATAAATTTTTATTCGGGTGCTTGGAATAACTTGCGATGTAGAATTGATAACAATGTTATAATAACTAGTGGTGTGCGAGCTGTATATGTAGACCTCGCGATATTGTTTTGAAATGGCAGAAATTGTTATTCAACCCCATATCTTGGGCATTTTGAAAAATATCGAGAAATTGACTCGACAAAAATAAACTATATACTGAACAAACTTCTCAACGGATTCTCATTGAACTATGTGAGTAGGTTTTCACATAGTTAAATGAGAATCTGTTGAGAAGTTTGGCGTGTAGGCGAGAACAGCCGGTAATCTGAACAAACACACATCCGGATATACGACTGAATTCGGCGAAGCTGAAACAGAGTACGCTCGCTCGGTGAAAAAGTGTAAAACAAAAGTACGTACGTTTATCTAAAAAAAAATATGTTTGGCATAAATCACTATTGACTTGGAAAACGCCGTACTTATATCGAAGTATATGTTTAAACTTGAAACTAAAAATTTTGATATTTCTTTTTGCTGTATTGTAGATTTGTAGCACAAAAAAATAATAAACGAGTTTATTCAGCTTAAATGGATCCACCATCTTAAATACATTTGGGGGTGAAAAAGTACAAATGACGGACTTTCATAAGGCAGTCTCTACCAGTCAACTTATGATTTGAATAAACGTATTCTCAGTTTGATAATATATCTGTAATCTGCACATCACTAATCCCATTACTTTCTGAAGATTCGCCTCTGATTCACGGCACAAAAAACGACCTTTGAAAGTGGCCTTTTTTGGGCGAGACTAGTTTTTGCGCCGCCGCCGTCTGTGGGGCCTCCGTGCTTTACCGCTATTTACCTACTATTATGTAATGAACAATTATCGTTTGCCATCACATTTGCTTCAATTCACGTGTTGACGTCATATGTAATGCATGCGATTGATTATATTAGTTCTAATGCTAGCAGGGGTCTAGTTTCTTTACAGAATGTAGGACTAAAACGGAACAGTATTAAAACGTGACGTAGACGTATACTATAATAATAATATGGTGGTATTTGTGAAAAAAAAAACAGTCATATTAATGGTTAGAATGTAAAACTAGGATTACATTCATTAATATTACTAGAATATATGTTGCCTCTTCTCTTATGAGCTTTATATCAGGATAGTTAATTAGTCAGTCAGTGTTAAAATGTCTCATGTCGAAGTGCAGCATTTTTTTTTGTCATTGTTAGCTCGTTTCTTGTTGTTATACAACAACATACTACTTTGTTAGCTTACCAGTAACAAAATGACATTCACGTATGAATATCAATGTAAATTGGTCCGACCAAATCCGCACTGCATTTGACTCCAACTTCCACGTCGCGCTCTAGGTGGTCGAGGACCGTGGCAGGTGGCGTAACATCATCTGGAGGAAGCTAACCCATGGTAGATATCACGACCCTCGGCAATGAGGATAACGATACACGGAGGAGCAATGTAAATAAAAATGTGTCTATACACTGCACTAAAAGTACCGTACAGACCGTGTCCATTCCCCGATACGCCAGCATTAAGTAGCGTTTATCGCAATTTAATGAATAATGATTGATTCCAAAATTCAGAAAAATATAAGGCTCTTCCTTTTATCCTTCTTTGACTATGTTCTTGATACTGAATTGGTATTTTTGCGCAGGTGTGCGAAGTATACAAGCTGCATCGAGAAACCTTCCACCTGACAGTGGACTACGTGGACCGGTACCTCTCCAACACGGACGACGTGCAGAAGGGCCGGCTGCAGCTCATAGGTAAGCCCTCGTATAAGACAGCAGAGACGCTCATAGTACAGAACTGATTGGTTCGGATTGATGGTTGGTTACATTGATTGTGAAAGATAATTTACATCAGACATCATCCAATGCTGTAAGTATAATTGTAATAAATATTGGACAACCTCTCACAAGTCAATCTAGTCCCATAGTAAGCTCTAGTAGACTTGTGTTATGGGC
This sequence comes from Apotomis betuletana, assembly GCA_932273695.1. Lineage (NCBI taxonomy): Eukaryota > Metazoa > Arthropoda > Insecta > Lepidoptera > Tortricidae > Apotomis > Apotomis betuletana. The sequence goes on from OW026301.1 coordinate 26,659,284, forward strand.
ATTAGACTACGATAAACATACTTATATAGATAAATACATACTTAAATACTCGATAAATCTTGCATACTAAATCGAGTTCATTACACAAATATTTGTCCTTGTCGGGATTCAAACCCAGGACCGTTGGCTCAGTAGGCAGCTGCTTTACCACTGCGCCAACCGCGTAGGCCGTAAGTGGGAGTGGGTTTTCTGTCCGCTACGCGGGAGATTACGTCACTCCCTGCCCGAGACAAGACTAAACTTAAGAGCCCACCCATGCACAATTCGTCAGGTGAATGATCCTAGATCTCAACATCCCTAGTGATAAAATATCTTCAAAACCCTTCCGTTTTTAACAATGTTTTTTAGCTTAATAGATGCACAATTATAAGTTCTCAAAAACTGTAAAACTATTTTCAATATAAAATGCACACGTTTATGACACAACTCAAAACTGATTTCCACGCTTCCGAGCCCGCACTGCCATCTCGCTCACGCTTACGCTCAGTGAGAGAGAGAGCTAGCCAACGCGTTTGCGCCCTCTTAAAACTAAGGGTTAAACTTTAGACAAACCACGGGCGGAAATTCAACTCCAGATCGCATATTATATTTATGGCCCTTACTTTCGGGCCACACTTGCGATCTGGGTCATTCTGGGACAATGCACCGCCCTAGAACTGTTAAGTGTGCCGAAGTTATTAATTGCAAAATGTAAATCATGATTTTTATTTCAAATCACATTGGCGAGTCTGAGCGGATGTGCACTAAGACCGCAACCGCATTTCCTAATTTGAAAGATAATACAATAAATAGCGCTTACTGCGGTAGATATACATTAAAATTGTAGCTCGTATTTTTAATAACTCGTAGGCACAAACTTATCGCCTGGTGACAACCAAAACTCACTAAAATTTATGTCACTGTTCTTCAAAACCTCGTATTTAGTGAGTAGATTGACACTGAGGTTCGAGCTTTGTTTTAAGTAGATATTTGTTACTTCACTTCAGACAGATATATGAGTATTTTCGCAATCAAAAATGCTGAGCTCTGCAACCATCCAACTCTAAAATATCGTACATTTCCAGGTATCACGTGCCTCTTCATCGCCGCGAAAGTCGAGGAGGTCTACCCACCGAAAATCGGCGAGTTCGCCTACGTCACCGACGGCGCCTGCACCACCGACGAGATCCTCCTCGAAGAGCTCCACATCCTCAAGACCCTGTCCTGGAACATCACCCCTATCACTATAAACAGTTGGCTAAACGTGTACATGCAGTTGGCTAGTGAAGGGCGCAGTGCGAAACGGAGATTGATCAGTGAAAGTGACGTGGGGGCCAACGCGTTGAGGGGCTACACGTTCGTGTTCCCCCAGTACTCGTCGCTGGAGTTCGTGGTGTGCGGGCAGCTGATAGACCTGGCGGTGCTACATGTCGACGTGACTCAATTCTCGTACAGTGTGGTGGCGGCGTCGGCCATCGCGCATGCGTTCGATAAGGAGCTCGCGATTAGGGTGTCAGGTGAGTTCATTCAAATTACAATAACAAAAAATATTTAATATTTCTAACAGGTGGGAATGATAAGATGAATAGAGCATTGCGTCGTATAAACCCTAAAAAAAACTGTATGTTAAGAAATATAAGAAAATATATGCCTGCATTGAGTTGTAGTCTTCAAGCAGCAAAAAAATAAGCTGTCAATAATTTCAAGCTCGACGTAATTTTTTTATAAGACACCAGACTAAAGTAACCTTTCCATTGTGTCATAGTTTTGGAGTTACTACATTATAGAATGAGTTTTAATGAATAAAAATAAAATAATAAGTAATCAGGAAAAATATAAAAACAGTGATTTCTCCTCTTTTTAAGCGGAAGAATACAGAAAAGTAATAAAACAGGCTTCAAAGACAATTACACGTCGATAGTGACGTACCTGATTCATATTATGATACCTTAGTTCACACTCGTACTATTTACAATTATTTTGCCAATGAAATTCAAACCACATAGAGTTGTGCACTAACATCTTAATTGCAACGAATTCCGAAAAATTAGTACGATTGTGCTCTAAGGTATCGATTAGTTATGTGTTCGAGGACTCCGCCAAGCTTGTGTACTGTTGCTTTATTTCGGAATATTAACTCAAAATCTTGAATAACCGATAGCACAGAGAAGATAATAGAGGAATAATACTTAGAAGTTACTCTCGTAAAAATCGTTTTATAGAAAGAGATGGAAAATGTACTACCACGGGTATTGACCCGTGGTAGTACATTTTCCATCTCTTTCTATCTCATAACAAGTGTTTAAATAAAAAGCTTTACAGTTAGTTAGTTCGGTAATTGTAAAGCTACCGAAACGTCAGGGAGGCTCAAATAAATTAATATAGGCGATATATGTAATCCGTTTAGTGTTTTATTTAACCCTGAATTTGACAAAAAAATACGAAGGTCGCTTAAGCTCGTTAAGGTTGAATAGAGCAAACAATTCTCGTTCGAAAAAAAATGAAAAAGATGGTCAGAGTGTGTTCATCCTGGCGAACATTGTCAAATTAAGGGTTGTGTGACAGTCGCGGAAACCGAAGTAAGTGTTTTAAAATCTGAAACTATATTGGAACACTGTATTTAATTTTTGTGTATCTCATATACTTTACAAGTACCGATCATCGATGTATAATTCACGCGAGGCCATTTTTGTAAACATGAATTCGTTGACCCAGAAGTTAACTGCCGTCTTTGCCAATGTCGAATGGCGCAGGTCCCAGGGGTACATATCATTCATATTTCTTCTTCCACTTTCATTTAAGAGGCCTTATTCCTTTAAAAATATATATATATTATGACGAATATATTGATAATTACCTACAGCAAACTTTTTAAAGTGAATAATACTTATCCCAGAATTCTAGAAAGTAACATAGCTATTCATGCTTTCATTGCGTGCAGTCGAAAATCATAAAAAAAAAAAAAACAGTTTACTGCGTGAATTTTGTCAAATTCGAGTAGTTTTTGAAACAAAAATTATCAATAAAAAATTCAAACTGTAGGTTTCAAGTACTCGCAACCAATAAATCGCAATGGCCCTTCTAAGTAGTAACATTGATAATATGTTAAGAAGCATGTTTGATCATACACAAAAATGTTTAAAACAATCAGCATTTCTGAACATTTTTCCAGTAACTTTATACGTGCCATACGATAAATAAATAATAACGGATAAGGATTGAGAATCGCATTAGATAGTGGGTAATTTAATTCCGAAGACTACTTTATGACTTAATAGCACTTTTTAATCAGTGCGACGAAAAATAACATTTTATTCCTGGTGTTTTAATTAAATTAACATTAATTAATACTAGGTCGATGCAGAGTCAGCCACCGGCTAAGCTTGCACCATAGATTGGAGCGGAGTTTTTTTTTTTTTTTTTTTATCGAAATTTTCTCTTCGTCACGACCTAGCGAAATTTAATTTGTGCATTTTAAAACAAAAATTTCCAAAATCGTTTGAGAACTCGCTGAGATCTGCGCATTGTTACAAAGTCCATTCGAGTCGATCCATGGGAGCTTCGCTCGCTTCGCTCGCTCCGCTCCAAATAGGAAACAGAAGAAAGAATAGCAACAAAATGATCACGCTAATACGAAAGACGAAACTTTGTGAGTGTCTATATGTGTATGTTACTTCTTCACGCTCAAACGGCTGGACCAATTTTGATGAATTTTGGTATGAAGGCAGCTGACACCCTGGTTTAACACATAGGCTACTTTTTTTATCCCGAAAAATTTAGTGTTCCCGCGGGATAAGCGGGTAACACCGCCCAGCGCTGCTAGTAATGGAATAGAAGAAGAAATAATAGCGGCTATATTTGCTTTTACGAGGGGCACACCGAAATGATCGGGAATAGAGTACTTTAAACTGAGTTACATTAAATCCTTTTTTGTCACATGCATACTGGCGACTTACAATCACGATGCCGTTTTTACAATTTAAAAAAAGAACGATATATTTTTTTAATTCCATTTTTAAATTGACAACTCGATGAACAAAATGGAGCTGACGCGTGAAAATTTTCGTGCAATTATTTACCATAACTTTCGTCGTGGCTTATCTCCAGATGAATGTCGCAATGAGCTTGTTACTATATACGACATTGAAGCACCTAGTCAGACGACAATATATCGGTGGTATGCTGAGTTTCGACGGGGTCGTGCCTCTCTTGGCACCGTACCTTCATCAGGTCGGCCGAAAACGGCGGTTTCGCCTGAAAACATCGCGGCTGTGGAAAAACTACTAAAAGAAGATAGACATGTGACATACGAGCAGATTCGGGCAACCATAGGCATTGGAATGACTGCAATTCACACTATTTTGCATGGTGAATTGGGTGTCAGAAAATTGATTTCCCGATGGGTACCCCATAATTTGTCTGAAGAGCAAAAGGCGGCTCGTGTTGATTGGTGCCGATCTATTCTGAAATGCTACAATGGAGGAAAGTCAAAAGCCGTTTATAATATGGTCTCGGGTGACGAATCCTGGATTTATTCTTATGAGCCTGAAAGAAAGCACCAGTCGGCAGTATGGGTCTTCGATGACGAGGTCAAACCAACGAAAGTTGTGCGTTCTCGAAGCGTGTCGAAGAAGATGGTGGCTTCGTTCGTCTCAAAAAAGGGGCATGTTGCCACAATTCCTCTAGAAGAACAAAGAACCGTTACCGCTGATTGGTATATCACAGTTTGTTTGCCGGAGGTGCTGGCCGAACTTCGCCAAGGGAACCCGAGACGCCGCGTCATCTTACACCACGACAATGCGAGCTCCCACACCGCCCACAAAACAACTAAATTTTTGAACGACGAAAACGTTGAGTTGATGTCCCATCCTCCATACAGCCCTGACCTGAGTCCAAATGATTTTTTTACGTTCCCTAGAATTAAAGATTTATTGCGTGGTCAGCGGTTTGAGAACCCAGAAGCCGCTGTGGAAGCCTATAAATCGGCCATTTTGGCAATGCCTACTTCAAACTGGAATTATTGTTTTAATGACTGGTTTAAAAGAATGCAAAAGTGCATTGAATGTAACAGAGAATACTTCGAAAAACAATAAAATATAATTTATGTATATAGTGCACATAGTTTTTTAAATTCCCGATCATTTCGGTTTGCCCCTCGTACTAGAATTATGAAACTTCTTAGTAAGTGGAATGTAATATTTATTTTGAGTAAATAAATGTTTTTAACCAGAAACAGAAGGTATAGAAGTGAGGATGAAACTTCAACCGTAGACGTCTTCGAGAAATGGTAACGATTACAAGAACAGATAATCGGGATGGCTTGTAGGTGGTGCACACTATTTTCCAGTTCAGTAGGACATCCAGAGAGAAGACTAAGGGGGTCAAGCATCGTAGATTCTATCTCCTGTTCCCCAGACAAAAATGCGGTATATTCCGGTTCATCGTCTCAAGTAGGGCTCGCGTTCGTGTCCGTGTTTCATGTACCCGTAGCCGGAGATCCGGACTATTCGGCACGTGTAATTAGGCTCCGTGTAATTATGATACGTAGCTCCGTGTTACACGGAGATGCGTTTCTTAACTACACGCGGATCCGATCCGTTCGTGACGTTTAGGGAAGACTCTTTGTTTATCTTTAAGACTTACGAATGTGATGCGAGTAATATTTTGCCGGGGGGCTAAAATAATAGAACAATACAGGTTTTAAAAGGTGTATATTGAAATAATTCGCTTAAAAAATAGACATAATAACTCAAGTTTGAATTAAATAGAAATAAACTTCAAACATACAATACGGGTCGGTTCGATAAGCTTTCATTCAATACCCGAGCGGAGCCGAGGTCCACAGATCCGTAGCCGAATGCAGACACGGGTACGACGTATCTTGGCGTGACCGTGTACTACGGGATTTTTGGACCGCCGGCGCTAAGAACACGGAGCTACGGTTTCGTGTGTAACACGGATATCAGAAGCCTTAGTTCCAAAATGTAGTTATAATTTCCCCTATGTTTATTGCAGGCTGGACGTGGGAGGTGATCGAGCCGTGCTACCGGTGGCTGGCGCCGTCGGTGGCGGTGGTGCGCGCCGAGGGCGGCGTCAGCGCCGTGCGCGGCGGCGACGGCGAGTTCCTGCAGCGCGCCGCCGGCCTCGACCTCATCTGCCCCGACCTCAACGTCGACGAGAGCCACCGCATACAGTCGCACAATGTCACGCTCGACATGTTTGTGAGTATCAGAGTATATACTGCGCGGCGGCGACGGCGAGTTCCTGCAGCGCGCCGCCGGCCTCGACCTCATCTGCCCCGACCTCAACGTCGACGAGAGCCACCGCATACAGTCGCACAATGTCACGCTCGACATGTTTGTGAGTATCAGAGTATATACTGCGCGGCGGCGACGGCGAGTTCCTGCAGCGCGCCGCCGGCCTCGACCTCATCTGCCCCGACCTCAACGTCGACGAGAGCCACCGCATACAGTCGCACAATGTCACGCTCGACATGTTTGTGAGTATCAGAGTATATACTGCGCGGCGGCGACGGCGAGTTCCTGCAGCGCGCCGCCGGCCTCGACCTCATCTGCCCCGACCTCAACGTCGACGAGAGCCACCGCATACAGTCGCACAATGTCACGCTCGACATGTTTGTGAGTATCAGAGTATATACTGCGCGGCGGCGACGGCGAGTTCCTGCAGCGCGCCGCCGGCCTCGACCTCATCTGCCCCGACCTCAACGTCGACGAGAGCCACCGCATACAGTCGCACAATGTCACGCTCGACATGTTTGTGAGTATCAGAGTATATACTGCGCGGCGGCGACGGCGAGTTCCTGCAGCGCGCCGCCGGCCTCGACCTCATCTGCCCCGACCTCAACGTCGACGAGAGCCACCGCATACAGTCGCACAATGTCACGCTCGACATGTTTGTGAGTATCAGAGTATATACTGCGCGGCGGCGACGGCGAGTTCCTGCAGCGCGCCGCCGGCCTCGACCTCATCTGCCCCGACCTCAACGTCGACGAGAGCCACCGCATACAGTCGCACAATGTCACGCTCGACATGTTTGTGAGTAGCAGAGTATATACTGCGCGGCGGCGACGGCGAGTTCCTGCAGCGCGCCGCCGGCCTCGACCTCATCTGCCCCGACCTCAACGTCGACGAGAGCCACCGCATACAGTCGCACAATGTCACGCTCGACATGTTTGTGAGTAGCAGAGTATGTACTCGGATCGGACGACGCGGTTGGCGCAGTGGTGGCAGCTGCCTGCTGAGCCGACGGTCTTGGGTTCGAATCCCGGCAATGGCCAATATTTGTGTGATGGACTAATATTTAATATTTGCCTTTGCCGGGATCCGAACCCAGTGCTCCTAGCTCAGCATGCAGTTGCACTACCACTGTGCCAACCGCATCGAATGGACAGATGAGTGACCAGAAAAACACCAGACATGAACTGCACAATCTACTTCTCATACATACAAGTCGTGGGGTATCCGATCAGCTGCAATGACAAATAACAGGTTTCACTGACAAATCACCTATTTTTGACAGTTCTGCGCGCTACAATATTTAAGGTACTCCAATGAGCAAACGTCTAAATTTAAAACAACGCCTTAAATGTGATATAATACATAATTACACAATGTGTTCTTGCGACAGACAAGAAAACGAGCTTTTAATGGTCCAGTTTGGGGTCCCTAATTGCACATTATAGTTTGTGGGGGTCATATAACTATAATTCCGTTTTGGGGCCACTAAAATTAAATGTTAGCGTAAAAGTTTTTTTTTGTAAGATTTGTAACTTGTTGAGATTAACGTAGTGCCAGAGCCGCCGTACGTGCCAAATATGTGTACCTCATACGTGTGTGACCAGTCCACTGCTACTTCAGCTTACTAGTTTTTGAAACCACATCCGCATAGATTCTACAACTGGTATAACGAATGATGCCCAAGATGAGCCCATGAGGTACGTCCATCCATCAGTAGACTGATATAAACGGATGAAGATGAACTAACATTAAACTGTTTGTTTCCAGGACAAAGTCCTACAGTCGCACACGCCCCTGGACGAGGCGGCGGAGCCCTCGGGCTCCACGGAGCACATCTACCCGCCGACGCCGCCGCAGTCCGACCAGAAGAGCCCCAAGACGCCCACCACCAAGACTCCCTCCACCAGGCCCGAGGTCAGACTCCACGCGGACGAATAGGATAGCGGCTTCACTTGTGTACTGAGTTAAGTGCCCAGCTTTAGACTAAACCTGAACTTATCCTTATGAGAATAAGTTCAGTTTTAGTTAGAAGACTACATTTTACCATCCCTTTACTAACAAGTAATAGCGGGGTCATATTTTTTTTATCGTGATAGCTACTTTATTTTGACCTACTTACAGCTGTTCCGTTTCTATAGTTGTACTGACAATTATAAAACGTTCGAAGTTGCAGCATATTTGGATGGTAAAAGTAGACACTTGATTTAATTTCTGCAGCTAGCATTTACATGTTTGTTGGATTTTGTAATGCCCTAAAAGTCAATTGATCTGACAACTATTTTAATTTTTGACTGGAATGGAATTGGTTAATTAAAAGACAATCAAATCGATACTGATTCTGATTGAGCTCAATTCAATTTCTGAATCCACAGATGAGGTAAATCCAAGTGGCGAAATGAAATGAAAGTACACAAGTGAGCCCCTTTGTGTAAATGTGTTATTGTTGACAATTTTGTTATGTCGTTGATTGGTTGTATAGCTGAATTTTAGACATGTTTATAGATTCTGAACTGTTTTGAATACCTGAATTTAGGTAGCGGCTTTTGTGACTGCGTAAGATTTGTATTTTTACGTTTTTTTTATGCCTCCGCTCTGTGTCGTATCGACATTTTAGGAAACCTCGTAAACTGAATTTTGACAACACTGTTTTCTGGCTTTTGTGTTAGTCAGTATGACGGTCACATTAAAGGAAATATGCGTGGTGTGCACGCAACTAATGTATGAAGTATAAGACATTGAATGTACACGTAATGGCATAAATATTGACCACTGATATTGACTATTGGTTTTCTATTTATGAAAATTTTAAGATCCATGCCACGGTGTATTCATTGTCGAAAGTAAATTAAAGCCGCTCATAAACTGTATCAATACGAACATTCATTGTACAGACAACTTGCGAAACTTAGATTTGTTCCAATTTTTCGTAACGGCCATTCCCGTCAATTTACTTTTGTATCGACTTTTCTACAAGTATATTGTTTCAAACTTACACGATATTCACACATTATAATAACAAAACAGGACTAAAAATGTTTATTTAATTAACCTCGAGGTTTCGAAGGTGATTATACATTTCTGGTCTCGAAGGGACTCATAGTGAAAGGGATGGGGATCCCTTCGACACCATGAACGTGATATCTCGTTGGATAATCGAGGTAATTAAATAAACACTTGAACGCGATAAGTCTCGTTTTTTTATAATAATGTTTTCTACAATGTTCATATTCCAGAATAGAACGTGAACAATTTTTTATCATCGTTATATTCACCTTTCTACATATTTTGAAGACTAACGTGTTTTGCATGTGTACTAACCAGTACTAAAGTGTTAGTGTTATTAGTGAGAGCTTACTAACATACGTAATCCATCGTGGTAGAGTATTTCGACATCCTCTTGCCTTATTCAATAAGGTAAATGACAAGGGGTCTCAACGTGTGATAATCTAGTTTTTTAGCAATAAGTCTGTCACATGGTTGACATCTCACTCGGATATTATTGACATTGGCAAAAATCTCCCGCACCAAATATTGTCTTTGTCTTTATGACTTTAGGCCATGCCACTTGCCAATTTGGCACAGTACTGATGCTCTACAAAAATACGTTTCCTAACCAGCCGTGTGCTGCATGCAACTAACACTTCAAAATGCTGTGATAAGACGGATATAAAATTGCACACTTCTCTATCTCTGAGCGGAGATTCTCCACTTTTACATAATACTTGAAAAAAGTCTCTTCTTGTAATGACTTTGAGAATGCAATACCAGATTTGCATTTATCCGGCATCGAAATGATGTATCGGTTACGCATACAACAATTTGGATAAAACCATCTTTAAATTATATTTAGTAATGAGAAATATTAAAATTGTTCCTAATAAATATATAGTTTATTACAGGAGTGACTGAGGTTGGCAGCTCTGCCAATATAACCATGCTTAAATGTTTGAACATTCCAACGTTTTACATAGCGCTGTATGTAAAAATATTCACTAAAACTTTTAGATTATTTTTTATCAACTTTCTTTCAATATCTTTTAGTACAATTCACACTTGAGACGAGGAAATTTCCAGTGTGGGTCGTACTTAAGAGTCTCCTGGTAAATTCGATTCTCCATGCAAGGTTATTTTTAATTTGTTAACAATACAGATAAAATAATATAGTCACTGGTCGTGTTTGACTAGCTTCAAAAATATGTAACATTGTCTCGGATTTAAATTTTAAACTTTATAGTCGTTTGGGCACAGAAATTTAAATTAACTTTAATGAAAATTCGTTAAATTAACAAGCTATGCATGGAAAACCCGAGTTTACTCTAGATTAGTGTGAAAATGTGTTTATCGTTACAATAAGTGTATATAAATAAATGCATTGCACCAATCATTTTCAATCAAAATATTGCCAAAACGCGCTTGCTAATCAAAAAAAATTATCGAATATTTTTTCAAATGCAGAATTTAAGTTTCCAAATTAATCACTTCTTCAAATCAAATTGAATAAGTAAGAATCTTTCATTATTTTAATCTAACGATTGGTTTACTTTTGTGTAAATAGTTTGATTATCTTTCTTCTAATTTATTTCTTATGATAAAGTGCACTCGACTGACGCGCGACTCTGTCCGCATATGATTTTAATAAAATTGAAATATTGGTTAGTGGTAAGCAGTAGAATGGAGCCCATTTTTAACCAAAGACTGCAATGACCGATCGGCGAAGGTTTGATTAAATTACTTCATTTGTGTATCTATGGATGGAACTCCAACTAAAACTATAAATACTGGAGCGTTTTTTTTTTTTTTTTAAGCTCATATTACTGAGTGTCGTTTGGATATTAGAGCCTCATGTAAGAAAAAAAGCGTCCCAAAATGATGTATTGTATACATATTTTGCAGTGTCAGGTTTATAGAAATTAAATAAGAACTTTCATACAAATGCATAACGATCTGAAATAGAATTTGGGACACTTTTTTTCTGAGGTTTTTTGTTTTGAGTATAATAAGCCTAAAACATATCAGAAAAAAAAGTATTTTTTTAACCTTATTAACGCCAAGAGATGAAACAATTCACCGTGCCACTGACGCCATAGCAATAAAAAAATAACGGGCTCCAAAATCAACAGGGATTCCAATCTACTTGTAGCGGTTTGGATTGCCAAGTTCTTGATCATTGAACTTTTGACGCCCCTAGGCGACGTTGGCGTCAGTGGCTCAATTTTCCGATGTCGTGACGACTGTGGCGGTCAAAAGATTAAACGCTCACTTAATATGGATTTGCTCTCATCCATCGCCAATCGAGATCTATATTATTTAAACTGGGCAACAGCATTGCTGACAAGCTAAGCTGTTAGATAGAATGATTAAAAATCTGCATATTCTGTCCATATATCGCCTGCTGACTACCTAAACTCACTACATTTTTTGTCACTGCTCTTCAAAATCTCGTATCTAGTAAGTAGTTTGACACTGAGATACGAGCTTTAAGTAGGTATTTGTTACTTAGTGAGTTTTGGTCATCAACAATGGCGTGGTCGTTACTAACTTCTCACAAATAATAAAATGTAAGAATATGAGCAGCCAGTGAATGCAAACCAGTCCACATGTGATGTATTACACTATACCCAATGAAAATTTCAATGCAATCCAAGAAATACCTACGTTTAATAACCGTAACTCTTGCTGTGGCACATAATAACATTAAATACATATTTTACACTAGGTTAGTACTTGTGACATAAAGCCATAATTCAAGTTGTAATTAGTTCATAAAACATGACACGTATCAGCTGCACAAATGTTATAGTGCGACCAACTTTACTGTGAACTGAAGGATGTCGCCACAATCTTCGCAAACAGAGCACTCGAACGCAGAGACACTGACAAACGTATGACATTACAGCATGATAATCGTAGTTCCTAATTTCGCCGCTTCACATGTAAGTTGGTCGCACTATATTTGTGTAACAAGGCATATGTGTCAAGTACTAGACCCATTTATACATGAAATAAAACAACAAGCATTACGCGTTGAATACTTATCATATTTATTCGTTTGGACTGGTTTAATAGACTGTGCGGAGCCATTGAAAGTAAAAACTTTCGTAATTTCGTAATTCTACACAAACCTCGGATATCAATTATTTTGTTTTTCTAATGTATGATGTTGCAAAATTTCACGAGCCTGAAGTTTACTGCGCTCATCGCTTAGAATTCTTTAATTTTATTTGGAATACATGCAACGGTGTGATACGAATTTGTGAAAGTTATTGGGCATCGTTTACACGTAAATAATGCTCGACATATGTATATCCGTAACAGTGTTAAGCATTCGTTAGGTGTGAATGAAACTTTAGTGTTAAATTCTGTTCTGAATGTATTATATAATGTAATTGAAGTGTATGAACAAGGCGGGTATTTTCATGTTTTAGAATAATTCAATATCGTAGTTAGTCGAACGAATACGCTTACCCAAGGCACTGGCCTTAATATAAGACTTGGATAGATTTGTTACTTTATATCAGAATAATTTAATTGTATTCCTAGCAGTAAATAGTGCGCTTTTAGATGTAAGCTATTTTTATATCAATTTATTTGAAACTAATATAAAAAAAACTAATGATAGTACATATAATCGGTTTCAAATTTATTTGCACTCATGTTCATTGATCTTTGTACGTGCACTATGCAATCAAAATTTTAATTACCCAATTAATGTAGATTTTAAGTAACTAAATTAGATGTAAGCGTTTCCCTGAATAAAATATAATTATATGTAAAGAAAACTGGTCTATAGACCTTACTGAGTTAGGCTGCATTTCCAAGAGCTGTCTAAGCAGATTATTTTATGATCAAAGTAAAAAATCTACCAATACGGAGCTATACTATAAGGCAAAGTAATTGTTATATTTTTCCTCCCGCCCTATTAATCTGCCTCGACAACTCAGTCAGTACGTAGCCTAACGCCGGGTATTGCATTTTAAATACCTACGGGTCAGTGACCTTTAGTGCGAATGAATTTGGGGCGGAGTTTAGTATCTTTTTCAATTGTATTCCGTTCTGAGGTGCATGTGATCTCATCGACATTCAGGAGGTATCTCACTCGTGCAATAACCATGCATTCATCTTCACTACGCGTGTACGCTGTGAATGTCGGCGGTTTAGTATTAAATAAAATGGTGTTGAAGAATTATTTTTGTTTCTTTCTGATTACCTATTATAGTCGGGACCCTTTTTTTTTAAATACTTCACCTTCATATCATAGAATTTTTATTTCATAGACAAGTTTTTCCTCGGAAGCCATAAATTTTTCAGAAATCTACAAAAGATTAGGTTAGGTTCGTTTTATCACATTCCAAAATATTTTATGGTTTGAGAAAAAAATTAAACGTTTGTCTATAAAACCAAGGGTTTGTCTCACAGATATATAGTTAGACTAGATCACGCAAATGCATCTACTTCGCGTGTCCGAACTGTGGAGAATATCCACACTCGGCCGTCGCTACAGACATTCCGCGCGCGTCTGTTGTTGTGGCCGGTCGTCCGTAAATATTACTAAAATGCGTTGTTGCGTCGTACTAAACTGCGATAGCCCAAAAATTGTGTGCACACAAACGCAAGGACATGTTTCCTATCACAGGTAAGTTATTTTCAAATTATATTAAGCGTAAATTCATTTTAAATCAATTTTTTAAGTATTCCGAGATGTGATTCCAAGTCTGTACCTAAGTAACTAGAGATTATCGGTAAGTAAACAATGTTCACATTACATTGCTGCGTTTGCTTTGAGCGTTTAATCTGACGCTATGTGTTAAGAGACGATGAATATGAGAACAAGCGATACTGTCGCTCATCGCTTCGAGTTCGTGGTACAAGGGAACTTATCATTCGTCTGTCGAATCTAGCAACTAGTGTTGTTCGTTCTACAACATGTTTCGATAATCGATTTTAATCGATATCGGACAGACGAATGATACTAACCATTTTAAAAACGCTAATTGGCTACTTGACAATTGTAACGATAAAATTGTTGTAAGATGTACTTATAAAATAAACCTACACCGTATATTTTAAAATACTTTCCGAAAAGTTTCAAATAGCCAATTTAGTAGTTAGGTATTGATAATAAATATATTGTAGGTGTTTTCCTAGTACCTGATCTTTTGCAATTACTGAAATTTTATCTGATTTAGAAGATATAAAACGTTTCGGAAGTAGCGCTAGTTTCGCTTCCATAATCGCCTTAATAGAACTTAGATTAAGAGCGAGAGTGGAAGTGGAAGTGGAAGCGGGAACAGAGATTGGGAGAGACCAGGAAGCGACAACTAGAAACATTGATGGAACTTAAAAAATAACAAATTTTTACCATTTCAAAACAAAGCGAGGTCTACAGCTCACAGAGCTAAAAATCTTATAAGTTTTATTTTGAAAATGTAATTCAAATATGCTTCCTTTATTTAATAAATCCTTTTAATATAATTCGTCTGTTTAAATCATTCGTCTGTCTAAATCATTCGTCTGTCAGAAAATCGATGTCATTCATGTGAATCGATTAGTGATATTTAGGTTATACTCGCCTTTGAATCGATTTTGCGCTGACAACGAGGAATTCGCACCACTAATTCGCTCTTGTGACGTCACAGTAGGCATAATAAAAGTGACACGGTTGGTTTTCATACAGATTGAGGTGTTTACGTTATCTAGTCTAACTATATATCTGTGGTTTGTCTATTATTGTCAAATTGTCGATCTATGCATTACAACTACATAATTTTCCCCTATATTATAATAATAGAAGGCCGGGTGATTATGGAAAGTCCGACAAGCAGTATGTGCCATACTGGTAATAAGTTCATACATAAATATTCAATGTAAGGGAATAAGTGCCAATATAATTGCGTAAATCTTGTATAAAAAATAGACACCGAACTACAAGTGACAAAAACTGCCCTGTAATTCAACTCTTGCATGTTTTTTTATACAATCGTAATTATGATTTTCTATTTATTCTTCATGGGTTTGAAATGAAAGTCAATAGCTGTATTAAAATATAATATAAAAAATGCAATGCAATGCAACAATTAGTCAAACACAATCACTGGTAACATCCAAAATAAAACGACAATCAACTCGATCAAAAATCTTAACTCTTAATCTTAACATTTCTACGGCCGCGGGTCCTCCATCCTGAAATAGAAAACCAAATAAATATCGGACACCACACAAGGCTAGTGTTATGGACACTAGACGACGATATAAATAATATGGAATACGTCCTCGACCCAGTAACAAATCTTCGAGTTCGTCGCACATTTGCCCTTGTCGGGATTAGAACCCAGGACCGCTGGCTCAGTAAGCAAGCGTCGCTAATTCTGAATTGTTAACTATTTTCAATCAATATGCAAGGTTGAATCAATGTCATAACAAAGCCTTTTCTTTGTGGTCCAGAGATAATGGCATACTCACACGTGGATGCTGATCTGCGGACCGGCCTTGACGGAGGACGCGTCCTGCGGCGTCAGAAACACGAACTGGCGCGTGGGGTTGTCCAGCGCGTGTTTCAGTAACATGTTCATCACTTTCTTACGGTTCACGTTGTCCTGGGGGCGAGCATGATAACTTTACACAATTAACCTATTGACCGCCAAGCGGTCTAGCAATTTACCGTGCCACTGACGCCAGAGTAAAAAAAAAAAGATATGCCCCAAAATCAACAGGGATTGAAAAATACTTGTAGCGGTTAGAATTACAAAGTTTTTGATCATTGAAATTTGGACGGCTGTGGCCGACGTGACGTCAGGGGCACGATTTTTTGCTGACGGCCACAGCCGACTGTGGCGGTTAAAGAGATTAATTAATTTAGATGAGTTTCTAAACAGTATTTCCACTAATTCGAAGAGTGCGCGAATTGCCCTTGCGCTGTCATATCGAGAATCTAGTCGCATAACGGGTGCTATGTCTTGGTAATACTGTAATCTAGTTTAGACACGACAGCATTTGTAATTGAAAAATAAATAATAAGCAAGTGAAATTAATCAAGGTACCTAATTCAAGGCAAATCCAGAGGGCCCCAATCTGTAGGCTACATAACTGAGAGATCATTCACCGCTTGGAGCGAAGATGTGGCAGCGTGTCGAGTGCTATGAACCCGAAAACGTGTTCTATCTGTCATCGTCATCACTAACAAAGTCCCTCCCCTAAAAGTTCTCCACAATGATCGGTCGTCGGTACTCCTTTTCGGGGCCCTGCGTCTTCCGGTACGCGGTCGCCACTCACGTTTACTGTACAGCAAATGTACGCACCATGAACACATCGAACTCGTCCAGGAAGTAGAAGGGCAGCTCGACGCAGGCCCACAGCGCCATGATGAAGGCCACGGTGCTGTAGGAGCGCTCGCCGCCCGACAGCGAGGCCGTGGTGGACGCGTGCCGCTCGCTCTCGCGACCCGTGCACGTTATCTCCAATACCGCGTTAGAGAAGTCGATCTTCATGTTACCCTGGACAGTACAAAGTTAAATGTTAAACAAGCACAAGTAAGGGGCTGATTTAGTTTTATTTTGTTCTTTTAAACATTACTTGAACTGTATCAGGGCTGTATAGCCCTCACTACCAATGAGTCGGACTTTGTGTAGGAGTATAACCCGCTAATGGGATTACCTCCGCGCTACAGGAGTGATTAGTATTTGCCGAGCGAATGGCAGCGCGTCGGGTTCAGAGCGGTGCGGGCGGCGGCTCGCGCGGTGTACGTGGCATGCTTGCCGCTCGCGCGCTGCGCCGCTAAGGATGGAGCCAGACGAGTAATTTTTTTGAGTTCTAAGTCGCGTAATTTCGGTTGCGCCATACATCGTGTCACGTGATCACGTCACACTAAGTATGGCGCGACCAAAATTACGCTCGTGTGGCTTCACCTTAAGACCTAAGTCGTGTCCGACATAACAAGTAGCTGTGAGCACTCACCGAGTACCCGTTGACGGTGAGCATCGCGTTGAAGTCGTGCTGGACGCGGCGCGCGATGTACTGTTGTTGTTTGCAGCTCTCGTGCCGGTGCCGCTTCGTCGACTTCGTGCACTGTACGGACAAATGGGAAAAATACAAATACCAGAGGCCCGTTTCACGAAGCTGCAAGCTGAAGTCCCTCTTCAACTTCTTATATTAGGAAAAAACACAGGCACTGCTACCCCTAATCGAACGAAGCTACGTATATATCACACATAAAGGCCGAATAAACTACGTATAATACGCATGTGTAAGATGATAAGAGATCTCTTTACCGCAACCTGTGGCGTGGATCTACTTGGCGTTTCCATTGAAGCGAAAAGTTGAAAAAATTAATGGTTCAGGCGGACTTTAGATCCGCGTTTACTATGGGCTTTCCGGGCCAACACGGCCGTAACCTAAAATATATCGTCGTCTGGTACCCATGGTACCAAGCTTTGCTTATGTAGGGACACAGATTGCTGACAACGCGGTTCGGTCCCCGACTCAGTAGCTCGCCCACTTAACATTTAGTATAGCGCCGGACACTGTACCCGTAGGTACAACGCGACAATAACTATTTGACATACATAAAGGTTGTATCACTCAACCGCCCCACGACCTTCGCCACATAGTTCAGACCCTAAACTTAGTTTGGGACTAGGTCGATTTGTGTAAGATTTTCCCTTAAGAGTCCGCAGCAAGGTCCGCTCAACTCCGCGTTGAAATCGCGCGCTTACGCTTTAAAATGTTGTTGTTTCACCTAGAGGAAGACAGGGCGCTAGCAGTAAAGCGAGAGCGCGCTAGGAGCAAAGAGTATGTAATCACTACGTTTTAAGAGACGGGAGTGCCATACGAAACATACTGCCAATATGAAGCCGCAAACAATATCAGTGTCAGTGTCAACTCATGACATAATGCCAACATCAAGAACAAAATAGGGATGTCACATGTTACACAAATTATCGAATTATCGATATCGATTTCGGTATTTAAAAAAAATGGTTCAGGCGGGGTTCGCATTCGCACCCGCGTCTCCAACGGCTTTCCGGTAATTTAAATCATTAAATATTTCGCTTCAATGTAAACATTTGGTTTACTTTAGGTTACTGACTTCATAAAAAAAAACAAAAGTGTGCAAATAATTTTATTTCGTTCAAACTTTGCTTGGCTTGCTGATAAACATAGACGAAAAAAGCGGTTTCATCACTCCAGTCTGTGCTCCAGGTTGGAAGTTCTGCAACACAAATAATACAGGGTAAACAGAAAATTACAGAGTAAAATGAATCTGTTTGTCCAGATGAAACCGTACCATTCATAGTCCATTGAAGATTTTTCGTAAAATATTTCTGTGACCATAATCTAACTCAAACTGGCATAAAAAGTAGTGGCTTTTGCTTGAAGAAAGATATTCCGTATTTACCCAGGTATTTTTCACTTCAAATGAAAATTATCGATAAAACTTACATACAGCACTATTGTTTACATACGTATAAGGGTATGTATTATTTTACCCGAAATACCAAGTTTTCAATGAAACTTACGATTAACATGGTTATAACACGCAGTAATTAATTATATTTTTTACTTACCGATCTTCGTCCGGTGGAAATCTTGCCATGAATAGTCTTTTTTGACCGTCCATTCGACACGTTTTCATTCTGCATATTTCGCACTTTTTCCTTTTCAATCCACTCATTTTTGCAATTGTGATTGTCTTGTGTACCTTCTAGACGACCACTACACCCAAAGAATGCAAATTATTAGATTATTTGTGAAATTTGAATTATTTGAAAAGATCGCAGAACCTTGACAGAAGCAAAATAGAAACGTCATCTAACATGGCATGGCGGACAAAAATGGCGGCTGAAGTACAACCCGCCTAAATTCGATTGTCGCCAATTATCTAATGCTTTGTAGGTTTCAACGTTCTTTCAAACTTAGATAGGTAAAAAATTCACCCCCGTTTCATATAGCCGTTGTCGTTCGTTTTTTACCTTGAGAGTTGCGCGAGGCTGGCTAGGAGTAGCTATGATAAGGGCGGTGCTTACCGCCGCCCCCCCGGACCGTTCCCCGCGCTAGAGTAATTCGCTGCAGTTTCGCAACAATTTTTTGTAATTTATTTTAAGGTTTTCGTAGTTACGCTCTCATTTTAAAACTACGAGATCAATTTTGATAAATCTTTTTTCTTATCAAACTGCATAGTTTAATCGACACCGGAAATAGGTTTTGACTTCAATCTAAACTATATTTTGGTCGTAGTATGCCGCCAAACTGAACAACTTTCTGGGGTCTAATAATGCAAAACTTGTACTCGCTCTATTTTCTTTCTATTAACATTTCAAGAGTCATAAACTAGTTTTAGCCCTAGATATATCTTATCTCATTATATTTAGAGAATTTCATGATAATGTGACATGTTATATTAAAATAAGGACGTAACTACGTTTGTATGAAGAATCGAGCTTGCTGCGGACTCTTAATATTTATTTGTTATTTATGACGATGAGTATAATTTAAAAACCACAACCTATCTAAAAAGAAGTATTGGCAGTGCCGGTTTTAGCACTACCAGCGCTCTGGGCGAGAATTCTACGGCGCCCCCTAAACATAAAGAATTTTTCGCAAAATTTCGTGAATTTTCGCTCTCGGCCTCGCTCAAAGAGCCAAATGAAAAAAAATAGTTTATTTAAGTTATACAGCTATGCGAAGTGTCGTCAAAGGCTTCTAAAGATGATGATGTCACCTTACCTTTTCCACCAACTCCTTGATGCGGTCGAGCTTGTGCTGCGTCTCCCTGTCCTTGGTCTCGACGCGCAGCAACTCCTCCGCCACCTCCGCCTTGCTCCGCCCGTCGGTGCGGATCGAGTTCAACTTCGACTTGGCTTTCTCGATCTCCTTTTTTACGGTTTCCTTGTCCCTGTAAGAAGATTTTTGGTAGGGTTCCGTACCCAAAGGGTAAAAACCGGGACCCTATTAAGACTCCGCTTTCCGTTTATCTGTCTGTCTGCCACCAGGCTATATCTCATGAAATGTGATAGGGTAGACAATTTAAATTTTCACAGATGATGTATTTCTGTTGCCACTATAATAAAAAATACTAAAAACTGAATAAAATAAAAAAATATATATATTTAAATGGGGCTCCCATACAACAAACGTGATTGGTTGCGTTAACCTTATTTGTATGTAGTGCTATTATACATACCAGGTGCAAACTTAACTTAACGCGGCCAGTTAAGATGGGATAAGTGTGTTCATCGAACTCTCGGTGCGCGAGTCAGAGTCGCACTTGGCTGGTTTTTTAGGGTTCCGTACCCAAAGGGTAAAAACGGGACCCTATTACTGAGACTTCGCTGTCCGTCCGTCCGTCCGTCTGTCACCAGGCTATATCTCAAGAACGGTGATAGCTAGACAGTTGAAATTTTCACAGATGATGTATTTCTATTGCCGCTATAACAACATATACTAAAAATAAAATAAATATTTAAGGGGGCTCCCATACAAAAAACTTGTTATAGATTATATATATAGGTACGGAACCCTTCATGCGCGAGTCGGATTCGCACTTGCCCAATTTTTAATGATGAATGAGGAGTGCATTTAGCATTTGTTCCGTAACTCACAAACTCACCTCGGATTCTCGACCCTGGGGCACAGCGTCTCGGCCTCCCCGACCTTGGCGCCGATGGAACCCTTCATGCGCGAGTCGGATTCGCACTTGCCCAATTTTTAACGATGAATGAGGAGTGCATTTAGCATTTGTTCCGTAACTCACAAACTCACCTCGGATTCTCGACCCTGGGGCACAGCGTCTCGGCCTCCCCGACCTTGGCGCCGATGGAACCCTTCATGCGCGAGTCGGATTCGCACTTGCCCAATTTTTAACGATGAATGAGGAGTGCATTTAGCATTTGTTCCGTAACTCACAAACTCACCTCGGATTCTCGACCCTGGGGCACAGCGTCTCGGCCTCCCCGACCTTGGCGCCGATGGAACCCTTCATGCGCGAGTCGGATTCGCACTTGCCCAATTTTTAACGATGAATGAGGAGTGCATTTAGCATTTGTTCCGTAACTCACAAACTCACCTCGGATTCTCGACCCTGGGGCACAGCGTCTCGGCCTCCCCGACCTTGGCGCCGATGGAACCCTTCATGCGCGAGTCGGATTCGCACTTGCCCAATTTTTAACGATGAATGAGGAGTGCATTTAGCATTTGTTCCGTAACTCACAAACTCACCTCGGATTCTCGACCCTGGGGCACAGCGTCTCGGCCTCCCCGACCTTGGCGCCGATGGAACCCTTCATGCGCGAGTCGGATTCGCACTTGCCCAATTTTTAACGATGAATGAGGAGTGCATTTAGCATTTGTTCCGTAACTCACAAACTCACCTCGGATTCTCGACCCTGGGGCACAGCGTCTCGGCCTCCCCGACCTTGGCGCCGATGGAACCCTTCATGCGCGAGTCGGATTCGCACTTGCCCAATTTTTAACGATGAATGAGGAGTGCATTTAGCATTTGTTCCGTAACTCACAAACTCACCTCGGATTCTCGACCCTGGGGCACAGCGTCTCGGCCTCCCCGACCTTGGCGCCGATGGAACCCTTCATGCGCGAGTCGGATTCGCACTTGCCCAATTTTTAACGATGAATGAGGAGTGCATTTAGCATTTGTTCCGTAACTCACAAACTCACCTCGGATTCTCGACCCTGGGGCACAGCGTCTCGGCCTCCCCGACCTTGGCGCCGATGGAACCCTTCATGCGCGAGTCGGATTCGCACTTGCCCAATTTTTAACGATGAATGAGGAGTGCATTTAGCATTTGTTCCGTAACTCACAAACTCACCTCGGATTCTCGACCCTGGGGCACAGCGTCTCGGCCTCCCCGACCTTGGCGCCGATGGAACCCTTCATGCGCGAGTCGGATTCGCACTTGCCCAATTTTTAACGATGAATGAGGAGTGCATTTAGCATTTGTTCCGTAACTCACAAACTCACCTCGGATTCTCGACCCTGGGGCACAGCGTCTCGGCCTCCCCGACCTTGGCGCCGATGGAACCCTTCATGCGCGAGTCGGATTCGCACTTGCCCAATTTTTAACGATGAATGAGGAGTGCATTTAGCATTTGTTCCGTAACTCACAAACTCACCTCGGATTCTCGACCCTGGGGCACAGCGTCTCGGCCTCCCCGACCTTGGCGCCGATGACCCGCAGCCGCTCCTGCAGCGTGGCCTCCACCTGCGCGAGCTTGGCCTGCTCCTCTTTGAGCCGCTGCTTGCACGTCTGCCGCTCCGTCACCCCCTGGTCCTGCTTCAGCTGTTCTTGCTCTATTTCTTCCTGTGTACAATAAATAAATAATAAATAAATAAATATCGGACAACCTCACACAAATCGATCTAGTCCCAAATTAAACTCAAGAAGGCTTGTGTTATGGGTACTCACAGACAACCCCCACTAGACGGAGCATGTAAGGCGACCCGCGCGCACCAACGATATGGTACGGCAGAACATTAAAGTATCAACACGGCGGCCACCGTTTAGTTGCGTCCATGTTTATGATCCATGCGTAGGTCAACGAAAAAAGAAATTAAATAAATAACATGGTAAATTGTAGTGTTAAGTGGTGTAGAGAGACCTCATAAACATGAACGCAATTAAACGGTGGCCGCCGTGTTGATACTTTAATGTTCTGCCGTACCATATCGTTGGTGCGCGCGGGTCGCCTTACATGCTCCGTCTAGTGGGGGTGGTCTGTGTGGGTACTAGACGACGATATACGTACTTATATAGATAAATATATACTTAAATACATAGAACAACCATGACCCAAGCACAAATATTCAAGTTCATCACACAAATATTTGTCCTGGCCGGGATTCGAACCCGGGACCGCCGGCTCAGTAGGCAGGTGTCTACAAACCGAGCCAAACGCGTCGTCAAATAATCAGGGATCGATATCGGTATTCATTAAAATTGAAATTTCTCTTTTAGCATTTTTTTCGAATGTTTTTGAATAGTATTTCGCTATAGAGATAGGAGTCATTTTCAAAATATGTACGTAGTTAAGAGCTTTAATTAAAACAAAACTTAACTGATTCCATTGTGTTACGATAGTTACCCATATAATATTTTGTATGAGTAACTTTCGTCACACAAAAGAAGCGATCGTAATTTTGTTTTTATTAAGCCTTTAACTATGTACATGTATTTTGAAAATTACTCATAGATCTTTGAAATTAGCCCACTATAATATAAAAATGTGTTATAATAAGCGAGAAACCGAAATTAAATAACGGTATTTTTTATGGAGCGAATAACGGTATCCGATCCCTGCAAATAATGACTAGTGACTTCAACTGTGTAAACGGTCTCACTAACATTAAAATACTGCGAAAGAAGTTGATTTGTAAACATCCTATAAATTGAAATGCATTTGACGCAGTATCAAATTCAGGTTAACGCAGTCTAAATGCGATCAGCACGAATGCTGAGGTGGGACTTTTTCTTGGCATAACCATAGTCATTATAGTCGCCTGTTACCTAATGTTTAATTATTCTTGTCACACTTACCTAATGTAATTATGTTTTATGCTCATGAATAAATGTATTTCTTTCTTTCTTTCTTTATATGATTCGGGTTTACTAAAGTCGTAAGTAGAACGGACTGGAGAGAACTGCACCGACAAGAGTGAAACTCTTAAATAATAATAATAATAATAAAGTCGTAATCGAACACTGATTCGATTGGGATTGGGTGTTCGACTGATCGGCGCTCCTGAGAATGAATGGTGAACCTATTCGAAACACGTCAAGCGATATTCGACTTATGCGACGTGAGTAAACCCGTTTCAAATTCACTTTAATATGTCTAAGACTCACGCGAGTTTTGTATGTAAATCCTATAGTGGACGGATGATCTCGTATGAGTCGGGGAACACGGTCTGCGCAGGATCTCACTATGTGGTGAGCTACAGGGGAGCCCCATTTTCATCAGTGGACATCCGTGGCTGATAAATAGACTTCAGGCTTACCTCGAAATATCAACATTATTATAAACTAGCTGTGCCCCGCGGTGTTACCCGCTCATCCCACGGGAACACGAAATTTATTCGGGATGAAAAGTATCCTATGTCCTTTCCCGGGTCTCAAACTATCTCCATACCAAATTTCATCTAAGTCGGTTCAGCGGTTTAAGCGTGAAGAGGTAACAGACAGACACACTTTCGCATTTATAATATTACTAGCGAGCTTAGTATTAGTATATTAGTATTAGTATGGATGTTAACTTACGTCCAAGTTCCTGCAAGTCTTCTGCAGCTGCGCGAATTGAGTTTTCACGGCCTTCATCTGCTTCTCAATCTCGTCTATCTTCTGCCGCTGTGCTCGCTCCTTCTGCGTCCACTCCTCCACTTGAGCGGTGAGCGTCGCCAACTTCTCTTTAGAAATGTTCAGCTCTTCCATCTGGTAAATTAATACAAGTTGTAGAGCATGCATGGAGGCAGAAGAATCCCCCAAACTCGAATACTAGTAGAATAAGTTTGGTGGATTATACACAGTACACTTGTACGTAGAAGCATACAGGACGGAGTACTAGTCATGTACGAAGGACGAGAAATGTCAAGGCATTACTGGGTTTCGTGGAGGAGTTGGGGTGGTTAGAGTAGCGCTACCTTCTTTCACGCAAAATACGGCTGTCGACTGCCCAGCCACGACACGGCCGGCGGCAGCGGTGAGCGGTGAGATCGGCAATAGGCTAGTTGACTCATGTCAAATTGTAATAAACTGATGTTTATTCCGTATAGTATTTAGCAAAGGGAACCTAAATATATATTTTTCAATTCATAAAAGTGAAAGATGGCTGAAAAAAATTGAATTTGAAAATATGGTATTTAATCTGTATTTTAAAATGCTTAGCACGCTGTCCGCCATTTTCGCTTATGATAGTGACGTCATCGGTCCCGTAAAGAAAACTGAAAGTCTACTTTGACGACTTCGAATAGTGCCGTCCCTCTCGATCTCCTGGCAAGTATATTGGAGTGAGCGGAATGGCACTATTCGACGGTCGAATTTCGAATATTTACTACGTCACGCCACAGATGAGCAAAAGGCAAAAATGGAGGACGGCGTTTTTGACTGTTCATGAAATTTCTAACTTTCTATTTTATGATAAAATTTTGCTTTCTAGCTTTCACGAAAATACAAGACATTTATTTGAAGCTAGTAAGATCATTATTAACCATTTCAAATATATTTTAAAACTGGGTCTAGTAGCCTATACTAAAATCATATCGATGTATGAAGCATGGCACGAACCGCCGCGAGCGGTGGCGCTCTAGCGGTATTTGCCGAGCGAATGGCGGCGCGTCGGGAACAAATGTATTGGCGACTAGGGAAGATGCTACGACTTTACAGCCCGCCCAAGACTTCGCGCGACTAGCGGGCCGCGAGCGGCGGCCATAGGAGGCAGCGGAAGGTTCGAGCACAAAACAGATAGGTACAGAAATCAATGTACATACAAGCGCGCTGGAGCAAACACACACATAGACATTGCTCACGGACACGTCAAGCGGATGGCACTCGCGCTCGCACTGGTCTGAACTGGTCCGAGATATCGTGTCCGTGAGCAATGTCTATGTGTGCGTTTGCACGAGCGCGCTTGTATGTAGATTGTTTTCTGTACCTATCTGTTTTGTGGTTCGAGCGTGGTGCCTCGCTCACTCGTATGGACGGATCGTGCGGTGTACGTGGCACGCTTGCCGCCCGCTCGCCGCTAAAGGCTTGTTCGGACTAGGCTAGTATTTTAGTCTACTAGACTAAAATACTAGCCTAGTCCGAACAAGCCTTTAGCGGCGAGTAATTTAGTAGGTAAACTATTCGCTACTGCCTAAAAATCGTTCGCATTACAGTCGAGTAAAGTTCACAAGTCAGTGGTATTCTGTAATTCTGTGATTTTCGCTCCAGCGAAACGACATTTTCACGCCAACTAATGAACTCGACTAAATCGACAGGTTCGGACTTATTTAGCCGGCGGCCGAATAAGCACAGACGTGTTGTGGGGGGTGCTACTCATTACTAAACTACTAAAAAAAATCGAATAAAATGGATTGACTCGACTAAACTACTTAGGGGAGAGTAACCTATATTGAACCGGCGCTTAAATTGGACCACATCTGTATTTCTACCAAATAACCCAATTTATTTACACTTGCAACAAAAAATGAAGCGACGACAGCGCCATAATCATCAGTCCACCAATTTGGTGGACTGTCGTCACTTCATTTTTTGTAATAAATTGTGTTATTTGGTAGAAATACAGAAGTGGTCCAATTTAAGCGCCGGTTCAATATAGGTTACTCTCCCCTACTAATCTACTCGACAAATTTTTTGGTATTCAGACACTAAATTACTCGCTACTAGACTAATATACTAGCCTAGTCCGAACAAGCCTTAAGACCGTAGGCGCGGCATGTCCGTAACCAACTCACCAGAACTGCGTGATGCGGCGCCTGCTGCGTGTCGAGCGCGGCGGCGGCGACTCGCTCCGCCTCTTCCTTGCTGTGCCGGTCGCCCAGTAACGCCTGTATGGGACATAATACGAGACAATACAAGTAAAACAAATACGAGACAAATTAATTAGACTTGATATATTTTAAATAAGGTTTCTACCTCTTTGCTGTAATAAATGTATTTTATGCTTAACAAAATAAATAAAATAAATAAATATTAAGGGACAATCATACACAAATCGACCTAGTCCCAAACTAAGCAAAGCTTGTACTATGGGTACTAGACGACGATATACATAATATATAAATAGATATATAGATAACATCCATGACCCAAGAACAAATATTTGCCCCGGCCGGGATTCGAACCCGGGACCGCCGACTCAGTAAGCAGGTGTCTACAAACCGAGCCAAACGCGTCGTCAACACAACAAACACTTAAATTGGTAAAACACTAAAAAAGTACGCCTTATGTTCATTTATAAAGTTATGTTAATGAATAAGTTGGTCTTTCAATAACACATATAAGTATAGTTAGCTGATAAAACTGTTGACTATTGCGAAATTTTCAATTACGGACAACGGTAATTTAACGAAGCTCGATTATTTTATTAACCTTTTGAACGCAAGGCGGAGATGAGAAATTCACCGTGCCCCTGATGCCACAACACTACACAACACAACAACAACTTCCTCTCAACACAGGCCATTATATGCTTACTGGGTGGTTTCATCCCATAGATCATAATGAACTGTATTTTATAAAAAAAAAAAAAATGTTTTATATCAACAGGGATTTAAAAATACTTGTAGCGCTTTGACTTACAAACTTTTTGATCACTAAAATGTTGACGGCTGTGGCCGAAGTTGTCGTCAGTGGAACAATTCTCCGTTGTCGACCACATCACACTTTAGCGTTAAAAAGGTTAATTTGATGTCAGTTATGTATAAGCATACCCCGGAATTTTCGATGCACGAATAATATAACACGAGGCCGACGGTAGTCAAATTATTCGTGCACCGGAAACCCCGGGGTGTGATGATGATTCTCTTGTACCTGCAGAGTCCGCGAAGCCGCTCGCTCGGCCTCCTTGGCCTCCTTGTGTTCCTGGGCGATCTCTCTCTCCTCGGCCTCGAGCTTCTTCAGCTGCGCTTCGGCCTCCTTTATGTCGGCTAACAATTGTCTGCGACAAATAAATGATACTGATTGCTCTGTAATAGATTTATAACAGTTCAGTGCTGCGTTGTTCGCAGCATTACGCTCAGCGCCTATTTTATACCACGTCATAGAATTCTTGATAAGGTTATTGTAATAACAAATGTACTAAAGTTCATTATCAAAATTGTTTAGCTTAGGTATATATACATTAGGGGTGTATCGAATGTTGATTTTTGGACATTCGCGAATGCGAATAATTGACTCTGACATTCGCGAATGCGAATATTGCCTATTTAGTCGATAAAAATTTCAAACGCAACAGAGAGCAAAGAAACTAGCTTGAAAATGTTAGTCTCTTGCAAAATTCATGTAATTTGCTTAAAACTTATATTCCTGATCTAAAAACGCAAACACATTGTCTTAGATGAGCCCATTTTAAGTAATACATTAACTTAAAAATAAAACCATAAATTCCTGAACAAAAATAGTTACATATGTATATTTCATATATACTTGTAACGTGTTGTAGGACTGGGCCGGATAAATCTGGTGCATGTCAGAGGACTTGGGTGACGGTTTGAGGGAGATGACGAGAGGACCCGAATGTCTTCCATGAGACCTATCCCAAGACCGGGACACGTGGAAACATTAGAGACTTAGAGAGAAAGGCCTTTGCCCAACATCAGCAGTGGGACACCGCACCCTCTTAAATAAAATAAATAAAGTAGACAATAACATTAAATAATATAGTAATATGTGGGCGTATTTAACCCCATACAAATATGACTCACGTTTAGCAGTCTTTATCTTTTGTTTATTCATTTTAGACGCAGAAATTATATGAAAAATATTCGCATAATATTCGCAGATATTCTTGCGAATGCGAATATTCAAGAAGTTGCGAATATTCGCGAATGCTGGTTACACCCCTAATATATATATTTTAACGTTACTGTTGTTTTGGACGGATAAAGTTTCTATTTATCTGCTCACCTCATGAATTCACAACTATCTTAGTCATTTTACTTGCCTAGGGCGATAAAAAGTTTCATGATACATGCAGGGATAAGTGAAGTGAGGTGGATGTCAAATTAGTTTTTGAGCTTCGATAGTCGGAGTAGCCCTTCTGCTCGTACATCTAAATAAATAAAAATAAAATAAATATTAAGGGACAATCATACACAAATCGACCTAGTCCCAAACTAAGCAAAGCTTGTACTATGGGTACTAGACGACGATATACATAATATATAAATACATATATATATAACATCCATGACCCAAGAACAAATATTTGCACAAATATTTGCCCCGGCCGGGATTCGAACCCGGGACCGCCGACTCAGTAGGCAGGTGTCTACAAACCGAGCTAAACGCGTCGTCAAATCTTGAATCCAAGTCAGCCTACCTCTTCCGCTCGACGTTGCTGACGGCCAGGAAGCGCGCGCGCGGGTTGTTGCCGCCGTAGCTTCTGTATCTCGGTGCGGGATGGTACTCAGTCGAGTCAGCCTACCTCTTCCGCTCGACGTTGCTGACGGCCAGGAAGCGCGCGCGCGGGTTGTTGCCGCCGTAGCTTCTGTATCTCGGTGCGGGATGGTACTCAGTCGAGTCAGCCTACCTCTTCCGCTCGACGTTGCTGACGGCCAGGAAGCGCGCGCGCGGGTTGTTGCCGCCGTAGCTTCTGTATCTCGGTGCGGGATGGTACTCAGTCGAGTCAGCCTACCTCTTCCGCTCGACGTTGCTGACGGCCAGGAAGCGCGCGCGCGGGTTGTTGCCGCCGTAGCTTCTGTATCTCGGTGCGGGATGGTACTCAGTCGAGTCAGCCTACCTCTTCCGCTCGACGTTGCTGACGGCCAGGAAGCGCGCGCGCGGGTTGTTGCCGCCGTAGCTTCTGTATCTCGGTGCGGGATGGTACTCAGTCGAGTCAGCCTACCTCTTCCGCTCGACGTTGCTGACGGCCAGGAAGCGCGCGCGCGGGTTGTTGCCGCCGTAGCTTCTGTATCTCGGTGCGGGATGGTACTCAGTCGAGTCAGCCTACCTCTTCCGCTCGACGTTGCTGACGGCCAGGAAGCGCGCGCGCGGGTTGTTGCCGCCGTAGCTTCTGTATCTCGGTGCGGGATGGTACTCAGTCGAGTCAGCCTACCTCTTCCGCTCGACGTTGCTGACGGCCAGGAAGCGCGCGCGCGGGTTGTTGCCGCCGTAGCTTCTGTATCTCGGTGCGGGATGGTACTCAGTCGAGTCAGCCTACCTCTTCCGCTCGACGTTGCTGACGGCCAGGAAGCGCGCGCGCGGGTTGTTGCCGCCGTAGCTTCTGTATCTCGGTGCGGGATGGTACTCAGTCGAGTCAGCCTACCTCTTCCGCTCGACGTTGCTGACGGCCAGGAAGCGCGCGCGCGGGTTGTTGCCGCCGTAGCTTCTGTATCTCGGTGCGGGATGGTACTCAGTCGAGTCAGCCTACCTCTTCCGCTCGACGTTGCTGACGGCCAGGAAGCGCGCGCGCGGGTTGTTGCCGCCGTAGCTTCTGTATCTCGGTGCGGGATGGTACTCAGTCGAGTCAGCCTACCTCTTCCGCTCGACGTTGCTGACGGCCAGGAAGCGCGCGCGCGGGTTGTTGCCGCCGTAGCTTCTGTATCTCGGTGCGGGATGGTACTCAGTCGAGTCAGCCTACCTCTTCCGCTCGACGTTGCTGACGGCCAGGAAGCGCGCGCGCGGGTTGTTGCCGCCGTAGCTTCTGTATCTCGGTGCGGGATGGTACTCAGTCGAGTCAGCCTACCTCTTCCGCTCGACGTTGCTGACGGCCAGGAAGCGCGCGCGCGGGTTGTTGCCGCCGTAGCTTCTGTATCTCGGTGCGGGATGGTACTCAGTCGAGTCAGCCTACCTCTTCCGCTCGACGTTGCTGACGGCCAGGAAGCGCGCGCGCGGGTTGTTGCCGCCGTAGCTTCTGTATCTCGGTGCGGGATGGTACTCGGTCGAGTCAGCCTACCTCTTCCGCTCGACGTTGCTGACGGCCAGGAAGCGCGCGCGCGGGTTGTTGCCGCCGTAGCTTCTGTATCTCGGTGCGGGATGGTACTCGGTCGAGTCAGCCTACCTCTTCCGCTCGACGTTGCTGACGGCCAGGAAGCGCGCGCGCGGGTTGTTGCCGCCGTAGCTTCTGTATCTCGGTGCGGGATGGTACTCAGTCGAGTCAGCCTACCTCTTCCGCTCGACGTTGCTGACGGCCAGGAAGCGCGCGCGCGGGTTGTTGCCGCCGTAGCTTCTGTATCTCGGTGCGGGATGGTACTCAGTCGAGTCAGCCTACCTCTTCCGCTCGACGTTGCTGACGGCCAGGAAGCGCGCGCGCGGGTTGTTGCCGCCGTAGCTTCTGTATCTCGGTGCGGGATGGTACTCAGTCGAGTCAGCCTACCTCTTCCGCTCGACGTTGCTGACGGCCAGGAAGCGCGCGCGCGGGTTGTTGCCGCCGTAGCTTCTGTATCTCGGTGCGGGATGGTACTCAGTCGAGTCAGCCTACCTCTTCCGCTCGACGTTGCTGACGGCCAGGAAGCGCGCGCGCGGGTTGTTGCCGCCGTAGCTTCTGTATCTCGGTGCGGGATGGTACTCAGTCGAGTCAGCCTACCTCTTCCGCTCGACGTTGCTGACGGCCAGGAAGCGCGCGCGCGGGTTGTTGCCGCCGTAGCTTCTGTATCTCGGTGCGGGATGGTACTCAGTCGAGTCAGCCTACCTCTTCCGCTCGACGTTGCTGACGGCCAGGAAGCGCGCGCGCGGGTTGTTGCCGCCGTAGC